>JAUMHM010000049.1:18655097-18667778 GCA_032362435.1 Melikaiella ostensackeni
TTAATCATTTCCATTAGTTTAAGTGATCTAGTCTTCCTATCAAGTTTTATAATGGTACTTTTTTCACTTTTAATCTGCCAGTAAGGCTTATTTTGTTTGAACCATTTTCTAATTGTTTAAATAATCATTATTTACTTTGAACTTTTTCTTGTAAGAAAGTAACCTTGTCGCTTTTTATGAAATATCTACATCATTTATATGTAACTGTCACATATTTTATCAAACTCATAATTAATGCGATAACTTGTCATTGTTGAGAGCAATAATTCTCGTCAGGAACAATATTCAATTGTTCAGGCAATTTATCAAAGCATAATTGTAAATTTTGATGGAGATGACATAAGGAAGTCAAGTTTATTTCTAAACTTGGTTAAGTATATTTCTTATCGTTAAGTATTACAATAATCCAAGTTTAAACGTTAACTGAATGGTTTTAATAATTATTATTTGATAAAACAGTTCTTTTCGTATTGTTTAAATAAATTTTTTTCTGGTAACAATCGTATAAAAAAAATACGGATTGCTTAAAAATGTGCCAGTAACATATGAATGACGTAAATATTTAATAACAAGCCGAAACGTTAACCAAATAGAAAAAACTAGAGCTTTCCACGTTTTTGTAAGAATAAGTCACAAATAAATAATAATAAATTGTTCAAACAATCGGAAAATGCATGACAACAACATCAGTCCTCCTAAAAACTATTAACTGTATGATTAAACGTAATAAAAGTACCTCTTAAAAAGTTTGGAGTAAAAAATTGTTCAAACGGATGGAACTTGTTTAAGCAATTGCAAATTAGTTAACAAATGTACAAAATCATATCACTTGTCCCTACGGGAAAGTTAATCCAAAACACTATTCTCTGAAAGTCCCTATTGAGTCCGACTTCGGTTCTTGCCTCAAATGGCCTTGGACGTATAGCAGACCGACTCTAATGTCAACAATCAGGGCCGTATGAACCATTCCTATGTGACTTTCGTTCGCAGTAAAAAAAATTCATCAAATTTCTTTGAACGTTTGTTTGTTTTGGAGGATAAACGCTACCTCTTGTTTTTCTGCGACATTGTTGTAACATATAACCATATAAATGAAAGCGAATGAAGCAAAGTGCGGACCGTGCGAAGTGACAAAACTATCCGCTTATGATACTGTCCGATTTGTTAGTACTATATTGGACAGATTTGCTGGATTCAGATTGTCGCTCTCTGTACCCCTTTGACCCCTGATCCTCGAACGAAATTTTTAGAAGAACTTACTGCAGACTGACTTAATAGGGACTTTCAGTGTACTTTTAAAATCAATAAGAAATCCGTCGTGCATTCTCCTATCAGCCGAACCTCCTGAACACAAACAAAATTTTTGTGAATTGCTTAGATTATACGTGCATCTCGACGTTCATGCAGATATGAATTGAAAATCAATATCAGACGGATATAGCAATAGGAGGAAACAGATGGATGTTAGAGTTAAAAAAATTATTTCAGATTTTATGTAGGTATTTTGGTCTGTAGGTAGGGAATTTCAAATTATTAGAAAGAATACCATTCTTCGATGATGTGATGTAATGCACTTAAAGTGCTCCGGAATGTGCCATAGAACAGAAAAAGATATTAATTAGGACTCAAGTTACGTGAAGTGTGTCACCAGCCCCCCCTTCCTCCATCTTCGTCATCTACCTCGTTATCGGTACCTACTTGTAATTGAGCGCACTTTAATTTTTTGGTAGTGAAATAGAGCGCATTTAAAGTGCATTGGAATGTGCCACAGAACATAAGAAAATATTAATTAGGACTCCAGTAACGCGAAGCGTGTCGCTGCCCCCCCCCCTTCGGGAGTGACCTCATTATCGGTACTTGAAACTGAGAGCAATTGAATTTTTGGTGCTGCGATGGAGCGCATTGAAAGTGCATTGGAATGCGCCTAAGAACATGAAAAAATATTAATTAGGACGCCAGTAACGTGCATCATGTCACCAGCCCCCCCTTTCCTACGACATCTTTCTTGTTATCGGTACTGTAATTAAGCGCAACTGAATTTTATGGTTGTGCGATGAAGCGCACTTGAATTGCATTGGAATGCGCCAAAGAACATTTTAAAAAAATTAATTAGGGCACTAGTAACGTGCAGCCTATCACCAGCTCGCTCCCCCTCCCCCCCCCATTCTTCGTCATCTACCTCGTTTTCGGTACTTGTAATTGAGCACAACTGAATTTTTCGGTGGTGCGATTGAGCGCATTTGAAGTGCATTGGAATGTGTCGAAGCGCAGAAAAAAATATTAATTAGGAGTCCAGTAACATGAAGCGTGTCACCAGCCCCCCCCCCCCCACGGAAATCTTAATATTTTGCGGAGTTCTATTAGAGTAAGAATTTTTTATCTGCTGGTGCAATAGAGCGAATTCGAAATCAAATGGAATTGTTTATTGGCAATCTAATTTCTTTCAAGTTTGGGATTTCGGGTTATCACGGGTTATCACTAGCTTCAAGTGTTAGGGCGTCAATATCATTTTGTAGCGCATAAATTTTTTTTCTGGTGCGATGGAGCACATTGAGGGTGCAATTGAACGAGTTTGGGTACATGTCAAAAATATGTGGTGGTGGCTGGTGGAATGGAGCTACTTGCAAGTGAGAAGTAAAATCGAATCACCTGCAAATGAGAAGTAAAAATTATTATTTTTAATTTTTTAACTTAGGGGATCGATTATGTATATAATTTCACATTTGGCTTCACATTTAGATTTTCATTTCTCATATGTCTTAGTTTTTGTTGTCATGTTTACGTAATATGTCGAAGCAAACCTTAAGTGTACTCTGAAATAAGGCATGAATTTGACAACAACAAAAAATGACATGTGAAAAATATAAAGTGGAATTGGAACGTTATTCTTTAGTGAGATCTGTTAATTTAACAGTAATAAAAGCTATATGTACATGGATTATGCATAATGTTGATTATATTCTCCATGTATTTAGTCGTTTATTAAGTTTGTATGTATCGATTAGTGCTCTTTCATAAGTACAAATCTACAAAATTTGACTTGTTGACAGATTTAACTTGCTCTGGCCAGGAAATTGGCCCCGAGTTTCACGTCGGCACCAATCCTGGAAGAGTTATAAATCTGAAACAAAAAATGACATTATTAGATAAGATCAGAAAAGATACTCTAGGCAAAATTACTATTTCTTCATTCAGACCAACGAAGACTTTACTTTTTTCGATCCTTAGTCCTTTTAAAGCAAAAAATTTTCAACAGTGAAATTTCTCGAGATGAAGCTATCCACAGAACCGGTATCAATGATCGCATCTATTTTTTTTTTCAATTCTAGCAAATCAGAATTCGAATCAATTTAATCGAAAGATGGGTGTGGATTTCCAAAAGCGAAAAGAGAATTGTTTACCAAAAGAAACTGAATATTGGTCTTCATTCTGATTTTGATTTTTGGAGTGAAATCCGATCATGTAATAATTCTTTTTTTTGAAGTCGCCCTTTAAAGACGCTAAGCCCAGAATCCAAGCCTAATACCAAAGTGCGTGCATCTCATAAACGTTTTTGTTCTTTCAAATCTAGAAGCTTTCTATTTAGCATAATTTGGACATCTTTTACAAATATCCAGGATTTCCAACCTGTCGTAATTTTATCAAAGGAAAATCAATTTCGTGCAAACTGTGTGTAATGTTTGTTCATAACGAAATTGAGTTTTGCCTTCCTATAAGCAGTGGTTTCCACAATTCTTCTTACATTTATGTCTAGGCAGTGGACCACGAGAATCGCTCATAATTAGAATGAAAAATTATCGATTTTATTATTTTGTTGAATAGATTTAAAAAAATAAAAAATGTCAAACACTTATGGTAAGCAATTATTTTGTACGAAAATATTTTTAAAAATGAAGTTTCGTCCCATGTGTCTAGTGCTATTGTTTGACCCTCGCTATCGTCCATCTTGCTAGTTGACGTGACAGCCTAAAACACCTAATATTAATTTTGAATCACACGCGACCGGCAGCCAATAAATGCATTGAACAAATAGGTGCAGTTGGACAACCCGCTGAAGTTGGAATAGAGACGAGGTTGGGTTGAGATCACTGCTATAGGAAGTTTGACTATTTGCCTGTTTACACTAATTACAACGTAACTGGAAATGGGTTAAGGGTATGTTCATATTCATGGAGTTGTATAAGAAACGAGTGGGGTAGGGGTTCAACCAACATTATTTCTGTGACCAGTCACAGGGGTGCCTTATCGCCCCAACGAGAAGATGGAAAGGAGTAGAAGCTTGACCAATATTATTCCTGTGACCAGTCACAATGGTGCTTTGCCGCTCTCTCCACGAGACGCTGGAAAAGCGTGACGGTTCATCCAGCATTCTTTCTGTGGTCAGTCACGGGGGTGCCTACCCGCCCCCACAATACGTTGAAAAGGGGTAGGAGTTTGACCAACATTATTTCTATGACAAGTCACAGGAATTCTTTCCCAACCCTCACGAGACGTTGGACAAGGGTACGGGTTTACCCAACATTATTTCTGTGACCAGTCACGGGGGTGCCTTGTCTCCCCCACGAGATGTTGAAAAGATACAGTAGGAAGATTCTGTGGGGTTAGAGGTTTGACTAACATTACTTTTGTGATCAGTTACAGGAATTCCTTTCCGCCCCCACGAGACGTTGGAAAGAGGTAGTGGTTTGACCAAAATTATTTCTGTGACGAGTCACAAGAGTGCTTCCCCGCTCCCTCCATGAGACGTTGTAAAAGGGCAGGGGTTTGATCAATATTATTTCTGTGACCACTCACAGGGGTGCCTTCTCGCCCCGCCACGAGACGTTGGGAAGGGGTAGGATTTTGAACAATATTATTTCTGTAACCAGTCACACGGATGCCTTCTTGCCCTCACGAGATGTTAGAAAAGGGTACGAGTTTGACCAACATTGATTGTGTCACCAGTCAAAGGTTTACCTTCCCGCCCCCACGAGACGCTAGAAAGGAGTTGGGGCTAGAAGAATATTATTTCTGTGATCAGTCACGGGGGTGCCTTCCCACCCACACGAGATGTTGGAAAGTTGTAGGGGTTTGAATAAAATTATTTCTGTGACCAGTTACAGGAGTGCCTCTCCGCCCCCACGAGACGTTGGAAGGGGGTAGGGGTTTGACTAATATTCCTTCTGCGACCATTCATAGAGGTACCTTCCTGCCCCCACGAGACGTTGGAAGAGGGTAGGGGCTTAAGCAACATTATTGTTGGGAAGTTGTAGAGGTTTGACCAACATTATTTGTGTCACCAGTCAAAGGAATGCTTTTCCGCTGGAAACGGTTAAGGGTTTGACCAAAATTATTTCTGTGACCAGTTACAGGAGTGCCTTTCCGCCCCCACGAGACATTGGAAAGGGGTATGGGTTTGACCAACATTATTTCTGGCACCAGTCACAGAGGTACCTTCCCACCCCCACGAGATGCTGGGAAAGGATTGGGGTTTGAGCAACATTATTGTTGGAAGCTTGTAGAGGTTTGACCAACATTATTTGTGTCACCAGTCAAAGGAGTGCCTTTCCGTTGCAAAGGGTTAGGGGTTTGACTAAAATTGTTTCTGTGACCAGGTACAGGAGTGCTCTTCCGCCCCCACGAGACATTGGAAAGAGGTAGGGGTTTGACCAACTTTATTTCTGTGGCAGTCACGGAAGTGCCTTCCCGCCCCAACGAGATGTTGGAAAGGGGTTGGAGTTTGACCAACATAATTTCTGTGACCAGTCACGGGGGTGACTTTCCGCCCCCACGAGACGTTGGAAAAGAGTAGGGGTTTAACTAACATTATTTCTGTAATCAGTCACAGAGGTGCTTTCCGCCCGTATACGATTTGAAAAAAAATGTTTCAAACATAACATTTTTCTTTTTAAAAACGTGGTTTTTTTAAGTTTTTGTAATTGGAAATTTTTTTTGCAATTTTCATGGCCGTATTCGTAATCAATGCATAAAAATACATCGCTACACGCTTTTCGGAACTTCTTATCCGAGAGAAAAAAAGCCGGCAACGAACAATGTTGCCGGCGCCGGCAGGCTAGCCACTACGTAATTTCAATCATCCTAAAGTTCATGAACTCGAAACTTTGAGAGAGTTGATTCTTCAAATTCAAATTAATTGTACTTTACAATTTCAAACGCCTTTTCGGATGAGCTGCAGAAGTAAACTCAGTTTGAAATCTTTTTTAGATTTTGACTATCGCAAAGCACATTCAATATTAAAGAGTTTTTCACCAGCACAAATTATTCTCGATAAAAAAACACTGCTTCAAAATGTAAAATCATAGATAATCAATCCCCAGGCTACACTTTACTTGAAAAGTCAAAAACAATTGATAGATTACATTGCAGTCTAACTTTAAAAAATGTCAGAAGACAGAGGTCTCGAAATGAGACTTTCAAAACAAGAGACGCAGCAAAAATGAGTCTAGCTTTTTTCTGTGCCGAAGAAGTGATGAGATCTTGACACAATTATCATGAATCGATGATCTCCAGACTATTGAGTACGAAGTGATATCTAAATAAAAAATGAAATGAACTATGAAACGTGAAAGAAAACAATTCTATAGAACAAAACAGATGGAATGGGTTGAGAAAAGGTACTAAACGAGATCTGCATCTCTGCCAATGACGTAACGGAAATAAAGACCCTTGTTCACGAAACTCACGGATTCTGGTGTCGCTCTCGTACCTTTTATGTTTCACCAACTGTACGGAAGTTCGCGCCTTGTCCAACATAGTTCTGCATTCCTTCTACACAAACTGTGAGTCCGAATGGCCATTATTCGAATATTTTTATGGCTATTATTCGCCGCCAAGCAGCAAGGAGTCACAGCTTTATATTCTTCGTTGCGGTTCCAGCAACATCATTTGTATACCGTATTGCAGGTTGAGACTAGGTTCGGCAGAGACTGAATAATTACTCTCCGCGGTTCAGTACAGGGAACCTTACAAAGGAGGTAGTACACCGAGGTTTCCCGCAAATACGCGTACACAACATCCCCTCGATTTTCCTCTTCCCTCTTTCCTCATTTCAATCTTCCTTCCCTTGCTAACACAAAGTGTGAGGCTGCTGTTTTTTGTCATTTTTTCTACAGTTTATACTCCTTTCTCCAGTAAATAAACGGAGGAAAGCCTGTTATGGCATCTTTCTTCTTGAGCTCGAGGCTGTTCTTTCAAGTCGATGAGACTTAGCGAAGCTCTCCTTTTGAGAAGGATTGCAGCAGTTTTCACGTAATGGCGTTGGAACATCATCCAGACAGTACGTGCGGATTCACTTGCAGGTTGTAGGACTCAAAGGTATGTCAATAGAATTTGCTTACAATGCAATGACCCGCTGGACTGGAAGATAAAAGAAGACTTGTCCTAGTGTTGTCGCTACATAATAGCAGATCTCGTCACACTTTTTCTAAATTTTTATTGCATTCCTTCTATTATTTGGGATCATGAAAAGGAAGTGAAAATGATAAAGGAAATGTAAGTTCAAAAGGGGATTCCTCTCTCAAATCAGGTGATTTTGTTTCCTTTTTTTAGCCAAGAAAATATTTGAACTTTGTATCTTAAAAGGGAGTAATTAGATTTTTCTCAATAAATTACACAAACGGATTATAATTAGATATTAATGCTTTCAATATATAATTTCTGACTCTTTTTTTTCACATCGTGAAGTTAAAACATTTCACTTAGCAATAAGTAATTAGTTATTGCAATCCAAAGTGTGACTATCTTTACTCCTCAGAGTAGGGCTAAAGCTAACTCTCAATAAAAATGCAAAAGCCGCTATTCTGTAACACAGAATGGAAATATATCAAAAATTTTATATTTCTGTTTTTATTTTGAAGTAAATGAAACTAATATGATGAGAGTTTATGATAGGTATAAACACTTTTTATTTTCGAATATTTTGAGAATGAGTAAAGCTTTCAGCTATAATAAGAAAATATCAAGATTTGCGGTAGCGAGTCGTGATCAAGTACAAAAAGAAAAAGCTACCAAGAATCATTGTCTACAATGATCATATATTTTAGACCTTTTGCGGATTGTCGGCGCAGTCCTCAACCGATCTGAATTGAACTTGGTAGCTGACTGATCAACCATTCAAAAATAAGTTTAAGCGTGATTTTATGTTAATGCCTTAAAAACTGTGAGAATAAAACAAAAAGAAAACCATCAAAATAACCAATTTCCGATCTGTGCTCATCTCTGCATCCTATTCTATCTGAACGATTGGTACCAAATTTTAACGAGAAGTCAGTAGCAACAGATTCTCGTTACGCCTTGCAAGAATTAAGGATATTCTGAATACTTGAAGAAATTTTAGTATTCAGTGTAAAAAATAACATTTATTTAATTGATTGTAAAGAAATTAAATTTTTAACCTATGCCCACCTCTGAATCCTAATCGATCAAAACGATCGGTAGCAAATTTCAACAAGAAGTCAGTAGCAACATGCTCTCGATGCAAATGGCAAGAATTTTCGATATCTTGAAGATTTTTTAACGGTTTTTAACGGTCAAAGTAAGCAGTGCCCGAGACTCGAGCTAACTCGAGGTAATGGTGCACTATAATTTTAGATACCCGAATTTCTTATAGATTTGACAAAAATATTACGTAACAGTATGTATTTACAACCATTATCCCCAAATGTACCAAATCGTAACATTCATCTGAATCTCCTCCCCTCAAAAAAGCTGTGACGTTATTTATGGATGACCCCAAGGGCCCTTTTCATGAAGACGCCCACATGTACCTCTTACAATTTCTATAAAATTTAAAATTGTCAGAAGGCTTATTTTTTAGACTTTTTGTCAGCCGTCATAACCTTTGACATCAACTCATAAAACTCTTCAAAAAATTATGTTTTCAATTTTGAAAATGCTCTACATTTTTACATTCTCATCTGGAGTTGGGAAATCAACTTCTTGGTTTTTGCCTACTTTTCTCAACGCTCACGTCATCAATCGAGAAATCAATCGTTTTCGCCACTATTTTTAGTTGAAAAAAGTGGTATTTTCGACGTGGGTGTTGGACAAAAGTCTTTTTTTAATTTTGTAGTAACCATCATGGACCGGACATAAAAATTGCAATTTTGCAGGAACGTTTAGATATGAGAGCACACTTATACTCCTAAACATTTTTCACCCAGCTTGTCAAAATTCTAAGATTTCTTTGTGTTTCTTAGCGGAAAAAGTGAGCTATCTTTAATTGAAGTCTGAGGATTCCAGTAATCTAAACATGAAAAAACTGCACTAAAACCTTCTCGATTAAGACTAATTATTCAAGGCCAAAATCCATTTTCTCCTTTCAATTAAAAATAGAAAAAAAAATCATTAACAACAGCAGCTAAGCTTATTCTCTTTGAAAAGATTTTGTCCTCGCTGTAAAAACTTTTCACAGCGGTTTCTGCGCATGCGTGTTTGTATTGCTATGTCCATAATTTTTATTCTTCCGTATAGGCATTTCTTGCAATTTTATGGATTTTTTGAGCTTGTAAATACAAGTATGTCTCATTTAAATCGTGATTGACATAAACTAAGAAGAAATTTAATGAAATAAAATTGTACTTTAATCACAAAAACGGTAATTTGACAATGAGTGAATCCCAAACCATGCTCAAAAATGAAATTTTAACCTTCGCATCAGGGTGACAATGGCAAACTTGAATATTTTGTTTTAACTCGGCCCACCTTCTCAAATTTTTACTTTTGGCAAATAAATGAACACATGTTTCTCGTTCTTGAAATAAAAAATTCTAGAATATCCTTCAAGATATTTTTAATTATACCCTCACAGCAAGGAATATCGGCAAAGTATCCCATTTATCTCTCACTCAATCCCATACGTATCCCAGGGATATCGCGAATGATATCCTACGGGGCGGAAATCTCGATATCTCTGGAATGTCCCAAAGATATCTCAGAATATGCCAAGGATATCTTCAAGCTATCCTAATTATATAATTTTTTACATTCCTGGAGATTCATATATACCTTCTGGAAATAATATAGACTCACTGCGCTTTAAATAAACAAACTTATTATTTCACAAAATAAAAATATTTTCCCGGAGCTACAAAGAATTGAAGATAGTAGCATCATCATCATAGCTTTTCAGTTTTGTCTTTTTCAAGACTTGTGATTTGTTCACGGTGCGGTCATACTACTATATTTGCAAAATTCTTTAAAGTGTCATAATTTTGAGATGATTATTTATTTATTCTGTGTTTAAATGTGGAAAATATTTTATAGGTATGTACTTATTATGCTTTCCTATATATTTGTAGATTTAAGTAGAACGTACAACGTACAAGATGATGTTTCTGAACATAACCTCAAATAAAAAATTGTTCTCTCAATAAAGTACGTAAGTAACAGAAACTGTAATTCAATACAATGAAAAATAAAAGCACGATATAACTGAAATATTCAACGGATATCCCGGAAGATCTAAGGGACATTTTTCAGGATATCTCATATCCTGCCGGAATATCCTAGGGATATGCCGGAAATATCATTTTGTTGTGAGGGTATAACCTCAAAAATATTTCCTATGGGAAAGAGAAAAAGTATATACTTATTCGTTTTTAAAGCAGATTACTTTTCAGGGGTAAGCATTTTAGAAGATATCAAATTGAGACTCTTATGGAACCAAAATACCTGTACATCTAATTTTAAGAAATTCGAAAGGCTTCGGGGAGAGTGGGGATACTTGAACCACTTTTTTTCAAACCACTTCTTTTCCCAAAATTTCAATAATTTATTGCACTCTCTTTTTAGTGAAATGAAATACTAAGCCCTACTTTACATTTTACGTAGTTATTGTCTAATTGCGTAGATTTTTCAATTACTAACATTAATATTTTTCATTATGTGTCATTTGGTTCAAGTATCCCCACCGGTGGGGATACTTGAACTACTAAAGATAAAAATATTATTTGCACGTGCAGGTGATCCGAATAGTACTTTAATTAGTTAAAAATGTTTCATTGTGCAAGTGTTAAAACAACTATACTAAGTGAAAGATGTTTTGTGAACTTCATGAACTTCGTTTGATTTTTACATAATAACGGTTTTTTAAAATTAGTTTGTTGCAATCAGTTTTCATTTTTTTTGTTGCGTGAAATAGTGAGAACATTCCAAAACGCTTTTGGAATAGTTTAACAAAATTATCTAAAACTTGACCTGAAACGCCTCCTATATAACATTTTTCTAGTTACGCCACTGGTCGTATGAAAACCGATGTCTGCCGTTGCTAATTGTCCATGCATAGAAATAAACAAAGTTTTTTTTGACGTGCAATTGTAAACCGCTCAAAAACAAACGTTCTCAACGGAAATAATTCAAAAAAAGCAAATTTTCAGAGTGGTTCAAGTATCCCCGCAAAAAGTGGTCCATGTATCCCCACAGATAGTCGCAAATCGCGAGTGATCTGAAAATTAGACAAAAAATTTTTTCGGAAAGAGATCTTTATGGAAAAATAAGAATATATATGGACTTGTGCCAAAAGTGAATTTTGTGTTGTTCAGAATTATTTGTCGGCTGTCACGAACTTTTTTCATGAAAAGTCGACGTCACGAATTGGACGAAAATAGTGACACTTTTGGTTATGTCCCAAATATGCATAGTGAAAGCGACTCGGACGCCACTGAAAACATGTGTAAAATTGGCTGACTGGTAGAACTAACGTATCGTACCAACCTAATGCAAAAATATGTAATCGGTAAAAAAATAACCCTAGTGATTCAAATATCCCCACTCTCCCCTACACCCTGTGATTATGCCCCATGAAAAAAAAATTACCACGTATTTTTCCTTTTTTCGATGAACTTATCTTTATAACTCGGTAGAGGCTCAAGAAAGAAAGAATTGACATTTAAACAATCATTTTTCTTCTTTTTTGAATGAAGAAAAATTACAGGATAATTTTTTTATAAGCTACAATTCTACGAGATGAGATTTTTAATATACAATATAATTTACGATTCTTAGAAAATTTTACCTGTAAAATATTGTTATACCTATTTTAGAGTACCATTTCCTCAAAATAATACATTTTCGACAAAAAGTTATCCTTCATTTGTTCATTTTTTTCCAAAATTATTTTTGGTTCCTCCTCAAGCTTCATACTCGTAAGAGGAAGAATCGTCTTCCAATGCATGAAAACTTATTTTTTATTACAATAGAAAAATTATGAGGTGTTTTTTCCAAGAGTTTTCCCCATTTCATAGAGTAAGCTGTTTTGAATAAATAATTTAAGATGCCCTGAAAACTGAAATTGTGAATATACCTCCTTAACACTTTACATTTACAAAAGCAATGTTATACGCGCGCTACAGTGTACGGGAAATATTGCTTTGTCAATTAATAATATTTTAAAAAACTGCCCACTTTGCGGGCACATTCTCATCGCGCGCTTCATGCGCAGCTCGCTTCGCTCGCAAGTTTGAGCGGGACTGGAGCGCGCGATTCGGTCGTCGCGCTTCGCGCTCGGTGTTATACGAGTATGTTCTTCCTGTACAAATTACTAAATTTGTTTTCGATTTCAAATGACAAAGCAAATTTATTTACTTAAGGCTCTATCGGCCTTAAGGAAGACATTCTCATCATAATATTCGCGCTTTGCGCTCGATTTTCTACGCTTACCGTATAATATATACAAATGAATAG
>JAUMHM010000049.1:18667878-18685840 GCA_032362435.1 Melikaiella ostensackeni
CACAATTAATATATGTTTCATTATTCATAACTGTAGTTATCCTATAAATTACCCCTGATGAGGAAGTCTGAATTGGCCTCGAAACATGTTAGTCCCCAGTAGTATAAAAAAGACGGAAAAAAGAAAGAGTATGAGGTTGGTTTTGGTAGACCCTTTCTTTTTTCTCCTTCTTTTTTCTTTTTCATTTGTGCATTTATTGTACATTCGCCTCTAATTAGCCGGAAAAGCGGATAGTCTCGAAGTCTAGTTTTGATTTGTGAACTTTTTGAGTGTTCCTTTTTCAGTACACCAACAATTTTCTTAAGAAAGTAGATTTGATTTCGTTGTTGAGAATTCATATTTTTTTTAAATTCTATTATTTGGTTGAAAATTTATATTTTCAGGTTAAAAGTTCAACTGTTTTATAGAAAATTTGCCTCTTTGGCTTGAAAATTAAACAATTTGGTAGACACTTTTTTCCTTTCTTGGTTAAAAATTCGTCTTTTTGGTTGAAAAAATCATCTCTTTTGGTAGAGATTTAATCTTTTTTGGTTGAAAATGCAACAGTTTCGTTGAAAATTATTCTGTGTTGGTTGAGGATTCAACTGTGTTGTTGAAAATTGGGTTCTTCTGGTTGAATTCAACTATTTTAAAATTAAAATTAAAACCTTCTTTGGTTGAAATATCAACTATTACATTTCTCATTGAGAATTCGTCTTTCTTGATTGAAAATTCATTTACTTAGTAGAAAATTCATCTTTTTGGTTCAAATTTTTCTTCCTTTTTTGACTAAAAGATCTTTCTTGGTTCAAAATTCAATTCTTTTCTTGAAAATTCGTCTTTTTGGTTTGAAAAATCATCTTTATTGATAAAAAATGCAACTGTTTGGTTGAGAATTCATCTCTTTTGGTTACAAACTTCGTTACTTCGTTGTAAATGCAACAGCTTTGTTAAAAAGTCATCCTTTTTGGTTAAAAATTTGTCTTCGGGTTGAAAATTCAACTACTTTGGTAGAAAATTCTACTATTTATTTAAAAATTAACTTTTTTGTTGAAAATTCATATTTTCGTGTTCAAAATTGAACTATTTGTAGACAATTCGTCTTTGTGGCTTGAAAATGCAACTGCTTGGTTGAAAATTAATCTCTTTTGATTGAGGATTTAACTATTTTTTTGAAAATTCAACTGCTTGGTTAAAAGTTGAACTAATTTGTTAAAAATTAATTTTTTTGGTTGAAGATTTATCTCTTTTTAATTTTTTTTGTTAAAAAATTCTTTTCTTCTTAGTTGAAAATTGAAACCGGTTATTGATTTAGTTGAATTTTTTTTTTAAATTTACATACATGTAAATGGCGGCGACGGGGAGGGGGAAGAGAAGGTCGGCATACGAAAGGTATGTAGTCCGAAATTCGAAACATTTCAGGCCCTATTTTAAACAAAATTAGCAAATAAATCGTTTAGGAAATATTTGAAATTGGTATCATCAAAAAGAATATCTTTCAAAACGTCTTGTTTTCTAATGCTTTGAGTTGCTGTTAATATTTCTTGAAAAATGAATCGATACTTTGTAAGAAAGGGGAAAATTGGGTCAAAATTCTCGACTTTAGATGTTTTAGGAGATATTTCAAATTTTAGGTGAAAAGGGTAAAAAAGGGGATTAGGTAAAAAAGGCGACGGACTGTGTCCCTACATTTCTTACTGAAAATTTTGAGAGTCCAAGATTTTTGACCAAAATAAACACATTTATCGAGATAATCATAAAAAGTTGAGAAAAATGTAAGAAAGAGGTCTTTGTAAAAGAAAATCTCATACTGAGCTGAATTGTAACTTTTTATAATTTAAAAAAAGGTCATTTTATTCAAGCCTCTTGAATTCCCTTGAACTCTCTTGAATGTCTGATACATCTTAGAGAAATTAAATTAGAAAAGAAATTGGACAGGCTTAATTTAAGGGCCAACTATTACGTAATAATTTCCAAAATTTGATCACAGGCTATAATATGTATTTTTAATTTTATAATATTTTCTCTACTGTTTCGATTTATTAGAAAGTATTTTTATATTTCTTCTTGTAGTTTAAATCGACTTTGAAGCGAATTAAAATCAATCCAATTTTACTCAAAATTTTGAATAGTCGCCAATTGCGAATACTTATGCGAAGTAAACCAGGATGTGGATTAAATTTATTGCTATTAACCGGATCTGAGTATCTGCAAAAATTTTCTGCTTTGTATGATGATAATCAAAATTCGTATACATATGAGGCTATATTTCAACAGAGAACGCTATATTTCGAAAGAGATCCGGTTGACGATAACGATGGTCTCGGCTTTTCTTAGTTTTCACGGTTTGCACTTTGATAACATGCAAGAGAGAATATATCCTTGTTCCTCCAGAGAAAAAAGTTTATATTCCGAAGCATAATATTTACATATTTATTAACATTATTATAGGGGACTCAAACTTGGAATGAAGATAATCAAGTACTTTTACTATTATTTGCAGGGTGATAAAGAGTACACAAGAGTGTATTTAAAAATTGCTTTACATATAGTTAAATAAACTCAGTGTAAAATCTCTTTATTTCTTACTCTTGCTCTCGTGCAAAGCTTCAAGAAAAACTCGCGTCAAATGGCAAGTGAAAGTTTGTACTTCGCCTGGCAACTGGCTCAACTAGTACCTCAAACTACTTTGAACACTAATCACCAAACAAGTGGATAATTATTGAAAATGAATTTCTCAAAGATCGAAATGAAATCTTTCTTATGAATTTTTTTTTTACTAAAATAGAAAACACCAAAATGTTCTGTGTATCTGTGCATGACAAACCTTCTTAACCAAATTCAATATAGATTTACTAAATTTATTTGTAGTCTCATTAAGAGTTTCTTTGTTTCTTTTATTGTTAAAATCATAGCATATTTGCTTGTTAATATCAAATATCTTTTTTGGAAAAACCCATGAATCTTGCACTTTATCAAGAAATCATTTCATAATGCATCCAATCTGTTTCTTACTGATTGAATAAAATTCTTCAACATTTTTCTCCTGTCCTCCAATCACATCCATTCCATCCTCCCAACTTTTATCAATTTCACTGAAATCTATTATTCCAAAACAGAAAAGTTAAAAAGATAAAAAATGAAAAAGGTTAAGCATCCTCAAATTTGGTTTATTTAAACAAAAATAATTGTCTGTCCTCAAGGCTTTTCAGAGTTTACAGAAAATAAGTAAACTAATAATTATTTATCACTGGTCTTGCAAATTTATTGGATCTATAAAATCAATGAGTATTAACCCAATATTAACCCTGAAAATGAATTTTTGTGGGAGTTATAGAGCGGGGAAAAAATGCAAAAAGTGTTTTTTCTCTAAACCGGCTCAACCGATATCTAGAGTGACGACACCCATGATTTAGAAAAACATTCCTTAGAATATTCTTCATAATATTCATTTTTGTTGAATTTTTTGAAGTGGTGCAACAATGTGAAAAAAATGTATAAAAAACGCGTATACAACACTGCGCAGCGGCACGGTGCACTGTTTCATTCACACATTCCAACCATTTTTTCTTCGGTCTACCTCTGGGTACGCTACCACTCACTTTACCTGAATAGACTTGACTTGTTAAACGTTCATGATTCATTCTTTCGATATGATCAAACCATCTCGGCAAATTTCTTTCACTCTTGTCAAACAACGTTTCTTCTACACCACAGTTTTTGAGAACCCACTCATTACTGACTTTTTCCGTTAGCGTTTTACCGCACATATTCCGCAGGAACTGCATGCCGTGTATTATACAATTATTTTCTCAACCCTGTTGGTTATGCAAAATAAATAAACAATTACATCGTACGACACCCGCTTATGCATTTAATTATACTACATAACAAATAGGTTTGAAAAAAAAATTGTCAAACACTCTACTTTAACACTCTAAGTAACTTTTCCCCTAGAATCAAATGGTACTAATAGTTTTTTCATAACTCACATTTTTAAAGAAATTGATCGTCTTTTAATGAAATTTTCTCATCGCAGCATTAACTTTTCTACTACGTCAAATGATCTGTCAATGGGACTTAATATGTTACATAATTTTTTATAACTTCATAAGTTGTTTATAAATTTTCAAATTATGACAATTTTTCGTTACTAATACCATTCTAATGATAAATTACAACGATTTTAAGACAAAATAATATTTTTCTACAACAAACTGATATACTGGAGAATTTATTTAAATAAATTGTTTATAACAATAACCTTGTGCATTCTATTAATTATTTACGTTCCTTGAGTATATTTAAGCAATTAAGCAATTTATTTAAGCAATTTTCTTTTCGACAAAAAATCATATTTTTAATATTGCTAATCTTGTCACAATATTTGTTTATATATTGCTGCACACAAAATTATATTGAAAAATCGAAGAATTCGAGGATCTTAAACATTCAATACTGAGCATTTCTAAAAAAAAAAACTTCAAAATTCGTCATGAAATAGAGCCGGTAGAGGTATATAAACACTGGATTCCTGGTTTTCACCAATGCAGGTTTCGAAGTGTTCTATGAAACTAAAAAAAGTATCAAAAAAGTATCATTCTGAAGAAGAAAATATGGTCGAAAATACAAAAATGTATTAAAAAAGTAACCTTTTTAAATCCGTCAAAATTTTTTTTTTCTAAAGTAGTGTAAAAAATTCTTTAAGCTAAAAAAAGAACGTATTTGAAAGAGAAATTCCTTTCATATCTTTCTGTATGTACATAACTGCGTCAAATACTATTTATTTGCCAAAACATTTTTTGCCAATGGCGACCCGTTTTCGAAAAATTGACTTCAAAAAAAAAAAAAAATTGTATAGATTGAAATGTTCATTTACTAAGTTCTCAAGTAAATTTATGTATATATAACACATTTCTGCCATAAAAGTCAAATTTTTAACAAAATATATGAATTTGCAACCAAATAGTTGAATTTTCAACTAAAAAATATGAATTTTAACAAAAAAATTAAATTTTAACAAAGCAGTTCAACTTACAACCGGGTAGTTAAATTTTTTACCAAAAAAAAAACGATTTTTCAACAGAATACATGAATTTTGAATCAAATCATTTGATTTTCAACTAAAAAAGATACACTTTTAACCAAAAAATTAAATTTTAACAATTTGAGTCAACCTTTAACAGAGTAGTTGAATTCTCAACCAAAAAATACTTAATTTTAAATCTATAATAGTTGAATTCAACCAAAAAAGACGAATTTCCAACAAAATAGTTGAATCCTCAATCAAAACAGATTAATTTTCAACCAAACAGTTGGATTTTCAACCGAAAAAGATAATGAGGAGAAATTCTTACTAAAGAGATGAAGTCTCAAACTAAATAAACGAAATTTAACAAAAGAGTTCAATTTCCAACCAGGAAAGATTTTTCTGTTAAGAAAGAAAAACATATTCAAACAAACTGTTGAAGTTTCAAGCCAAAAAGACGAATTTCCTATAAAGCAGAAGAATTTTCAATAAAGAAGTAAATTTCGAAACAGACAGTTCAATTTTCTTCCAAAATAGTTGAATTTTCAACCAAAAAGACGAATTTTCAACCAGGTAGCTGAATTATTAACCAAAGAAGATGATTAGAAGAAATCTCTATTAGAAGGGATAAAGTTACAAACGAGAAAGACAAAATTAAACAGAAGAGTTGAATTTTCAACGGAGAAAGATTTTTCAGTCAAGAAAAAAAAACAAATTCAACCAAATTAATGAAGTTTCAAGCCAAAAAGATGAATTTTCTGCAAAGCAATTGAATTTTCAATCCAAAAATACGAATTTTAAACAAAAAAGTTCATTTACAATCGAATAGCTTAATTTTTTACAAATATAGTTGAACTATCAACCCCAAAAAGACGAAATTCAACTGTTGAAAATTCAACTATAGGAAATTTAATTGTTGAAAATTCAATTTTTAATTTTCTTCAATTTACAACATCTGAATTTTGTATTACAAAACAAGTGTTGAAAATATTAAATTCACATAATTTTACTTGAGAATTTAATAAATAAACATTTCAATCCACATTTTTTTCTTTTGAAAAATCTGATAAATGAGTGATAAATGTATATACCAGTATATACTAAGCCTTCTTATTTTAAGATTTTTTAAGAAACCCATCGACTGTTCTATTTTTGATTGATTTCTTTTTTTAAGATAGAGCAGCTTTGTTAGGCATACATTTCTTAAATTTTTTATTTAAAAAACTGAAATTTGTTGAGATAAGAAATTTTTACATTCTCATCAGAGAAGGTATTAGATTTGTGTAAAATTTGACTCCCGCCCCCCCGTTTTTGTCAAATGTCCACGTTTTTAGACCCCCTGAACCCGAAAAACAGGTTTTTACGGATGTGTCTGTCTGTATTTATGTCAGTCTGTGAGCACGATTACTTTTGAAAGAATTTATTTACTGGGTTGGCCTTTGATACACTCTTTTAGTGTTGAAAACTGAAGGTCAAGTTCGTTAGCCAGCCATTTTGGATGAAAATTCAAAAAGTTGAAGCATTTTCAAAATTTTTGAGACCATTTTTTCAAGGTTTAAAAATTCTATGTACGGCTATTCGTAGTAATCAAAAAGTCGAACAATTTATCCCTATGACTTTTTTCGATAAAAAAAAATTATGAGAGTTATAGCATTTTCAAAATTTAGAAAAAGAAACGAAAATGAAAATTTAAGCCAAACAATGCACGATATGAAAAAAAGTCGGGAGGAAAAAAATGTTGCTTTATGAAAGCCCTACAAGATTGTCACAACGAATTTTTAAATTTTCTTAAAAAATAGAAAATTCAAATTTTGAGCCAAATGTGAAAGTGGAAAAAAATTATTATTCTCTCAAATAAGTTTCGGCAAAATAAATATTGGGGAAAGTAAAATTTGGATAATATTTCCTTCAAGATGAAAATGAAATCTACTATCTTCTGAAAATTTATTGTGCACTAAAAAAGAAACACCCAAAAGTTCACAAATTAAAAAAAGACTTCGAAACTACTCACTCACTTTTACGGCTCATTAGAGATAAATATACAATAAATGTACAAACAAAAAATAAGAAGAGGGAGAAGAAAAAAGAAAGGGGCAACCATACCAAACTCACTCTTACTTTTCTTTGTCTTTTTTATACTGCTGGGGACCAACGTGTTTCGAAGTCAGTTTAGACTTCCTAATCCGGAATATTTTATAGGAAAACTACAGTTACAAATAATAAAACCTATATTAATGAAAATTCAAATATTAACTAAAAATAAAAATAAAGAATTTGATATCAAATATTGTTCGCTCAGTTTTTCTACTTTCTTATTAAAATCAAAATTCTTCAAGATCGAAATGAAATCTGCTATGTTCTGAAATCTCATTGTGTACTAAAAAAGTACCACTCAAAAGTTCACAAATTAAAAATAGACTTCGAAACTACCCACTTTGAGGGCTCATTAGAGACAAATATACAATAAATGTACGAACAAAAAATAAGAAGAGGGAGAAGAAAAAAGAAAGGGGCAACCATACCAACCTCTCACTGTTCCTTTTGTCTTTTTTATACTACTAGGGACCAACATGTTTCGAAGTCAATTTAGACTTCCTTTTGTGTACTAAAGAAGAAACATCCAAAAGTTCATAAATCAAAAATAGACTTCGAAACTTCTTACTTTCACGGCTCATTAGAGATAAATGTACAATAAATGTAAGTACAAAAAAAATAAAGAGGGAGAAAGAAAGGGGCAACCATACCAACCTCTCACTCTTTCCTTTCTCCGTCTTTTTTATACTACTGGGGACCAACATGTTTCGAAGTCAATTTAAACTTTCTCATTAGGGGTAATCTATAGGAAAGTTACAGTTATAAATAATGAAACCTATATTAATAAAAATTCAAACATTACCTGATAATAAAAATAAAGAATTTAATATCAAATGTTGTTTGGTCAATTTTCTAATTTCTTATTAAATTCAAAAATCTTTAAGATCGAAATGAAACCTACTTTCCCCTGAAAATTTTTTGTGTACTAAAAAAGAAACACTCAAATAGTTAACAAATAGAAAATAGAGTTTGAAACTACGTTCTTTTACGGCTCATTAGTGACAATTGTACAATAAATGTACAAACCGAAAGAAAATAGCTGATGGAGAAAAAAAGAAAGGGGCAACCATACCAACCTCTCACTCTTTTCTTTCTCCGTCTTTTTTATACTACTGGGGACCAACATGTTTCGAAGTCAATTTAGATTTTCTCATCAGGGGTAATTCATAGGGAAACTACAGTTATAAAAAATGAAACCTATATTAATAAAAATTCAAACATTACCTGAAAATAAAAATAAAGAATTTAATAGCGAATGTTGTTTGACCAATATTTCTATTTTCGTATTAAAATAAAAAAATCTTTAATACCGAAATCAAATCTACTTTCTTATGAAAATTTTATTGTACTAAAATAGAAAACACCAGAAGATTCTGTGTACCTGTTCATGGCAAACTTTTTTAACCAAATTCAAGTTAGATTTCTTAAATTTATTGGCAGTCTCATTAAAAGCTTCTTTGTTTTTTTTTATGTTAAAGTCAAAACATACTTTCTTGTTAATATCAAATATCTTTTTTGGAAAAACCCGTGAATCATGCATTTTATCAATACATCTTTCTGTGATGCATCCAATCTCAGTTTTTTACTAAGTGAATAAAACTCTTTATTATTTTTCACCGGTCTTCCAATCACATCCATCATATTCTCTCAATTTTTATCAATTTCACTGAAAACCTTAATATCAAATACACTCAACACTGGATTTAAGTCACCTGCATTTAAGTCCTTCCTAGAATTTCCGCCGACTCACATTCGTTAATGAGGGGGTCCAAGGGGCCGAGAGAGAGTCACTTTGAGCTCCGCGGTGTTGAGTAGTTCCGTAGCCACAAAGCAGACAGTTTGAACACTCGCGTGCATATTCCGCATTGATTTTTAAATAAACGTGGAAAATTCTCTTCTAATTAATTATTCTTCATCATCAAAAAAGGTCCAGCCTTTATGATGACAAAAATCTTTATTTGTACACAATACAGTTAATAAAAATTATGTATTCCTGCTGAAAATGGATCATACGGCTTGGAAGGGCGTCACGGCCATCGCAGGCTATACCCGAAACTGGACATAAATCCAGAGTTGAGTGTCTAGGAAAATCAGAATAGATAACCATTTTTATTATACGCTTCGTATTTTTTCCTACTATAAAATTTTTTCAATATCATCAAACCCTATGAAATGCACTATAGACAACTAGATCGGATAAATGTTAAATCTTCCAGAGAACATGCATGCAACGCTCCGTGGTCAGTATTCTCTCGTGAATTCGACCGTCTCGTTTCCGGGATCGCGATAAATCACCTCAGCCAGGGAAATATCCTCGGGTCGAGAGGTCGTTGTTCTACTTTTTTTTTCTTCCACAGACTCAACATTTTTTCTCGCACTCCAACAAAAAAAAATTATGCAGTCCTACTCCGCGAATGGATTCATTGTGTAAGCTACTATCCAATAGCTATGTAGAAACACGTATCTCATTTCACGAGGTATATATGGGTAATTCTCCACGTACAGGGCACTTTTGGAATAAGAAAATTTTTCTCACCAATTTTAAAAAAATTGTATTTCGTAGATCAAATTAAATTTAATAGCACTAAAAATAGAGCTTGTAAAAATATTTACACCACACACTTTTTGGTCTTCAACCCAAAAAATGAATTTTTAGCAAAAGAGTGCAACTGCCAGCCAAGTAATTGAATTTTCAACCAAGTTCGAATTTTCAACCAAAAAGTATGAGAAAAAATATAATAGTTGATATTTCAACCATGAAAAGATTAATTTTCAACAAAACAGTTTGATCCTAAACTGAAACAGATTAATTTTTAACTAAAGAGTTGCATTTTTAAACAAAATCTATGAAAATTCTACCAAAAAAGATGAATTTCCAAACCAAAAAGACGAACTTTCAACAAAAAGTTAAATTTTTAACTAAGAAATATTTTTCAAACAATGAAGAAGAAAAGTTTCATCCAAAATGTTGAATTTTCAAACAAAAAAACGATTTTTTGAGGAAAATATTTAAATTTTCAACTAAAGAGATCGATGACAACAAAAAAATGAATTTTGAAGAATATAGTTAAATTCTCAACCAGAAAAGATTAATTCTTTGCGAAAAATATAATAATCGATATTCTGATTAAAAAATATTTTAATTTGAAATCAAAAACAGTTGGATTTAATCAAGAAAAGAAAAAAAAGAAAAAAAGTAGTTGAATCCTCAAACAAAACGGAAAAATTTTTATCCAAACATTTTTTCTCAAAAAAGATGAAATTTCTACCAAAAGAGATGAATTTTAAAACAAAAAAGACAAATTTTCAGCCTTATACATTAATTTTTAACTAAAAAAGATATATTTTTAACAAAAAGTGGAATATTTAAATTTTCAGTTCAAAAAATCAATTTTAAACCAAAAAAAAATTCAACTTTATAAAAGGTTGCAAGGAAGAAGATAAATTTAAACCAAGAAGATTAATTTTTAACTGAAGGGGAGGATTTTTAAACAAGTGAATTGAATTTTCAACCAAATAATAACATTTTCAATCAAAAAGGATGAATTTTTAACAAAAAATATATTTGCAGACTTTTCAACTAAAAAGAATTAAAGAATTAACTTTCAACCCAAAAATGTTGGATTTTTATATTATGTCCTATCAATATTCAGTTTGCATTTGAGCGGAAAACGAGAAAAAAAACGAATTTTTAACAAAGTACTTCAATTTTTAACCATACTCATAAATATTTAACTAAATGATGAATCTTTAACTAAAAAAATGAATTTTTCACAAAGCAGCTTAACTTTTAACCAAATAGTTGAATTTTCAACCAAAAAGGATGAAGTCTCGAAGAAAAATGTAATAGTTGATATTTCAAACAAAAGCGATTTGAATTTTAAATCAATAACAGTTGAATTCAATAAAAAAAGACGAATTTCCAAAAAAGTCGTTGAATCCTCAACCAAAACGGATGAATTTTTACCCAAACATTTTTAACCAAAAAAGATGGTATTTCTACCAGAAGACATGAATTTCAAAACCAAAAGGACAAATTTCAAGCCATATAATTGAATTTCCAACCAAAAAAGATATATTTACAAAAAAAAATGAAATACTTAAATTTTCAGTTAAAACACATTAATTTTGAACGAAAAAAAGAATACATTATCAACTAAGTAATTAAGGTTTCAAGCAAGAAGATCAATTTAAACCAAGATGATTAATTTTTAACCGAAGAGGAGGACTTTTAAGTGAAAGAATTAAATTTTCAGCCAAATAATAAAATTTGTAATAGAAAAATGAATTTTTTACAAAGTATTTCAACTTTTAACCAAATAGTTGAATTTTCAACCAAAACGATGAAGTCTCAAAGAAAAATGTAATAGTTGATTTTTCAACAAAATAGTTGAATTCTCAACCAAAACAGTTTAATTTACAACCAAACAGTTGCATTTTCAACCAAGAACAATTAAATTTCTACAAAAAAAAATATTTTCAAAACCAAAAGGACGAAATTTCAACATAAGAGTCGAATTTTCAACCAAGGATGATTTTCCAGTCAAGATTTAAAAATAAATGCAGCGTAATTGTTGAATTTTCATGCTAAAAAGGTGAATTTTCAACAAAATATTTGAATTTCTAACCAAAAAGAATGTCTTTCTAAACGTATTTCTATGCGCCTGGAAGAGTTGCAACTTCCTAGGACCAACAAGGAATGTTTTAGAAAACTTTGAATTTCAGCGTGGGAAAAAAGTTCCAATTTCCCTATAATGGTCTATAAATCTCTATGGCTCTGGAAATGATTATTTTTATCTGCAAAAAGTGTTTCTTTAGATTTGTGTAGCTCAAATATTCGTCGAAACTTGATGATTCTTCGTTAAAAAAACGAACTGTCTCGTCATCCCGAAATTCGGGATGAGTAGTCAAATATCTTTCATAAGCTTGGCTACTCGTCTCGAATTTTCGGTACGGCTAGTCCACCCCCTTTTCCAACTCCTCCAATTTTTTGGGACGACTAGACACAACCTTTAGAAAAAATATATGAAATTTCTTCGAACGCTCAGGTTTCAATGTGGCATAACAACTGACACTCGAAAACTCATAAAAATTCATGACAGGCAGTTCATCTTGAGAATCGGACGATTGTGATGCGCAATTTGCGGATCAAATAAAAAATTCAAAATTTGTATAAGAGCGTTGCATATCATTTTGATCCAATTACAGGGTCAAATTGATCAATTGGAATTTACTGTGTTCATTTAGTTTCATTCCGAAATATGAAAGTTATTACCAGCTACGTCGATGGATACTAATTAAAATACGCAACGTTTTCTAAGACTTTTTCTTAGTTTGCGATGAAAGGTCATAATTTTTTTTTGTCCGTTGTACACCGAAAGTAACCCTTGTCGGTGTCGTTTTGCGTGCGGAAAATTGATTTTTCAGCACTAGTGCGGTAAAATTGTAAGTGTGCGAAAAATCAACTTTCCACACAATTTACTTACAAATTTACCGCACTCGTGCGGAAAAATCAACTTTTCGCATGCAAAACGACACCGACTCGGCTTACTCTCGGTATACAGCGAACAAAAAATATCGTTCGTATCACGTGCGCAACGTACTTTAACGCGCGACTCGCTCTTGCGTTAAAATACGACTTTCCGCACTTGATACGAAATATACTATTCTTGAAACTTGGCGAATCAGTAATGAGATGTTTTTTCATCAATTGAACACCAACATCGAATGCAAAAAGCTACTTTTAGTAGTCAAATATTAATCGTTTATGTATCGACGTAACCGTAAGAAGATTTTCGAGGAGACACATACCGGGGATCAAGGACTTTATATGATATGGGTGAGTAAGGCATGTGTAGAAGAAGGAATAGGTTTTATATCAATCTAGAAGTCGCGTGTTGTTCATTCAAACGACATACTCGTCCTACAACACCGCTCCGACACGGGTCGCTGATCAATCTCTCTAGCAATCACCCCAGGTGAAGAGCTTTGCAAAGCCATTACACTAATCCACCAAGAAAATCTCTTTACACGGGCCTATGAGTGTCCAAAATCTTTCGTTTAAGGAATCACTCTTCTTATAAACAATTGTCTTCCATACATCCCTATTCTTGCATACATCTTTTGCTTCCGTTACATCCATACATCGTTTCATGCACGTTCTTGTGTTTCTACGTCTCCTTATATCCCTTCGCTTAAAAGTTTCATTCACACATTTCAACCATGTAGATCATTTTATGTCTGAATCAAGTATTTGCAGTAAACTAGCCTTATTCTAAGTATGAGCTCATCTACTTATCCCAGTTACCGTTCGTTTTTGGGTTTCCGAAATGACCCAGTACCTTGACGGTACTTTGGCGTTGCACATCAGTCCAGCTATTCATATCTCCGAGTAAAATTATTCTTTCGCCAGGATCGCAAGTACCTAATATATAATTCAACGAATCCCAGAAAGTATCTTTTACATCCCTCTTTTCGCCATCAACTGGAGCGTAGCACGCTATAATAAATAGCCTTCTGATTCCCACTTTCATTCTAGCCCACAGTATTATTCATTGTTGAAAGTATACACCTAACTACAACTTGATGCGAGGAATTCATTCCATAAGTACAAAAACATGTCCAAATTAAGCAGCTAAATCGTTATAAGGTGGAGTGTCCATCCACAACGTCAGTCCCGTCAAACTTCGGTCATGCAAAAGGAAAGTATGAAAACCAAGCCAGAACCAAAGGAGTTGTGATCGGTTTATGTTGTAGACTGAGGAGGGCACCAGTCTCCTGCAGTTTGGTCTCTCAGATGGAAAAAGACCATTCATTGCTCCAAAAATGAGATGAGAAGTCTGAACCGTGAATGAAAACCTAATAAGCTTGGAAGCCTCCCTAAATTTTTATTTAAAAATTCCATTTTTAAAAACTCTCACAAATTTCCAAGACCTTCCATGATTTTGAAGCTTTTCATAAATTTCTAAGAAGCCTCCACAACTTTCAAAAATCTCCAAAAATTTTCAAAAATTTCCACAACATCCCCAACAGTTTCCATAAATTTTCGAAAGTTTCCTTAAATTTCGACAACTTGTTCTCTTTTAAAACTAAGGCCTTTGAAAAATTCATGTTTCATACAAGATAAAAAGCTACTGGTAAAATACTAAAATACTAAAATGCTAAAATAAAATAAAATACTCATCGTGAATTGCGCGGTCAATAAGAGAAATGCCCACTACACGTAAAGAATATTTAAAAACACTGAAAAATATTGAAAATCAAGCGCGTGGAGGAAGCTAACAGAATTTTTAAATGTATTTTTTAGAAGACCGATCTGTTTCGCGTCACAGCATGTTAGCGACTGCTTTCGAGAGAACTCTTGAAGTGAAATTTAAAACACTAACAGGGCTTACTGACGAAACTTTCTAAATATTCCTGCGAAAATTTCGAGAACCCGTTCTCTTTTAAAACTAAGGCCTTTGAAAAATGTATGCTTTACACAAGATAAAATGCTACTGTAACCCTTACCCTATTTCAGTAAGAATGAATGGACACCTGAGTGATTGGTTTGATATTAAGCAGGGCATTAGGCAAGGCTGAGTTATGTCCTTCTGGATATTCAAAATATACATGGAAAAATGTCTCAGAATGTCTCTCTTAGACGAAGGAGGTGTTGATCTCGGAACAGTGAAAGTACGTGGACTGGCGTTTGCAGATGATAAGATTGTTACGGCAGAATCAGTCGATGATTTGCAGAGAATTATGCGCAGATTGTATACCAGCATGAATAGTATGGGCCTCAAAATCAACGTTAATAAAACCAAAATTATTGTGTTTGAAAGAAGATGTATGAAAACAGGGCGCAACATTGCCTCAAGCGCATAGAGGCAAAAACAAGTTTCTGATTTCCTGTATCTTGGAAATTTATTCACTGCTGACGGAAAGATAGATGCAGGGATATTCAGACGTATGAGCGAGAGTAGAAATTTCAATTATCGTCGAGACCTGTACGTATCAAGAAAAGGGTAAAAATAAATTAAACGCGGCATGCAATTCCTGTGTGATTTGTGCGGTATAACACCAATAGAAAAAGTCAGGAATGAGTGCATTATTGAAGAATGTGAGGTGAAGAAACATTGATAGAAAAGAGTGAAAAAAAATTGCTGAAATGGTTTGGTCATATTGGAAGAGTGAATGAAGGATGTTTAACGAATCAAGTGTATTCAGGTAAGGTAAGTGGTAGCGTATCCAGAGGTAGACAGAAGTAAGTATGATTTGAATGTGATTTTTCTTCTTAGAAATGATTGTTCTCCACACACCCCTATCCACACATACATCCTTTGCTTCCTCTACATCCATACATCTTTTCATGCAACCTCATGTATTTCTACGACTCATTATGAACGTCCTTCATTCATTCTTTCAAGCATGACATCAGTATGCCATGGCAGTATGTGCCATGAGTATCCAAAATGGATACTCATGGGACCACCTGAAGAGCTTTGCTCAGTGGATGTGGTTCGGATGAAGAGTACAAGTCTTCCTATATGTTTATCAGTCAGTTTCAATCCTCAAGTGTGAATCGTGATGTATGACAGCTGTGTGAAGCTCTTTACCTGGGTTGATTTTTAGAGAAACTGATCAGCGACCCGTGTCACAGCGCTGTTATGAAAAGGGTGTTGTTTGAAGGAGCAAGGCGCGAAGTCTAGATTGTTCTAAGACAATTCTCTCGTCCTACACATTCCTTACTTACCCTTGCCATACAAATTCCTTGATCCACGGTAGTACAACGATGCTAGAACCGAACAAGTTAAACTGACCTTCGAAAGATATCTGGCTGAATGGTATAATAATGACAAAAGTTGAAAAAAATCATAAAGATGAATATCATATTTTGGTTAATTGAGTTTTCTAAATTTATCAATAAAAGTAATAGTGCAAAAAGTACCCAGGTATAAAATTTCCCTGATTGCCCCATTGTCAGAAAAAAGAATAAGCCTTTTTAGATTCCCATAATACACATTATCCAATATCAGACGAATTTATGTGATAAATTGCCTTATCGGTTTCTACATCAGTCGCGTTGAATTCGTGGCACCGAACGCGTCCATCAGTTGGACATTCTAACGAGAAAATGGCACCAGCCGCTGACTGGATCACGCAATAGTGGATTATCCAGCGTGTGATTGCGACGCTTCTGATTGATGACTTGAAGCTAATAACACCTTGCACATAAATAGCCAAGAAATATCTTCGCATGGTGACAGGAAATATCCCGAGTTAGAATCCACTTCACTCACTTCATCCCTGTTCTGACAGGCAGCCACCATTTTTCATATTACGGACCTCAACCCTCTGCGAGTTTAAGAACCTTTCGAAAGGGACGTCTCTGTCAAATTGTCGACAATGCGATGCGGTGGTTGAATCGTCTTTTAGTGGGTTCATGCCTCTTCGACGCTTGGAATCCATATTTTCAATCTTCCAGTAAAAGTTGAGTGATGGAGAGCACGTTATTTTTTCGACAAATTATCATATATTATTTTTATCCAATTTATTTATCTGCGGTAACGCTTCAAATCATGGTGAATTCAAGTTTTTCAACAGTTTTTTATCCAGTATGCATTCGGCTACTAGAACTATATGCACTAGGGTGAGTCGAAAAACCCGAATTATGGAAATCGAAATTGAAACTCTATGGAAAAGTAGTGTATTAGGACCCTGAAAAAGTAAAAAAATCTTGGCATTGATTGACGAAAGCCTTCAACTCGCGCGTTCGCAGAATGTGCTTAAAAAATCTGTAGGAGATAATTCATGTTTAATGAACCCCTGTTATCAAAAAACAGTTTTAAAATCTACAAGAATAGTGGAAGAATTATTCCATATATAAAAGGCTCTTCTACTGGTGGAATTGTATTCGAAAAAAATTTGGTAAACCTGGGAAATAATAAATGTTGGCAGAGTAAATTTTTGAAAATTTCAGTTTTGTGTTTTTCTAATTATCTTCTTTCAGCTGACTCTAAAACATATTTAAAAAATCCGAGGGCTTTTTACTGATGAAAATAGACTAGAAAAAAAATTGTTAAGCCTGAAGAATCGAAAAAAGGGAGACAGCAGGTTTAAAAAATAATTATTCTTGTATTTTTCGAAATTATTATTGTTTACCTAGCTTTGATAATCTGCTTGAACACTCAAGGGTTTTTGACAAAGGACAATACAACAAATTTGGTGTTTCAAATTAAAATATTCAAAAATAAGTGGGTAGAACGTTTGGCAGCTGTCTTTTTTCTTTATATTTATGTTTACATCAAGTTGTCAGTTTCGGCAGTTACGATCGAGATTACGATGACTAGTAATTTAAATGTTATGAATAACAAAACAAGAGAAAGTTTGAAATGCCCAATAGTTGGAATCCCAAGTAACTTAGGCTCGCATTGTTTTTCACTCAAGGAAGATGTAAGATATATCCTTTTCGTGCGAATCATTTACGACAGAAGCGTTCAAAGTGTCACACGAAGATGGTTAAGATGAGCGAGATCTTTGTTACAGTTTCTGAAGCATTGAAAAAACCGTGGTTCTCTGCATCGTTGCCAACTATTTCCGAAAAGGGTTTCCGAAAAAAAGTTGAAGATTTTTTTTTAAATATCAAACTTTTCTAAAGGTTAAGTCACAAGCAAAAATTTTACTCTCTAAGAAGAATCTAGAAGTCTGTTTGATATTTGTTCTTGTAAGTGCTCTTGTTTGGATTTATGTTCTTGTAAGAAATCATATAAGGTAACAGAAAGAGAAAAAGCTCTACTTATAAATCAAAAAACAAGCAGAAGAATGTATATTGTTGATGTTGATGATAAAGCTGCCCGGGATCTAGTTGCAAAACCGAAT
>JAUMHM010000049.1:18687832-18707629 GCA_032362435.1 Melikaiella ostensackeni
CTTTTTGGGTCAGAAATTAGTCACTTTTGGTCACTTATTCAGTTTAAATACGTCACTTTTTTCACTTTTCTCAAATCAGACTCTGGCAGCCCTGAACGTACTAAAAGGAACTTTTGTTTCTTTTTCTCCAGATCTGTTTCTAAAAAATGTAATTTTCTTTTTACAGTGCCAACCCAGAATCCGAGATACCCATTTACAATTTTGTTTCTAAGGAAAACCCCGTAACGTGGGACGAATTAAAAGAAATGTCAGAAAAGTATGGTATTGAAGTCCCATCTATAAAGTCGATTTGGTACTACAGTTTTAGAAATAACAAGTACAGAATAGTCCACTTGCTTTACGTATACCTTTTCCACTTGTTACCTGCCTCTCTTTTCGACGCAGTTAGTATCTGCATGGGTAAAGAATTAAGGTACGTCACTATTAAAATGTAAATTTTTTTCACTTCAAATATTTATTTATACAAATTCAATGAATTTCCATTTATTTTCCCGATGTCTTTCAGATTACTGAAGGTCTACAAAAAGATTCATAGGTTTATGGACGTGCTCAACTACTTTACTACGAAAGAATGGAACTTTTCGAACGACAGGGTAAACGCTTTGATAGAAAAAATGACAACGCAAGATCGAAAGAATTTTCCCTGCGATATGAAGGATATTATTTGGGACAAATTTTTCCAGACATATATTAAGGGAATTAGAATCTACTTGATTAAGGATCCAATGGATACTCTTCCAGCAGCAATCGTGAGGTGGCGAAGGTATACAAAGAATTTTAACACATTTTTATTCAGCTTTCAAATTGAAGTAGGTGTTAATTTGAAAAAAATATAATTTGAATCAGTATTAACATTTAGACCTCTCTAAATATGAAAAATGCAAATTTTGATATTTGAATTTAAGACTGGCTTTAGGATTCTAGGCCGGACTCTGTAATGGCCTTCGAGGATCGTTTAATAAGTTCGGTAAAAAAGAAAGTAAAAATGTTTTTTTTTCAAGTTTGCCATTATTCCTCAACATAGCCTCTTTCGAGGGCTACACCTTCAGTGGGGGTACAGAAAAAAGTCGCACGGAGCAAGCCTGGAGAATACTATAGGGTGGATAAGAAATTAATTCGGAGCCCAGTTCGTGTATTTTTGTCATTGCGATTGCGGAGGTGTGAGCCGGTGCGTTGTCATGATGAAACAGCACTTTTTTGTGCGCCAATTTTGGCCGTTTTTTTCGTAGTTGGGCTTTCAAACGGTCCAACAATGATGCATATACTACGTTCCTGTTATAGTATGACCCTTCTCCATGTAATCAATGAGGATAATTCCTTAGGAATCCCAAAATACTGTGGCCATCACCTTCCCAGCTGACAAACCAGTCTTTGCCTTCTTTAGCGCACTTTCACCAGGCCGCACCAACTGCTTTGACTGCTGCTTTGTCTCGAGTGTATAGTAGTGGATCCAGGTTTCGTCACACTGTGCTGAAACATCTTTTCGGTTGCGCTTTTAATCGGGAACCAGCAATCGCTGCACCCATCTTGCACACACCTTCTTAACCTCCAGTTTATCGTGCAAGATGCTACAGATTCGTTCAGTGGAGATGTCTAAAGCCTTAGAAATCTCATGCACCTTGATTCGGCGATCTTCCATAAATATATGATGAATTTTTTCCACGATATCCGATGTGGTGAACTCAATTGGACGTCCGGAGCGCTCTCCATCTTTAATTGTGGTTTGGCCATTTGTAACATGCACTAATTTTGTGGTAATTTCCTTCTAACTTAGGTCACAAAATAAAAATTTTGTGGCCTGTAATTTTTTCAAAAATGTGTAGTAATGTGTAGTAATGTCAGCTTCACGTGAAGCTGGCACTACCACACCAAAAAAGGAAATCTACACATGCATTAATCACATCAAACTATCTTTGACGCAAGAATTTGGTGCTAATTTTGTGCTGTCGGTTTGCGCCAATCACAAAATTGCAACATTTTTATTATTGTCAAAAACGTGTAGTAATGCCAGCTTCATGTGAAGCTGGCACTACCACATCAAAAAACAAAAACTACACAGGCATTAATCACATCAAATTCTTTTTAACGCAGAAATTTTGTGCTAATTTTGTGCCAATTAATGCCGTAAAAAAATTGTGTAAATGATTATAACATTTTCTCAAAAATATACGTCTTTTGTGCAGTTTTTTAAAATTAAAAATTAAAAGTCAGAGTATTCAAAACATGTGTCCTGAAATTTTGATGAAATGCATATTAACAGAAAGCTGAGAGTTTCTACTTCCTATTTTGAAAGGGCATAATGGGAGGTTTAAGGAATTTAGAGATAATAATGAAAATGAATATTTAAATTTTCAATAAATATTCATTTCAATTAATCTCTCCAAATTCCTTAAAATCCACATTATGTCCTTTCAAGATTTGAAACTAGAAAAGTCTCAGCTTCCTATTAATATGCATTTCACCAAAATCTGAGAATACATGTTTTGAATACACTGACTTCTTGTTTTTCATTTTGAAAAACTGCAGAAAATATATAGATATTTTTGAGAAAGTATTCTAGCCATCGTAAAGCTTGCCAAATATTCCTTTCAGCTCTATTGGTTACAAACTTTATTTGTTTTCCTTTTGACGCAATAATATTTCATTGAAAAATGGTCTGCTCACCAAAGTGTACTCGTACTTAATTCCATCCCTCATATCTCGGTAACCATGCAGTATGTTGGTTTATGGTTTTGCTCCTAAAATAGGGTCATGTAGTAAACAAATGTGTTTATTTGGTCAGTCATATGAAATGGAATGCCCCACCTGTATTGGTTTTAATAATACCACACTTTAAAGGCGATTTTTGAAATCTTTTCGATATCAGTCAACGTCATGAGCTTTAGGAGTTGAAAAATAATAACTTCGTGAACATTTTTTTAGCAAACTGGAAAAATACGTGTCGTTTAATTTCCTTTGAAAAAAAAACGCATAGTTCGTCGGAAATGACTTAGTAGAATTATTTCGTATTCCACGTGTTTGATGGCAAATACATTTTTAATAAGCACTGATTTACAATTTTGCATGTTCATTTAAGTTACTATACTTGTTTTGTCAACTATTTGTCACCTAGTTTTAAAAAAATCACTTGTTTTAACGACAATGGGTATACTGTGATTACTTAGAAGACTGGTACACATCGACAGGACATAATTAGCACAAAATTCCTACGTTCAAGAAAGTTTGATTTGATTAATAGTGTATGTTTTTTGGGGTGGTAGTACCAGCTTCGCGTGAAGCTGGCATTACTACACGTTTTTGAAAAAAGTTACGGAGCGCAAAAAATTTTCTTTTGTAGCATTAATAAGCAGAAAATCAGCACAAAATTATTGCATGTTGCCTATGTTAATAGGACAATGTGGTAATTCCAGCTTCATGCACCTTATAAATTTTATAGGTTGTTATAGAATCCGGGCCCTCAATTTTAGGAAAAGATACTAAGAAAGTACAAGTTTCACTTCTTTTTATTTCAACCAACCAGCTATTTTACAATTTTTATGGCCTAAAACGAACTATATAATTTCTTCAATTCTGAAGCTTTCACATATCAGTGCATCATATCTTGCTAGGCAAACTTGTCAACTAATTTCGTTGAAGTATTAATTTACTTGTAGAAGCATTAGAGGTACATATATCCTCGTAATATCTCTAAAGATTAACCTTTCTCAAAAGTTTCCTTACGAGGTTTTCGATCCATTCCCAGTAAAGCAAAAGGGGTGAATGTTTTGTCTCGAGCGCAAAGCTTCCATCGCTTGCTTGTCGATGGAGAAGTGTCTTTCCTAAAGGCTCTTTCAGCTTCGAAGAAAGAGGAAAGTTAGAAGAGGCTGAAATTGGCAACGAGAAAGTAGTTCAAGCATCATAGGGTTTTCAGAACCAATAGAACCATTATTCGTCATTTGTGGGTGATGACTACGAGACAAAGTGTCCGATTTTGAGCAGAAGTGCCGCATAAGGAAAATCGGTCTTGTTGTACCAAGGAGAGGTCACGAAATGCGGAAGTCAATTAGACTGGAGCTTTACAGTTTGAAAATGCATGAAAATCCTTTAGATGCGTATTTCTTCTCTCGATCCAATGGGCCTTGGTTTCCGAGATATTGAGGTTTGAGTATTTAGGTTTGAGCATGGTTCGCGCTCGACAGTGGTGACTGGCGAGTCGAGCACGGACCGCGCTCAAACCTAAATACTCAAACCTCGATATTTCGGAAACTAAGGTCCATTGGATCAAAAGAAAAATACATATCTAATGGATTTTGATGTACCTACAGGGAGCAGGACGTATAGGCGCGGAACTTTTAGGCGCCAGGACATTTAGCCACCAGATCGTTTAGGTGCGCAGCCGTTTAGCCGCCGAGCCGCTTAATTTTATTTACGTATCGATTACCAATGTAATGACTTTTTTTCGATAGATTAAGGTACACAGCCAGTTAAAATATTTAAGGTCTGGCTATTATGAAACCTTCATAAAACTAATCCCTTTTAACACTTTGAAAATTATTATTTATTCATTTACATGTATATACTTATATGTGATAACCTATATATTCATGTACAGTATTCCTCTGATGGGAAATCTGAAAATTCTATCTGTTTTTACATATTACGTGCATTTTACGAGATACATACAAAATATGATATATTTTTATTTTTTCAATGAAAATTTTAGTTATTTGTAATTGTAAAAATCCGTAGATTCTGATTTTTTAACTTTTGAATGTCTAATTTGGAAATTGAAAAAAAAATTCTAGTTTTGAAACTCTTACATCTGAATACTTCCAATGCAGCTTTACTACAAGAATCCTTTCTACCTGATTCGCTAGCCGAATGCCGAGTTGAGCCTCCTCTTTCAAGGCAGCCTCTGTAATTCCTTGCTATTCAGGAAAATTTTGATTATATTCACAAAAACATGTTTATGAGAGTTCAGAAAATTTATGAGGGCTGCTTGGATCTTCAAAAAGTGCTACCTGGCTACTTGTCGATAAAATCTCAGAAGCGTAACTGGGCCTGAGAATATTTCGATAATTTTCAGTGAATTCGTATCGATTGTGTTAAGCCAAAAAATAGGATTGCGGTCTTTTTTTAAAAACAAGAATTAGCTTGAATCTAGCTTGACGTGTAGAAGCAAACTTAAATTATGGTGTAAAGAAACAAGCTGTAACCAAAACTAAACTTTTTTTCGGTGTGAAGAATTTCAAGTTTTGATGATGGAGCATTAATAATATCCGAAACAGAATTTGAACTTATTTTGGAATTAGAAAATTTTTTAGACCTGGTTGTGAATTTTTTTATAATGGTGGCAAATTTTTTGCGGAATGCTGTGTTTTTTTAATTAATGAAGATATTTAACTTTTTTGACACTTGATACCAAAAAAGTTTACACAACAAAGTTGTTCCTTTTTAAACATTATACAAAAAGTTCCCTTACCACTTTTCGATATCTTGTATGGCTTTCATATATTTGCATATATGTATATGCATGTTTTCAAAATTTTACCATGTTTGCTTTCTGTCTCTTTTAATACGTGTGAGGTATCAATTTTCACAATTTTTCGTAAGATAAGATCAATAGATGCAGACATAAACATTTTAATCTATTATGACTTCATTTGCAAAATTTTGCGCAAATAAAGTGATGGAAGATTGATTTTCGAAGAAGTCGCCGCAATTTCAATTATTTCATACTTTTTTCATATTTTTTATGGATTTAAAAATAAAGTCAAGTCCCTCAACAGAATAAAAAAAATCTTACTTAATTGGAAGAATACAGGATTTATAAAGATTAAAAATTTAAGTATTGTGGTAGAAAATTCAACTATTTGGTTGAAAATCAACTTTTTTGTTGAAAATTTATATTTACGGGTTGAAAATTTAACTGTTTTCTAGAAAATTCGCCATTTTGGCTCAAAATTTCAACAATCTGATTGATTTTTTTCTCTCTCTTGACTGAAAATTCAACTCGGATGTTGAAAATTTCTTTTTAGATTGAAAGTTAAACGACTTTGTTAAAAATTAATTTTTTTGATCGATGATTCATAATTTTAGTTGAGAATTCATCTGTTTGGTTGAAAATTCTTTTTTTTTTGTGGTTGAACATTAATTTTTTAACTGAAAATTTAATTGTTCCATTTTTGTTTGAAAATTTATCTTTTTCGTTAAAAATTCAACTGTTTGGTTTGAAAATTTACCTTTTTTAGATCAAAATTCAATTTTTGGGTTGAAAATTGATATTTTGTAGTTAAATATTTGTGTTTTTTGTGGAGAATTCCAAGTCTTCTAAAACATTTTGTGTTGGTCTTAGATGTTGTAAATTTTCAATTGTCACTCGCCAAATATCAATTAATTTGTGTAAAAATTAAATTTTAAATATTCATATATTTCTAAAATAGAAAAGTAACTAAAGAAGTAACAATAGTTACTTTTTTGCAGAAGTAACTAAAAAAAAGTTACACTTTGAATCGGCAACGATAACATTAACTGTTATTATATAATATTATATCTATATAATATATAATAATATTATATTAAATTATTCTATAATTAATAACTAACTAGTTACTTTTCCGTGATGTAACGATAACGATGGCTAGTTCCTTTTAAAAAGTAACTTACCTACCACTGGCTTGAATCTAGCTTCAAATATAAAAATAAGCTTAAATTATGGTGTAGATAAAACAAGCTGTAACCAAAACTATACTTTTTTTCGGTGTAAAGAATTTCAAGTTTTGATGCCAGAGCATTAACAATATTCAAAACAGAATTTGAACTTCTTTTAGCATTAGAAAACATTTTAGACCAGGTTTTAAATTTTTTTTGATGTTGAAAAAAATTTACACAACAAATTCTTTTTTTTTTGAAACGCTGTACAAAAAGTTCCCTTACGACTTTTCGATATTTTGTATTGCTTTCAAATATATGCATATATGTGTATGTTCTTTTTTCAAAATTTTACCATGTTTGCTTTCTGTCTCTTTAGATGCCTGTGAGGTATTAATTTTCACGATTTTTCATAAGATAAGATCAATGGACTTAGTCATAGACATTTTAATCTTTCATGACTTTATTTGTGCAAAATTTTGCGCAAATCAAGGATAAAAGATTTCAAAATAATGTAGAAACTCTCATCAGTATAAAAAATAAATATATCTTGATAACTTGAAAAAATACAGGATTTACAAAAAGCCAAAACCACTCCCACCAACAGCTATTCTACCATTTTTTTCTCGAGGGTCAATATAATCTCCTACTGATTAAAATTTGCCAACATTTACAAAGTAATTTTGAATGTTTGACACCTGGTCTGAAAAGTTCTTTAATACCAAAAGAAATCTTCAGACCAAATGTCATGTTTTCGTAACGATTTGAGCTAAATTTTAGAGGAGTGCTCAATAGTCTATTTCAGGAATTTGAATTTGGACTCTTGAGAATTAGAAGAATTCAAATTTGATCCTTCCAAATTAGCGGAATAAACACATGAATTTTAAAACATGGAATTCAATTTCGGATACAAAATCAATTGAAGAATATGGTCCTTTCAAAATTAGAAGAATTAAGATTCAAGATTGATCACATTTCTTTTTTGAAGGGTGAACATTTAAATTTTTCTAATGTTCTATTTGTTTTGATTTTAAGAAACTACCAATTTCCAGAAGATCTCAGATTTAAAGTTTTTGATCATCATAAAGTAACAAATTTGATCTTTCCATTCCAGAAAGGATCAAAACTGCAATGTTTATAATTTCAAGGGGTAAAACCAGTGAATATTTAATCCAAAAAATATTTATTGGTAGAGTGGATTGTATAAAAGTAATTTTTTTCAGAATATCAACTCTTTTTTCCTTTATTTTTTTAATTCCTTATTTTCACGGTAAAATTTTTAATTACTTCTCGTATGAATTTTGGGTGTTAATTTTTCATTGACTTAAAACTTCACTGGTGTCTCCTATGTGAACAGTTAAACAAATAACGTATGATGAAAATAAAAATAAAATTTTCACTGGAAAAGAAGTGTTTATTGAAATTAATTTCATATATTTCAGAATGTACTGGCTTCATCAAGCTGTCAAATTGCTGCTGGCCTACATTGTCATCAGAATGGCTTGGGGAGTCTTATCAACAATTTTATGGATGGCTGCTTAGCACTATTTGGTGGTCTTTGTACATTTTCTAGAGTTTTGAAGACGAAAAATTCTTCAAATGAGTATGTGGAATCCGCAAGCAAGAAGGAAACAACCAGCTTTACCTCTTCACTTTAGCCAATGCAAATCTTGCAAACTTCTCGCCAAAATCTCCTAGGGAGACGAACAAGTAGAAAAAAAAACTACAAAAATCAACTTGACAGTTTCCTTAGACTCATCCAGTTTAAGGGAAATTTCTTCAATCGAAGCGGAAGTGATTGACAAGTTCCAATGCAGTCATGTGTTACTTCACACAATTTATCGTAAAGAAAGACTTGCAAAAATGAATATTGTTAATTTATAACAATTTTATATGTCTGTATTTACATTCTTGTATAATATTTTCCTAATTTTGCATAAATTTAAACTTTTTTCTGTTGCTCTGTGTGTAGTTTCAATTTGTCAGCACTAATGGAATGTTTATTAATAAGACAAGTTTCACGATTTGTTGTACATTATCTACCATTCACTAGAATAACCAAACTATGGGTATCTTTAAGTTTTAGATTAGTTGAACACCTGTTTTTATATTTGCATTATTTATGTTAAAGAATTTTTTTCTTAAAAAAATACTGTTTGGAAAATATAGAATTCCTATACAAAATCTGTTGCCATCTTCTTGAACGTTTAGCGAAGTATGGAAATAATATTTTGTAATTTTAATTTTAATTTCAAGAATTTTAAGTTTCTAAATAAATCTTTTATAACATTTCTTCTAAACTATTTTGTGACATCAAGAAAGAAACATCACTGTATGTGAAACGAAAAGTAAGCGCATCTTTATTAAAATATATTTCTCGAGAAGTTCAGATATGAGATTGGAAACAAAATTTAAATCCGAAAGAAAAATGTAACATGTTAACGTCTAGTGAGCTTTCCATAATGGAGTTTTACATGTCACGATTCCGACGGGATTCTGGAAGTCTTCTTCAATAAAACTAAAGATCCTAGCACGTCCTAGCAATCTCCTAACGCTGACGTTGAGAAATATTCTCAGTCAAAATCAAAAGGCTGAAAAATAGAAAAAGTATTCTTGGAATAATTTTTGAAGATTTAAATAAAGGAAGTCTTTATTTTCAGATTTGCAAAAGGAAAACAATAAAACAATCAGGGAAAAGGGATCAATTGATGAAGGAGATAATTTACATAAAGAATTAGTTGAATGAAAATGAAATTTCATTTATTATTAGTCTCTAGTCCGATCTTATTACTCTACTGTAATTGTGTACATACGTATTTTGCTCATTATACATTTTGGAAGAAAGTTCCTTGTTTTATTTTCCTGTCTTAATTAATAAATAATGTCAAGCATTAATTTTTGACAGCGGACACGGATTTTAATAATTTTTTTGTGGGCAAACAGGGACTAATATGAAATGGAAAAAGATCAAACCGTTTACTTAGATAGAAAGCAGTTTACAAGAAAAAAGGATCAAAAGAAATCTGCGCTGTAAGTGCGATAGAGCAATGGTCTAGGTTCTAGGCTAGAGAGTCTGCCGTCATGCGTTCGCGTCCTTGTACTTGTTTATTTAAATTTCTTTCTAATTTTTTTTTCAATAATACAACCGCAAATATGCATTATTATTATGATAATAACATACATAAACTTATTTATGGACCAGTTTTTGTGTTAGAAATAATAATATTTTTATTTTGGAATTTTTGGTGATCGAATTGGCTTTAGGGTCCAATAATTGAATTATTTGGACATATATTTGGATATATATTATTTTTAATTAAATTATTGGACCCTAAACCCAATTCGATCACCAAAAATTCCAAAATAATTTTACGATTGAGGGTCAATATAATCCCACCTCTACATAAGTCTTCAAATTGTTTTTAAAAAATCGACGGAAAAGTGGTTGGTCAAACTTGCAAAATAAGTGTCCCTTTGCTTCCACTCTGGAAAGATATATCGAAATACCAAATTATTCTGACACCCTAAGCTGAAGATCGATTATGTATGATTTCACGATTTCACGATTTCACATCTCATATTTCACTTCAAATTTTTACATCTCATTGTTTTTGTTGTCCAATTCGCATCTCATTTCAGATCTCTCTTAAAGTTAGCTTTGAAATATGATGTAAATTTGACAATAAAAACAATGACATCTGAGGTACACATATGAGTATATCTGAGTTAAACATATGAGTATGGTTTTATAGATTAGAATACACTTTAACTGTGATTTAATGACATTCAAAGTTGTAAGTAAATGCATTTTCATTAAATGAAATAGAATGGCCAAAAGTGGAACATATTTATAAATCTTTTCCAGTTTTGACAGGAATGGCCAAAACTGGAAAAAATATTGACCCACCTTTGGCCATCAAATTCTAAACTTTTTTAAATGGAGATCAAGCTCAACCCAAAAGTGCTTGCACATCCAGTTTCTCTTTTTTACATGTTTCGTAGATTCCTCCCGGTTATCTTAATCTAAAAAAGAGGGAAATCGTTCAATAACAATGCAAAAAACATGTTACATGAGAATATTTAGGTTCCTGAGCTTCAAAGTGGAGAAAAATTGGGTGTCATTTCTAAAATTGAAGAAACATCATTGTTAGCGATTAAAAATCTCATTTTTCTCGAAAAACATGCAAAATATGAATAATAGTTCATTCTTAAAAATTGTTCTACCTTCTGAAATCTGTAGAAATATACCCTTACCAGATGTTTATATAGTGCATTTTAACAAATTTTTCAAAAAAAAAAGAAAAAATCGATTTAAATAAAGTAAAATAGCACTTACTTTAATTTTCTTTCTGAATGAGAAACAAACGCTTTTTAGAATAAAATGTTGAAGTTCGTTAAAAGGAAGCTATTTTAGTCGATTTTGATCAACTGTTCCTATTTTTTTTCTTGAAAAATTTTTTGAGGTACAGAAGCTAAAAATCCGATGGGGGTATATTTTTATAGATTTCAGGAGATGGGATAATTTTTCGAACCATGAATTGCTTTTAATTTTTGGGTCCTTTTCGACAAACATTATACTTTTTATTATTAAAAATGATGTTTCTCTAATTTAAGAGATAAAAACCGATTCTTCTTCGCTCTAAAGATCAGGAATCTTAATAATCTCATAGAATATGTTCTTCACATTGTTACTGAACTAAAAACAAACGTTTTTGAAAATTAAATGTTGAAATTTATCAAACTAAATGCTATTTTTGTTGATTTTCATCGATTTTTCCGATTTTTTTTGGGAAATCTTTTATAATAAAATGATATATGAATGTTATTGTTCAATCAATACGTTTCTTCACATTCAATATCAATTCACTTTACGTTACCACATCCTCTTTTTCCGAAACTTTAATTTCTCACCTTTCAAATTATCGTTATGGCCAAAACTGATGCAAGATGTGGTCAAAAGTAGCACATAAGTGGCCAAAACTGTGAAAATCCGAGTCTTTTAAATTTTCACATCTTTTCCATTATTAATGCATTTTTTTATTTATGGACGGCTACGATTCGTGAGCGACGACCTCCAGGAAGTATACTAAACCAGTTACTTTTATTTGAATCGTAATAGTCAACTAATTATAAGCATTCAAGTTGGTAAATTTCTTAATGTGGCCAAAACCGGTGCACCGACCCTACGTTTTCCAGATAGTTAGCTGAAAAACATTTTAAATTTATTTTAAGAATTTTTTCTAACAGGGCTCAAATCTAATCAAACAAACTGGATTATTGTATAAACTTTACAGGGGATGACATTTTTTCCCTGAAATCCCAATCCTCAATGCCTCTTTGCTTAATTTCACATTTTTAGAACTACGATATTTTCACGAAATTTTTCAAAACCAGAGATTCAATTTTTTTACATAAATATATTAATTTTTATAGTCCAAAGATTCCTTGTTGAAATGAAATTTAAACATTGAAGGAGTTCTAAAAAACTTCAGGATAAACATTCGAAAACAAACTTTTCGATAAAAATATCTAAAATGTTCATTCCTTGCCGTATGTGTAATAAGTTGTGTAAGAATTACAAAAATTAAATGCCTAATTAAAATTATGATGCAGACATTAGGCTGTGCGGTGGGTCTCGAATCGGGCGAGTCACGGATGTTAAGCCATTTCAATCGCGGATAGCACTCGGATGGAAGATCGCTCGTATGTACGCCTAGGTCGTGTACTGCGTCTAACTTATGTCGAGCGGGAGGTGTTACGCCGAGGAACCTTCAAACTCGACAGTCGGAAGGAGGCCATACTCGGGAAGATGGTTTTCTGCAGTTTTCCGCTCGCCTGGCCAAACTTCCAGGCAAATGCGAGTACTTCTAATAAAGTCGGATGCAGCTACGGGTCATCACTCACCTTATTAAAGTAAAAATCTGCACAGGCCGCAACCTGGTTAAGTGGAGTCATCCGACGATAAAGATACTGATGCTAAAGGACTGTCGCAGACGGGCGATCTCTGTTTAACCGGGGTTTTCGTAATAAAATGTATAGTACAATCAGTTTTACCACAGTGCTATGGAACTAAAATAAACCAGCCTATCTATAAAATAATAATAGGGTGAGTTGAAAAGCGAAAATTTCTTTAGATCAAAATGAAACAAAATGTAAAATAGTTGCCATCTATAATAAGAATCATTACACCATTTCCAAGCAAAGTATAGATGAGTATTATAGCCAATCATAAATAATTATAATCGCTTTTGGTTGATTTTGATCTAACCTTAAATCCGGATTGACGAAAGTGTTAGGCAAAAGTTGTATATCTTTGCAAATAACATCTTTATGTGATGTGACGTTTTTTTATTAATTAACAGTTTAGGAAATAAATAAATGATTCTGATATAATGTGATAAGAAAGATTCAAAATCGGATTAAATTAGCTGGAGAAGCAAACGATTTTGCATCTCTCTAACCCTTGCACTTGGCTGGGATACTGATCAAAAGGAAATTGCAAAACAGAGTAGTGATTCTTATTACGGATTACAACTTTTGTGAAGCATTTTATTTCGATCTAAAGAAATTTGCTATTTTATTTATATTTTATCAAAAAGATATGTGATAGAATTAATCTCTTTTTTTTCACATATGGGAATCTTAGTAGATTTGGCTATATTGAGTAGGAAAAGATATTTCATAAAAGATAAGGAAAGATATCTTATAATTTTTTCTTCTGAAAGAGATCATTTCCTCTCCTTTTTCCACAAACGATTTCGTCTAATATCTTCTCATCTAAGAATCTCCCTAAGACATAATCACATGAGAATGAAGAATAGCCAAGGGCCAGGGTTCGTGTTTCACCTGGTTTCCAAATAGGAGATAGCTCAAGATCAAAGATGTATACGAAGTAATGTAGAAAGGCGCGGTTTCTCTCATAAATTTTACGGGCACCCTCCGTGCGGGCCTAACGAAAAATAGAAGAGAAAAAAGTTCTTTCGCGGACTAGCCGGCTGCTACTAAATAGCATCATCAATACACACAGAGGGTGCTTTCCGGACTATTCGACCACTCACGCGATCCAAAGGAAGTGCAGGCAATTCTGTCACACTGCCGAGTAGCGTTCAATTAACATCAGACCTGACACGACTCGTTTCACTGCTGCAGAGATAGCGTCGTTGCATCGAATTGGAATTAAATTTGTCGACTCAGGTGGAAATTTTTAAAAATGATGGAAATGTTTGGTAATATTTAAAACTTTTGGAGACTTGTGAAACTTTTTGGAGATGGATAGGAATGCTTGAAAATGCTTCAAACATTTGGAAATCTGGGAACTTCCTGGAGGGTAATTGGGGTTCATGGAAATTTCTAAGCTTGTCAAGTTTTATTCATGGTTCAGAATTCTTATCAGACTTATGCAGTAAATGCATGGTTTTTTCCTATCTTAAAGACCAAAGTGCAGGTGGCTGGTGCCCTCCTCAGTATACAATACAAAGCGATCATGAGTCCTCTGGTTCTGGCTTTGTTTTCGCACTTTCCTTTGAATGACTGAAGTTTGTTGGAACTGACGTTTTGAATGGACAAACCACCTTATGACGATTTGGCTACTAAGTTTGAACATGATTTTATACTTACAGAAAACATTTCTCGCATCCCGTGAGTATATGAGTCTGTTGGTTAGCGACTATTCCAATATCATTTTTATTATTGCTTTTTAAATCTCGTTCACGTCCAGCATTTGAAAATACTATAGAATATGATTTACAACCATTTTTCGCCAAAACTTCCAAATCCAAAACCTAAACATTCCTCAAACCCTTGCTTCAAAGTAGCGACGTAAAATATTTCTTCTCGACACTGCTATTGTATCAAAGAAACCTTTTCAGCTTAAAGATCTTAGTTGAGTCCTAAGTTGTCAAGAGTAAAATAATTTATGTCTTCATAGGTCCCGTAGCATAATTATCTATTCATCCTTCGAATCGTCGGTTAAGCTGTTTATGACCTAATTATGTACCTTTGGCTGGCCGAACCAAAATCTATTTGCTTTCAAAATTTGTCACCTGCATCACGTATCTTCGAGACGGGCGAAATACAACCGCATACTAGCCCTCTCTTTCCATTTACCTATCCAATCAGTTTTCCTCATTTTTCCCGCTTGGAAATTTTGCGTAACTCTGTCCCTAGATCGTCACTTTCGCACCCCCAAAAATGTATTAATCGTTTACCAACTCTCGCTTGAAATACTCCAACTTTTGTCTTCACATAATTATCTAGTAGCATTTAAAATATTACACAGTCCACTCTTCAACCAGTTTTTGTATTTATTATTGAATATATAAAAATTAGTCACCAAAAATTCGTGTCGTACTTATTCTCAAATCGTCAGACTGAACAAGGTTTATATTTTGAATAATGAACAATACAACTGATAATGTAGCTTCAAATAGGATTGAGGCTTCTGTTGACGCAAGGCATGCTCTCGGAAAAGTTTCAGGCGATGAAAGGAGGCTGGGTGTTTGGAATGCTAGAGGTGTAAATGATCTTAAGGGAAGGGAATCGCGGGACACCATGCGCGTACTGAAGCTATATATTTTATGTGTACCAGAAACAAAGAAGGAAGGATGTGAGATAAAAAGATAGAAAATGGAGTCAAATTTCCGTTACGTTGGTTGGCGGTTGAATCAATTGGTAGCCAAGGAGTCGATCTGATTATGGATGAGAGAGCGAAGCAGCGTGTGTAAAGGTTTGAATGTGTATTTCCTACGTTTTCATGGGTTAGAATAAAAGTGAGAATCAGAAGGCTATTTATTATAGCACGCTACGCTTCAGTTGGTGGTGACAGTAATGGTATCAAGAATACCTTCTGAGACTCGTTAAATGACATTATGGGCACCTGCGATTCTGAGGAAAGAATCATTCTACTCAAGGACATGAATAGCTGGGTTAATGTGCAACGTGAAGGTACCGACAGGGTACTTGATCATTTCGGAGACCTAACAACAAAAGGTAACAAGAAGCAATTGAGCAATTACAATTACAAAGCAAAGCAATTACAAATACTTGGTTCAGACATGAAATGATCCACATGTATACTTGGTTCAGAGGTGAAAGCCGCAGTATGATTGACTTCGCTATCGCGGACGAGAAACTGAGAGGGCTAGTAGGAGATACAAGGGTTTTAAGAGGCTCTGAATGTGGAACGGATCACTACTTCAAAATTTCAAGAATGAACCTAGGTCAAGGATAGAAGAGGAGAAGAATTATTAGTAAGTCGAAGGAGACGTGAGTTAACATAGAAAATTTGCAGAACCCAGAAGTATGAATGGTGTACCGTGAAAAGCTGAATAAATATTTAGGGCATCAGAAAGAAGACTGGAAGACGGAATTAGGCAATAAAAATGTATAGGGTGCATGGATAATACTACGGGAGAGCATCTTTAAAAGTGCATCTGAAGTGTGCGGTACTGCGACTGTAGGAAGAAAGACTAGAGATGCTTGATGGAATGATGAAATCCACGTGGCTGTTAACGAGAAAAAGGAAGCGTACCCGAGTGTATGTACTGTGGCCTACATCATCGCTTTTAATGAAAGTTGACGAAGTTGAAGTGCTGTACGCTTGATATATTTTGACTAGAGGATTTTGGAAATTTCGAAAATTCTGAGAGTTACACTACTTTAAAAGCGAAAGAAGAATTGATATTCGCGACATTATATCCGTAATTAAGAAAGTAAGAAGTGGTAAGGCTGCTGGTGTGGATGGTATTACCGCTGAAATACTTAAGAGCGGTGGCGGATATTTGTTTGTGTGACTGCGCGAATTTATGAATATGTGTGCTGAGAACGAGGAAGTTCCAAATGATTGAATAAAGGCGATTATCGTTCCACTCTACAAGAGAAATAGTGATAAAGGTGACTGTACTAATTATAAGGCGATTAGCCTACTAAGTACCATAGGCAAAATATTTACCAAAATACCTATTAGTGAGGTCATGGGCATAATTGAAGAAAGGATCTGAGAAGTCCAATGTGGATTTATGTTAGGTAGTTCATGTCCAGATCAGACATTTAGCTTGAGACAGATCACAAAAAAGAGTTTGAGAGTAAACAAAATAGTTTTCTGTGTATTTGTTGATCTGGAAGAAGCTTTTGATAAGGTGGATAGGATTAAACTTTGGAAAGCCCTGGAGAAGTATGTAGTGAATGGTTTGCTTCGAAGAGCAATAAGAGCAATATATAACGGTGGTAAAGCGAGGGTAAGATTAAATGCACAACTGAACGATTGTTTTAATATTAAGCAATGCGTTAGGCGAGGCTGCATTATGTTCTCCTGGATGTTCAATAAACGCATGGACAAATGTCTAATAATGGCTCTCTTAAACGAAGAAGGTGTTGATCTCGGAACAGTGAAAGTGCGTGGACTGACGTTTGCAGATGATGAGATTGTTACAGCAGAATCAGTCGATGATTTGCGAGACCTGGACGAATCAAGAGAAGGATAGGAGTAAAGTAAACGCGGTTGGCATACGATCCCAGCGTAATATGTGCTGTGAAACTCTAATGGGCAAAGTCAGTGATTAGTTTGTGAGACTTTGAAGCGAAGAGATAATAAAAGTCATAGGAACACAATGGCTTGCATAAAAGGGTGTATGCATACACCCTTTCATGCAAGCTTTACATCCATGGATGTAATGCAAGCAAAAGATGTATGCTAGGATAGTGATGTATGAAGAATAATTATTTATAAGAAAAAAAGCGACGCCTAAAATGAAAGGTTTTAGATACTCATGGGTCCTCGTGAGGAGCAGTGCTTAGTGGATGTTGTTGGGATAAAAAGTGTGGATCTTTCTATGGATTAGTCAATTATTTTGAGTGTTTGTGTATGAATCGTGATTGCTAGAGAGATTAATCAGCGACCCGTGCCGAAGCGGTGTTGCGGAAAGATTGTATCGTTTGAATGAGTTAGGCGCAACTTCTAGATAGATATAAAACATTTCCCTTCTTCTACACATCTTCTACTTACGATAGCCATATCAATTTCTTGATCCTTTGATCTTGAATCTTGATTGATCTTGAAATTTCTTAATAAATTACTTGAATTCCTTGATGAATATAAATTTCTTGATCTTGTAGTAGGAGGCTAGAACCGAACGAGTTATGCTTACTGCGAAAAGAATTTGTCTTAATGATATGATGATAATGATTCCACAGTATTTTATCCCTAGTTCAGCATCCTGAATATCTGATCAGGGTCAGAACAGATGTGAAGATATGAAGGATTAAATGCAACTTAGCGGAGAGAGATAAATATCCAAGTCATCATCGAGGTATTAGAGAGAATCTTGAAACGTCGAAATACAATTTCCCACCAAGTTTGAGCAATTAGCGTTATCGCGTTATTAATATCAAGCCAACTAAGTTGTTAGTCTGGATGAGAGCAATTCTCACTTCAAGTCAGTCGGAGCCATCTTACTCTCTGAGAATGGTGAGGATCCAGTTTAGGGTTCTACGCTGAGCTACGGAAAGCACAGAGACCACGCTCACCAGCGGCGAATTAGTAGATAATTCCTTCTCTCACACCACTTTGCCGCCCTCAGCAGCTTCACGAGGTGGATGGCGTCTCGTTACTCTTGAAGGGAAATCTCCAGCCACCCTCATCGCATTTTCCTTTGCTATGTCTCCCTAAAGGTAGGTGAGGCAACGCAACGCTTAGCCCATTCAATGTAACCATGCCGTAACGAATAATTAATATTGCGGCTGTTTGCACGAGTAATCACAACCTTCCGGAACCGCAACCTTGGTTTTCGATACTCCGGAGAGACGAGTGGCATCAGTATAGACGTCTTAAGAGTTCTCTGATCTTCGGAAATAGTCTGAGCATGTTAATATGCATTCGGTATGCAAAATACCTTGAGGCTATGTAAGACGAACATGAAGTTGGTTTTCTCTCCAATTGTGATGTACGAAAAATAGATTAAAATATTTACAGCGTTGCCATACATTATAACCTTTCATCATTTTGATGTTGGAAGCTGTCTTAAATTTTGCGCTTATTGTCATCTTCTTTTTATTTACATTCGATTGTAATGTGGCAACGGACCACTGGATAGCCCTTGTGACTTTACAACTTTTTCATGTGCCAATTTTATTTTGAAAATTTTACTCACTCAGAGACTGTGTTTTAGGATAAAATTAAAATTACACGAAGAAATTGCATTAAACTACCTTTTGGAGCCAATAGCTCATTTTTGTCAAAAGGACACGACTTGTTGAGGGCAAGTGGCTTGCAAAAGTGGGCTTGTTTTAAGGTGTAATATAAAATAGCCCCGAGAAAGGACAGTCTTATTCATCAAACATGGAGGTTAGATTCACTGAAAATAAGCTTATTATTATGAATGGACAAACCACCTTATGACGATTTGGCTGCTAAATTTGGACATGATTTTATACTTATAGAAAACATTTCTCTCATCACATTGGTATATGGTTCTATATTTTGAATAATGAACAATACAACTAATAATGTAGCCTCAGATAGGATTGACACTTCTGTTGACGAAAGGCATGCCCTCGAAAAAGTTTCAGGCGAAGAATGGAAGCTGGGTGTTTGGAATGATAGAGGTGTAAATTATCTTAAGGGAAGGAAATCGCGGGATACAATGCGCATAAGGAAGTCATATATTTTATGTGTACCAGAAACAAAGAAGAAGGAATGTGAGATAAGAAAGATAAAAAATGGACTCGAAATTTGTTTGGGTTGGTTGGCTGGTTGAATCATGTGGTAGCCAAGGATTCGGTCTGATTATGAATAAGAGAGCAAAATAGCGTGCGAAAAAGTTTGAATGTGTATTTCCTATGTTATTATGGATCAGAATGAGAGTGGGAATCAGAAGGCTATTTATTATAGCATGCTATGCTCCAGTTAATGGTGACAGTAGTGATGTCATGGGTACCCTCTGAGACTCGTTAAATGACATTATAGGTACTTGAGATTCTGGGGAAAAAATCATTCTACTTAAAGATATGAATGACTGGGTTAGTGTGCAACGCGAAGGTACCGACAGGGTACTTGATCATTTCGGAGACCCAAAAACGTAAGGTAACAGGGAGTAATTGATTAGCTTATGCTTAGAAAAAGGCTTGTTTATTACAAATACTTGGTTCAGACATAAAATGATCCACATGTAT
>JAUMHM010000049.1:18707729-18738779 GCA_032362435.1 Melikaiella ostensackeni
CTTAGAAAAAGGCTTGTTTATTACAAATACTTGGTTCAGACATAAAATGATCCACATGTATACGAGACGAGACGAGTGGCATCAGTATAGACGACTCAAGAGTTCTCTGATCTTCGGAAATGGTCTGAACATGTTAATATGCATTCGGTATGCAAAAAACATTACATTTCGAGTCCCTAAAACTATACGCTACAATCTTCAATTTTGCCAACTTTACAGAAGAGGCTTTTCAAAATTAGGTACTCTGTACATGAAGACGTTGTAGCTTAAATGTATCGTAAATTGCATGGAGATAACAACTTGAGGCTATGTAAGATGGACAAGAAGTTTGCTTCCATTTCAAAAGTCATGTACAAAAATAATTGAAATATTTACAGCGTTGCCATACATTATAACCTTTAACCATTGTGATGTTGGAAGCTGTCTTGAATTTTGCGCTGTCATCTTCTTTTTATTTGCATTCGAGAGTAATGTGGCAACAGGCCACTAGACATCTCTTGTGGTTCTACAACTTTTTCATGTGCATATTCGATTTTATAAATTTTACCTACTTAGAGACTCTTGTTTAGATTAAAATAAAAGTTATGCGAAGAAATAGCAATTAACTACCTTTTGGAGCCAAACGCTCATTTTTTTCAAGAGGTCACGACTTGTTGAGGGCAAGTGGCACACAGAAGAAAAGTCTTAATTCAAGCCTAAGAGTGGGCTTGTTTTGAGGTGTAAAATTGAATAGCCCCGCGGAAGGACAGTCTTATGCACTAAACATGAAGGCAAGGTTCACTGAAAACAAGCTGTAATATAAACTAGACTTTTTTCTGTGTGGCCTGAGACTTAGTCAAAATTTGATCTTGTAATGTATTTTTTGTCCACCTTCCTATTTTTAAACTAAAGAAATCACCATACTAATTTTTTTAACAGGAAAGTTATTGACGAGAAAATAATTTTTCCGTCTGTTTCGTCTGCTACAAGGACGTCATGCGAAACTTGAAGAAATAGCTAATTTATTTAGTTTAAAAATGAGAAGGCGGATATAAAATACGTGACAAGGTCAAATTTTGACTTCGGCATAGACTACCATTTGCCCCGAGCAAAATTCATCAAGGCACAATTTTTCATAAACTGCGTTTCAATCTAGAGAAAAACGTATCAGGGAGAGAATTTTTCCTTGTGAAAATATTTTAAAAATATGTAAAACTGTAATACAATTATTTGAAACTTTAGTACAACCTATTATATAGTTTCATATAATTTTTCTATGTGGTATTTTTGCCACCAAAAACTGTTTTTACTACATGTTTTTCCTTAAATTGAAACGTATTTGATAAAAAATTGAAGCAGTTCATGAAGACTTTGAAATTTATGTCTCTCATGTGTGATTTATGAGTCTCTGAAATAGGATGTTTCGTTTCGTTAGTAGTTTTTCGTAATGAATGAAAACCCGACCTCAATATTTTTTTCCTTTTAGAAAAAAAATCAAATTACGCTGTAAGTGGATATAGAAATTTTTTTCGACAAGAAGCGACATATAATTTTGATGAATATTTTGACCAAACGGAGGTCGTTTTCTTCGTTCTTTATTGCAAACAAATCTTATAAAAAAGTTCTCAGTATGTGTCTATGAAATAGTATGTGTCGTTTCTGTAGTGGTTTTTCGTGATGAATTTAAATTCGTCCTACAAATTTCGTTCTTGCTGAAAAATCACAAATAGCGCTGTAAATGCATGTATAAATTTCTTTTGACAAAGAGCGATACACGATTTCAATGCATTTCTTAATAGTCCGGCGGATAAGGTAACCAATAATGCATTTCGTGGTACAAATTGAGGCAATTTTTACATTCTCATCGCCATAAGAAGGTATCAGTATTATATATAATTTGACATTGCCAGTTTTACTTAAATCTCTATGCTTTGAAACCCTCTCAGTGAGAAAAAGCAGTTTTTACGAGGGTGTCTGTCTGTCTGTAGTTTATGTAGTTTATTATGCTTTGGCATAATTTTTTGAAGGCGCAAATAGGAAGATTAGGTTCGTTAACCATTTTTTGGTCAGACGCTTGGTTCTCGTTTTAATCGTGAAAAATGTTATCCAAAATACAAAATTTCTATTTTTTAGCTTAATTATGTAAAATACGTAAAACTATTAAGGAGAAAAATTGTTTACCTCAAAAGGAACTACAAAGTTGATCGAGACCATTTTTTGATAAGACGCATATAGTTTTTGTTTTGATCGTATAAAATATTATTGAAAATAAAAAATTCCATTTTTCAGTAAAACTGAGCGACAAACTAAAAAAACATTGAGAAGAAACATTATTCATTATAAAAATATCTACCAATTTTTTATGAAAATTTTTTTTGGTCAAACGCATGGTTTTTGTTTTAATCGTGAAAAATTTCATTAAAAATAAAAAAAATCTATAAATTTGGTCAAGACTATTTTTTTATGAGAGGCATGGTTTTTGTTTTAATCATCAGAAATGTTATTAAAAATAAGGAATTCCATTTTTCAGTAAAACCGAGCAACATGCTGGAAAAAAACATTAACAAGAAAAATTATTTATTATGAAGAGATCTACAAATTTTAGACAGAAGATTGTTCTGGTAAAACGCATGGTTTTTGTTTCAATCGTAAAAAATTTTATTGGAAATAAAAAATTCCACTTCCTACTAAAACTATACGAGATATGAAAATTAATACAGAAGCAAAATTGTTCATCTCAGAAATATGTATGAATTTGCTTGAAATTATTTTTTTGATGAGACGCATAGTTCTTGTTTCAATCGTGAAAAATATTATTAAAAATAAAAAATTCCACTTTCCAGCAAAACTATACAAGATTCGAAAAAAATATCGAGGAGCAAAATTGTTCATCTTAAAGCGATCTACAAATTTGCTCAGGACTATTTTTTGATAAGAGGCATGGTTTTTGTTCTAATTATCAGAAATGTTATTAAAAATAGCAAATTCCATTTTTCAGTAAAACCAAGCCACATACTAAGAAAAAACATTAACAAGAAAAATTATTCATCATAAAGAGATCCACAAATTTTATACAGAGCATTGTTTTGTGAAACGCATGGTTTTTGTTTCAATAGTGAAAAATTTTATTGAAAATAAAAAATTCCACTTCCTACTGAAACTATACGAGATATGAAAAATATTATAGAAGCAAAATTGTTCATCTCCGAAATATCTATAAATTCGCTTGAAATTATTTTTTTGATGAGACGCATAGCTTTTGTTTTAATCGTGTAAAATATTATTGAAAAGAAAAAATTCCACTTCGCAGCAAAACTATACAAGATACGAAAAAAATGTTGGAAAGTGAAATCATTCGTCTCAAAGCAATCTATACATTTGCTCGAAACTATTTTTTTGATGAGACGCATAGTTTTTGCTTTAATCGTGAAAAATATTATTAAAAAAAAAAGAAATTCCACTTCCCAGCAGAACTCTACAAGATTCGAAAAAATTTCGGAATGCAAAATTGTTCATCTCGAAGCGATCTACAAATTTGCTTGAAACTATTTTTTTGATGGGATGCATAGCTTTTGTTTTAATCTTGAAAAATGTTATTGAAAATAAAAAATTCCACTTTCCAGAAAAACTACACGCGATACGAAAAAATGTAAAGAAGCAAAATTGTTCATCTGAAAACGATCTACAAATTTGCTCAAGACTATTTTTTTCATGATAAGCATATTTGTTCTCTAAATTGTGAAAAAACCATTAAGAAGAAAATTTAATTTTTGGAAAAACGGCACAACATACAAGAAAATGTTTAATGTCCAAATTATCCACACAAAAAAGGACTAAAAAGAAATTCTATCGGAAAGAAAAAATTAAAATTTATGGAAGAACAAAATAAGATACAATAAAAGGTTTAACTGCAAAATTTTTCACCCAAAACCAAAGTCGCGTTAATTAAATAGCCTTTACATTTGTCGATTTGAAAATTTAAAAAATAATCAGGGACCCGGCCGAAACTTTCGTACCATTTCTTCACTGCCAATTAAACAAAATAATTTCGATCCAATCATTAATGTTATTTCAGATATTATCTAATTTCATCCAAATCTAAGAGATAGCAGATCAAAGCTTAGTAACAAATCATTTTTATCTATCAATAACGAAAGAGAACGGAAGTAAATAACATATTCAATCGAACAAATTAAGGTACAAAAATAATATTACATAAATGTAATATAAGACAGTTCAACATAATATAAGAAATTTCGCGTTTTTGACATACTATGTGTCTTATTAAAAAATGGTCTGCGGAAAATTTGTAGATCTTCTCGAAATGAACAATTTTGCTTCGCAACATTTTTTTGTATCTTGCATAGTTTCGTCGAAAAATGGATTTTTGAAATATTGTTTATAACACTTTTCACGATTAAAACAAAAACTATGCGACTTATTGAAAAATGGTGCAGAAGAATTTGTAGATCATTTTCAGATGCACAATCTTGCTTGCAATCATTTTTCAGTATCTTGCATAGTTTTACTGAAAAAATTATTTTTCTTATTTTTAATGACATGTAGATGCCTTCCATCTTCGAAACGTTTTTTGAGGTTTTATACCATATAGCTAAAAAGGAAACAAAATTGCTTGTGCCAAGATTTGCACAATTCACTTAAAAAATAATCACTATCCGCCCGACTACAATCAAACATGGGTCACATTCTTCATTTAAAAGAAAAATCTAAAAAAAATATATATTTCCAGCACTGAACGTTTGCAAACCTATTTTCATAAAGTTGATAATATGTCAACCCACGGTTATTCAAAAAGATGAATTATTCTTGAAATTATGGTGCATCTACTGAAATTTCTTTGAAAGGAAATTCAAATTGAATTCTAGTAAATTCAAAAGAAGTCAAGTGCATTCAAGAGAATTGAAATGAATTTAAGCGGATTCTAAAGAACTTAAGCGAATACAAATTATTTAAAAATCATCAAGATAATCCAAGGAAGTTGAACAGAAATTGAATAGAATTAAAAAGAATGATAGCGAATTTAAGAAAATTGATGAGAATATAAGGAAATTCAATGGAACTTAATCAGATTCAAGGGAATTCAGCTAAACTGTAGATTTCAAAATATTCAAGGCGATGCTCTTTGAATTTCATAATAAAAAAGGCCTATTGATTTGTCATAAAATAATTCTAAATCTAACCATCAAATTGATAAAAAACCAAAAAAAAACTTCTAAATGAAATGAAATGAAATGCTGAAAAACGCTTTCAATATGAACTTGCCGACTCCTTTTTTGGACATTAAACACAAGAAGTTTTTTAAATTGACAGTCAAGACACCAAGTTAATTTATACATTCCAGGCTCATTAATGAATAGATACTACAATTTCAACTTAATATTGTAAATTGTAAAAATCGCACTATATCCCCCCTCCGCCCGAAAAAAAAAAATAGGAAATGTTTAAAACTTTCGCGATTTATTTCGAGATTTCAACCCTAATATAACCATTTGGCGACCAACTTTTCATTTTGAACGCTCGTTTCCAAAACGTATAAAATTATAATGAGAATATTGCGTGTTGGGAATTGACTGAATTTATGGATCTTACAGTATTGAAAACACGAAAGAGTTTGCCACTTGAGTGGAATATCACCCCACCGAACTTCAACCCACCGCATATTACAGATTTTCAAGGGGTGACTTCAATTAGGTTTGAAGACGTATAAAAAACTCGCCGTCGCCGAAGGCAGGAAAGTTACTCTGCCTTTTACTTCCGCAGGAAGTAACTACGATTCCATAATGGAATTACGAATTTCACGCGCAGTTAAAGCAACTTGAATCATACGTACAGGTATACTCTATGTAAACAGAGTACTCTACTCGTAACTGACAAATTTTACTAACTTTGTTCCAAAGTTCTGAACGCTTTTAAGTTTTCCAACTAGGATTTTGAATATTTAAAATTCATATTTTATTATTCGTGGATTTCTGAATACATAGGTTCAGATATCGGTATGATTATTTATAAATCAAGTTTAAATTTTTTCGGATTGCAAAGTATATAATGATACTCAGCTACAAAAAGGTTGTATACGAGGTGCGGCTATTAAATAACTGGACTGATTTTTTGGCCGCTTGCTTTTGGCTCCTCGGCAACAACAAGGAGATTCTCATTTTGACCTGTGTTCTTTCCCACGACCCTCTAAATTTCAAGGTTGTACCCTCAGTACCACAGTAACCTTTATTCGGAGTTGACCGTCTACCTGAGCTCCGCCGCAATTATGTCGAGTGTGAAAGTAGAACAGCGCGTCAACGTGAAGTTTCTTGTGAAACTTGGAAAATCCGCTACAGAAACGTATAATTTGTTGAAGGAAGTTTTTTGATGAGTGTCTATCTCGTACTCAAGTTTTTGATCGGTTTAAAAAGTTTTAGGAGGGGAGGGAAGTAATTGAAGACGATCCGCGTCCCGGCCGTCCTCGCACATCGAAAACCGACTGTAACATCGAAAAAGTGAATCAGATTATGCGAACAAATCGGTCTGAGCATTCGAGTAACTGCTGACTTAGTGAACATCGATGAAGAAACTATTGGACAAATTAAAAAAAAATGTACACGTGAAAAAATTTCGTGCTAAAATGGTGCCAAAATCAATCACTTCTAAGCAAAAGGAAACTCGAAGCAACGTTCGTTCTGACATTTTGGAGAACATGGAAAATGATTCAAAGTTATTGGAAAATGTGATAACTTGTGATGAATCATGGTTTTCCCAATACGACCCTTGAACTAAGCGCCAATCCTTGTACTGAAAGAGTTCCGGTTCACCAAGACAAAGAAAGGACGAATAAGCAAATCAAAATCGAAAGCAATGATGATAGTTTTTTTTTATATCCGAAAAATTGTTCACATTAAATGGGTACCTGACTGTTAACGACGAATCTTATGATCTTAACCAGACTAACCAGGTGTACTATAAGGAGGTCTTGACAACTTTTCGTGAATGTGTTTGCAGAAAATGACCTAAAATGTGGAAGAAAATCTCGTGGATTCTTCACCAGGACAACGAGCCAAGACAACAAGGCGCTGTCTGTCCACAGGTTTTTGACGAAAAACAAAATTCCTGTAATGGAGCACCCACCGTACTCACGTAACCCCTAGCCTTATGTGATTTTTTTTTGTTTCCAAAGATCAAGTCTGAACTAAAAGAAACTAGATTCGAGTCGACGGATGCAGTGGCGTAACTAGAAACGTGGAGGCCCCCCTGCAAAATTGTTTAGAAGGCCCCTTTAAAAAAAAGAGCAGTTTATATAAAACAAAGTACTGTTCTATTTTAAGAAAAAATCCAAGTTATAAATTACTCATTAGTGAAAAGAATTTTCCCATAAATTGAAAAATGAAAGTTTAGGGGTGATCCACCAATTGAGTAGGGTCTTTTTCTGAAATTTTCAACCCCCCCCTCCACCGTGTAAGATACCGTAAGATTCGCTTCAACCCCCCTCCCCCCATCTTAATGAGATTTTATAAACTTGAAACGAACATAAATATACATTCTGTTAATTACATAAACGTAGAACCTCAACGAAAATAATTTTAGAAGAAAAAATTTCAATATTTCTGAAATGATATTTTCAAAGTATTAAACATGAACTTCGAAGTTTATTAAAACTATCATTCTTTCGCCTAGGAATTATCAAAATTTCTATTTACTTACCGCAGGCTTCACAGTTGGCAGAAAATTAATCTGTTTCGGTTGAGGATTCAACTATTTTGCTAAATATTCGTCTTTTTTGGTTGAATTCGAGTGTTTTTTGTTCAAAATTAAAATCATTTCAAGTTAAAATATCAACTATGTATTAAATTTTTCGTTGTGAATTCATCTCTTTTGGTTGACAATTCAAGTAGTTGGTTGAAAGTTCAACTATCTTATTGAAAATTTATTTCTTTGGTAGACGATTCATCATTTTAGTTGAAAGTTCATTCCATTGGTTGAAACTTTAACTGTTTTGTTGAAAATTTTTTTTGTTTGTTAAAAATTCATATTTTTGAGCAGAAAATCTGATTACTTAATTGAAAATGCATGTATGTTGTTGAAAATTCGTCTCTTTGGTAGAAATTCAATCTTCTTGGTTGAAAATTCAACAATTTGGTCGAAAATTTATGTTTTTTGTTGAAAACTTGTCTTTTCTGACAGAAAATCAATCTTTTCAGTCAAAAATCCAACTGTTTGCTTGTAAATAAATCTGTTTCAGTTATAGATTCAACTATCCTGGATGAATTTAATTGTTTTATTTTCCAGATAAAAATATTTTTTTGTCGAAATATCAACTATTACGTTTTTTGTTGAGAATCCATCTGTTTTTCTTGAAAATTCGACTACTTCATTGAACTTGAAATTTGAACTATTTTGTTAAAAATTAGTTTTTTTTGTTGAAAATTCACCTTTTTTCAGTAGAAAATGCAACTATTTAATTAGAAACTCATGTATTTTATTAAAAATTCGTCTTTTTGGTAGAAATGCAATTTCCTTGGTTGAAAATTCAACTATCAAGCTGATAATTCATGTGTTTTGTTGAAAATTCGTCTTCATTGGTTGAATTCTACTGTTTTAGTCTTAAAATAAGAATATTTTTTCGTTGAAATATTAGCTAAAATGTTTTTTGTTGTAAATTCATCTATTGTGTTGAAAGTTGAACTATTTTGTTTAACAAAATTTTTTGATCGAAGATTCATCATTTTAGTTGAAAGTTCATTTCTTCGCTTGAAAATTTAACTATTTCGTTGAAAATTAGCTTTTTTGTTGAAAATTTATCTTTCTTAGTAGAAAATTCAACTATTTAATTAATAATTCATGTATTTTGTTGAAAATTCGTCTTTATTGGTTGAATTCGACGTTTTAGTTTTAAAAAGAAAATATTTTTGGGTGGAAATATCAAATATTACGTTTTTTGTGGAGAATTTATATATTTTCCTTGAAAATTCAACTACTGTGGTGAAAGTTGAACTAATTTGTTTTAAAAAAATTTTTGATTGAAGATTCATCATTTTAGTTCAAAGTTCATTTCTCTGATTGAAAATTGAACTATTTCGTTGAAAGTTAGTTTTTTTGATGAATTTTTTTTAGTTGAGAATTCAACTATGTAGTTGAAAATGTATGTATTTTGTTGAAAATTTATTTCCTTTGGTTGAAAGTGGAACTTTTATGTTGAAAAATCATTTTTTGAATGAAGATTCATCATTTAATTGAAAAATCAATTTTTTTGGTTAAAAATTTAATTGTTTCATGAAAAATTGATTCTCTTTCGTTAGATATTAATTTTTTAACTGAAAATACAACTAAATAATTTTTGGTTAAAAATTGATGTGTTTTTTTGAAAATTCATCTTTTTGGTAGAAAATTGAACTTCTTGGTTGGACATTCATATTTTCAGGTTGAAAATACAACTGTTTTGTAGAAAGTTCTTCTCTTTGGCTTAAAAATTGAACATTTTGGAATTTTCTGCTTTATTGACTAAAAAATCTTTCTTAGTTGAAAATTCAACTTTTTTGTTGAAGATTTGTCTTTTTGGTTTTAAAATTCTTCTCTTTTGGTCGAAATTTCATGTTTTTTTATTGAAAATTCAACTCATTGTTTGAAAATTAATCGTTTTTGGTTGAGAATCAAGCTGTTTTTTGGGTAAATTAATCATTTGGTTAAAAGTTCATGCATTTTGTTGGAAATTCTTCTTTTTTGGTGGAAGATTACTCTTCTTTGTTGAAAATTCAGCTTTTCAATTAAAAATTCATCTATTTTGCTGAAAATGCAATACTTTTACATACTTGAAATTTCAGGGATTTAAAGCGTTTTGAGTTAACGTTTTTAACATTATTGATAAACTTATAATACAATAACTTCTCATTTTTTCAAGATGAGATTCAATTTTGGTCAAACAGATTAAATTTCTGCTGGAATTTCCTCTACGTTGTAATATCTTTTGGAATTATTATTTCTTTTTAGTAAGAACTTTTCTTACATAAGATCTTATAATGCGCCCCTTCTCATAAGAAACAATAAGACTTTGCCATTCCCCCTTCCCCCAAATCTCCCCTCATTAGGGGGGATAGCATCTTTATTGAATAATTTCATAAATAAAAAATGTTAGAGCACCAGTCCGGTTATTTAATAGACGCACCTCGTACACTGCCGACGGATAGTATCGGACCATCAACCAGGTGACCTATTAAAAATAAGCCTTTGCTTTGAAAGGGAATAGCGCCGTCCAGCATGAGGATAAATATATTTTCGAAAAACCGTTAGAAAGCTTATTGAATTTCACGTTAAATGGGCCTTAGTTGAAATCATTCAGCCGCGTAGGTATTGAAGTATCACATGAGAATGACAAAAAAGAAATTTCGATTCTTAAGGAATTTTGCACTTTAAATTAAACTCTTGGCAGGAGCTAGGAAAATGAATTTGTTGATTTCATATGAATGCAAAAGTGATCTTCAGGATTTTACCTTTCATATGCGCCATTAAAAGGTGAAAAATCTTCACGGGTTCATGAAATAATAACATTTGATGTGAGCATGCAAAATTTAAAATACATTACCGCACCGTCGATCCACGTTCGACGACTTTTTTTTACGACATGTCTCGGCGTCCCGAAATTCGGGACGACTAGCCTTTTTTCACCATACGGCTATTCGTCCCGAAAATCATGTATTTTATGAATTTTACTCCTTTTGAGTTAGTCGAAGATTAGCAAAACTGCTAGTCGTTCCTAAATAAAATTAAATTTTGAAAAACTATTAAAACTTTAAGTTAGGTTATGTTTTTTTATACAGTATAATCCTATAAACTTTCACTTTAACTTATTCAAACGTAGTGTCTCATCATCCTGAAATTCGGGACGACTGGCAAATCTTGCACTTATGGCTAGTCGTCCCGAATTTCGCGATAACTAGAATTTTTCACACATTCTTTGAGTTCAGCTGCATATTATTGAAGGAAAAAATAAAATATAGATAAAACAGGAATTACTTGTAGCCGAATCAATGCCGGCTTTAATTTTCTTTTCACTGTAATTCGCCGTGGTCCAGTGGTTGGAGCAACTTACTAGTAACGCTGCCGTCCTGCGTTCGGGTACTCGTGGTTCTTTTATTTTTTTATGCTTTAACAAATTCGCTGCAAATTCAAAAAAAAAACGATAAAAGTATTATTAAAAAATATACTAAAAGTAGTTTAGAAGTCACCACTATGACTGGCCACAGAAATAATGTAGTTCAAATCCCTACCCCTTTCCAACGTCAGGTGGGGGCGGGAGGGCACCCCTGTCACTGGGCCCAGAAATGATGTTTGAAATATAAGTAATTGAATCGTTTTTCTCGTTACAAATTCCCCTTTCGGAATGGACATTGAGAGAAAGAGAAGAGATTTGATTGAAAGTAATTCCTATTTTATGCACATTTTATTATTTACTATTTTCTTTAGAAATTTGCAGCTGAACATAAAGGTTTAGGGAAATTATATATCAGAAGATATGAGATTATAAAAGCTTATTTTTTCGGAAAAACTAGTCAAATGTGTGAAGAATGCTAGTCATCCCGAGAATCGGGATGACTAGCGAAAAGTGCAAAATTAATAGTCGTCCCGAATTTCGGGACGACTAGACGCAGCCTTTTTTTTATTACTTAACTTAAAAAACTTAAAAAATCCACTTGTTAAAAATTCATTTTTTTGGGTTGAAAGTTCATCTTTTATGGTAGAAAAATTATCTTTTTGGTTAACGATTTATCTTTCCTGGTTGAAAATATTTTTTTCGTTTTAAAAATTCATGTTTACCGGTAGGAAAGTAATCTTTTTTTGTTAAAAATTCATCTTTCTTGGTTAAATATATATATATATATATATATATATATATATATTTTTTTTATAATTCCACTTTCGAGTTTCAAAATTTAATTACCTCCTAAAAATTTATCTTCTTGACTTAAAAATTCAACTATTTTGTTGAAAATTCGTGTATTTTGCTTGAAAGTTCATTTATTTGGTTACAAATTCAACTGTTTGGTATAATTAATTTTGTGGTTGAAAATTCATATTTTCGAGTAGGAAATTTATTTGTTCTAGTGAAAAAATTGATCTTTCTTGGTTAAAAATAACTTTCTTGCTGGAAATTTAAATTTTTAAGGTTAAAGATTCAACTCTCTTCTAAATAATTCGTCTTTTTGGCTTGAAAACTCAACTATTTAGTCGCATACGCAACTGTTCGATTCAAATATTTCTTTAAAAATTCATCTTTTATGGTAAGAAAGTCATCTTTTTTGGTTCAAAATTCATTTTTCGTGGTTGAGAATTTGATTATTTAGCTAAAAAATGCAATTATCTTCTCAAAAATTCGACTTTCTTGCTTGAAAATTCCACCATTTGGTTGAAAATTCATCTTCGTCGGTTCAAAATTCAACTATTTCATTAAATTTTTGTTTCAATGCATCTTTTCATGTAGAAAAGTCATCTTTTTGGTAAAAAAATTTATTTTTCTCGGCTGAAAATAACTTTTTTGTAAAAAATTCATCTTTTGGGTTGATACTTCAATTGTCTTCTTAGAAATTCGTCTTCTTGGCTTAAAAATTCTGCTATTCAGTTTAAAATTCAACTGTTTTTGGTTGATGTTTGATCTTTATTGCTTGATTGTTCAACTATTTGATTAAAAATTCAACTGCCCGGTTGAAAATTTACCTTTCTTGATTGAAGATGATCTAATCTTTTGAGATTTCATCTTTTCTAGTTTAAGAGTCAACTGTTTTCTAAAAAAGAGTAATCATTTTTGGTTTAAATATTATTTTTCCTGATTGTGCATTCAGCATTTCAGGGTGAAAATTCAAGAGTCAACCGTTTTCCAAAATATGAATATTTTATGAAAGTAACATCTTTTTCCATTAAAAAATAATAACCAATAAGAAAAATATAATTTGATCAAGTAAAAATGTGATTTTTCTCCTTTTTTAAACTCTAGTAACAATTTACGATGTATCTGAATTTTTGTAATGCTGCGTAGTCTTCGGGGGTACCAAATTACAACTTTTAGACACCCTCTGGATTTGAAAAAAAAAATTTCACTTCGCCTAAGTATACATGTGTCCATTCAACATTTACTCATATAACAATGGGAATATGTAAAATAAGTAATAATTCTGTAAAATATGAGTCTATAAATTTTCGCAATTTGTCCATCTGCTAGTTCTTTACTGTGTGCTTAAATGCTAAATATAGATAATGAAAAGCATTAATCTACTGCAATGAAATTAGATGAAAAAATTGGGACTTTTTTGTCTCTTCTAGAATTTTGATCAGGGTATTAACTTTTTAATAGCATATGTCAATAGGACATTCAAGGAAATTCTTTCTGTCTCGGATGTAATTTGTGAAAATAATTAAATATAACAGTGATTAGAAGTTTCGATTCTTTGTAAGGGTGATCTATAAGGGCGGTTAAACAGAACATGTTTCCTGGCGGTGATTTTTTTCACATGGAGGGGAGGTTGAATTTCTCCACTAGTTTCTGCCAGAGACCTGCCCTTTATAGCGTGTACATACATATATCGCTCAGTCACTTTAGGTTGGATTGCGGTTTGTATTTTTTCCTCTGTTCCAGAAACAATTAAAACTTTTGTTTCCTGAAAATACGCAGCTTACATCTTTTTCACGCTGTAATTAAAAGTAAATTTGCATTACTGCGAGTTAATTCTACTTTTCAATTATTCTAATCTTTACCAGTTCTGAACACTGACTTTCATATTTGGAGTTTAATCCATGGAATTATTCGCTTTTATAAAAAGAATAAAATTGTATAGCCCAATTAGTAATCTTTCCACATGTCATCTAATTTAAACCAAAATTTTTCACTTAAAATTGATCAATTTTGATAACTTCAATAATTTCGCAATTTTTGACAATTTTTATAAATATGAAATTGGTTAATTTGAGATCCTAAAATCCAAGAAATTTTAATTTAAGATTTTTACATTCAAGTTTCTATGAAGTGATAACATCATGAGTCAAGTAAATACAGACGTCTTAGTCAGATACAGTACAAACATGACGTAGAAACGATAAGAGGTTTTTGAATTTTTCTCCTTTTAATACCTTCTCTATAATCTTTCCATAATTTTTTTAATTTAATAAATTTTGAAAGTTATATTCCTTTCAGAATTATATAAAACATTTTTATTTCATGAATTATGTTGATTGTATTGAAACCTTCTTATTGGACAGAGTTTTTTTTATCGTATAGATGTTTTTGGTAAAATCATATGCTTCTCGAACGATCAGAAAAACTAATTGAATTTCTTATTTTATACTATACAGACACGCCACTTTAAAGAAGATGGTTAAAAGTCTATTTCATGCTTTCAAATTAACATAAGTGTTGAAGGCATGAAATCCTGAATTATGTGAAAATAACCCATATACATGACAATTTCAATGATCTTTCTTATTCTCATCTTAATATTCAGATTAGAAAAATTGTGCTCGACTTTCTCAATTCTTCATCATAAACATAAAATAAGTAATCAAATATATTAGAAATAAATATTAAATAGGTACCTTCTCTGAGAAAATTACAGGCCCTCTAATGGCATTAATTTAAAAGAAATGGACTTTTCAAAATGATGATTTGTAATCTGATATTTTTAAATCCATAATTAAATATTTTTAGATTTTTCAAAATTACAAAAAAAGTTTAAGCCCCATCAAGCAATTCAAAAACTTAACCATTTCGAAAAATTTTCGTAAAAATTTAATAATTTTTTATATACTTAAGAAAAAAAATATTTCAATATTCAGCTGAGGGATGTCACAGAATTACCACCAATCTCTGATGGGGGTATCTATGAATGGAAGTGGAGGGTATGGCAGAATGACTAGTTGTACAAATAAACATTATTTATCTATATTATTGATATTGTCTATTGTCTTGTTGATTTCGGTTTGAAAGTGTTTGCATGTTTCAGATTCGCTTCTCGTTTTAAAAATTGTACCCGAATTAGCATTAAAAATTTGTCGCCCCGGATATCATACTCACCCTCAATTATTATTTATTAGAGATATTTAGTTATCAATTGAACAACTTTTGTGTCACAAATAAAAATGCTTTGGTTTTGAAATACTTTGAAAAATCCTTTTTTTAAATATTTGAGTCATTTTTAATATTTTTATTCAAATTCACGTTAACTTTTCAGCTTTCAAAACTCTAAACACAGAATAGTTTCTTCAATGGTACAGTTACAAAGGCGTCAAATTTTTGTATTTAATTTTTAATTGATTCATTTATTCAAAAGTTAACGGGCTTTTTTCTGCTTTTGAATCTTTGAACAACTTTCAATGCTTGCAACTTTAAAATGGTTCAATTTTGAACATTTCCAATTTGAACTTTTGATAAAAAGTTTCTGAACATGTAAAAATTGAAATTGATCAATTGTGAACAATTTGATTCCTAAATTTTGAAAATTTGGGCCAATTGATTACGAAGTATCTAGGGACACCGAAAATATTTGGTCTACGCTTACCGAGTTTCGGCGAACCTAGACACGGCCTTGTTATAAATGTGAAATTTTTAAATTTAAAATCGTATCATTTAAAAAGTTTCAATTTGAAATTTTTACATTGATATTGTCTTGAACTGATTACATCATAAGTAAAGTAGGGTCGGACGTCATAGTCAGACAGAGTACAAACATTAAGTGGAAACGATACTCGTATGGCTTACACACGTATGGCTTTCACACGAAACGCAATATCGAGTTCAAAATTTCGGAAAGTGAATAAAATGAACTCAGGAACGTTTGTCTGGTCCTACATTTTCATAATAATAAAAAAAGCAAAAAAAATTTCGGAGGAAAATTTTTTTTTTATAATTATAAAAATTTAGGAGCAGACAAACGTTCCTTAGTACTTTTTATTTGGTTTCCTAATTTTTAAACACGATATTTCGTTTCGTGTGAACGTAAGTTGTCTTGAAAAAAAAACGTGAAAAAAATTTTTTGAGGTCACGCTCACATGTCCTTAAATATTAAATATTTCTTACAAATTATTCATTTCACTCCGGAATCCTACAATCCTACGCACGTATGAGATAAACAGATTTTGAAATTCCCAAAATTTATAGTATTTTTAGTTTTGATCCCTCATATATATTGAACTTCTCATGAATTCAAGACAAGACAGCCCTCAAGTGCCAACATTTTTCAAAAAATGTTTTTATGTGCGCAAAAATACAAGTTAATTACAGGGGTATATTGAAACATGATTGTCTCGTGCAGAATGGTCTCCTAATTACTTCAAAATAATTACTGCATTGTGTTAAGTTTAGCATAAATGAAATATCACTCAATAATAAAACATTTTAGTCAGTTTTGATAATTTCAATTTCAAGCAGACGAGACATGTTGTTTCGAACCACGTAAACTCTTTTAAGATGAAAGTCAAGATCAATAGTTATTCATTTGAATAAAGTTTACAGTATTACACGTGTTAGCATGAATCATAGGTTTTGAAATCTGACGTCTTTTATGTGACTGTTCTCCTTGTCATATGACAGAAATGATTACGATATTTTAAACACATTTTAAACTTAAATTGGCATCACTAACAATTCTATTAGACAGAAAATTTTAATGCAATATACGGCAATTTGATTTTTATTCATTGTTCAAATATATTTACATAACTAACTTGAAATAATTTTTTGAACCCTCACTCTATCTTCCTATGGTGACAATAGTTTTTAGTGATGGAAATCTTCTCAAGAAAATCATTAAACTTTTTGAATCCATTTTTTGTTATATCCATCCTCAGTTTCAAAAATCTGACACTGTCATGTGCAGAAATTCCAATAAAATAATAAATTATATGGGTGCAAAGATGCGTTCAAAATGTTTGTGGCAGCTGCAGCAAAAGAGCGTGAGATGATTCATTAAAGAATTGGGACTATTTTCAAATTAAGAACGTTTTAAATTGAAAATTTTTGAATTTGGAGTGCTGAAAAATTAGACGATATCAAATTTATAGCCTTTAGTATTGTACAGTGATGGCTTTGTTACTTTTTAAAAGGAACTAATTATCGTCACCGTTACATCACGAAAAAAGTAACTAGTTATCGTTATCGTTACCTATTCAAAATGTAACTTTTTCTTAGTTGCTTTCTCAAAAAAAAGTAACTATCGTTTCTTTTTTAGGTACTTATGTATTTCATGAATATACATTCAAATTTAATTTTAAACTAAAATGATGAATCTTCAACCAAGAAAAAAAGGAAACATTTTTAACAAAGCAGTTCAACTTTGAACGAAAAATGTGAATTCTTAATGAAAAAGGTAATAGCTGAAATTTCAGCCGAAAAAGATTTTCATTATAACTCAAGTACAGTTGAACTCAACCAAAAAAGACGAATTTGCAACAAAATTGGTAAATTTGAAACCAAAGAGATGAATTTGCAACCAACAAGATAATTTTTCACCAAAAAAGATGAATTTTTCTTCCACTGAAAAAAATACATTTTTAAGGAAAAAAATGAATTCTTAACAAAAAATGTAATGGTTGGTATTTCAATCAAAAAATATTTTCATTTTAAATAAAAAACAGTTGCATTGAACCAAAAAACAACTTTTCAACAAAATAGATGAATTTGCAGTCAAGGCGGGGAAAAAATCAACCAGATTGTTGAAGTTTCAAGCCAAGAAAAGGAATTTTCAACAGAAGAGTTGATTTTCAACCAAATAATGAAATTTCTTACCAAAAAAATTCAATTTTCAATGAAAAATGTAATATTTTAAATTTCATCCAAAAAATACAAATTTTCAACAAACCAGTTAAATTTGAAACTAAAGAGATAAATTTTCAACTAAGAACATAATTTTTTACTAAAAAAAGACGAATTTCAAACAAAATACATGAATTGTTCACCAAGAAAAATCAATTTCCAAACAAAAATGGGATAGTCACATTTTTAATTGAAAAAATTAATTTCTAACGGAAAAAGATGAGTTCTCAACGAAAAATGTAAAAGTTGATATTTCTACCAAAAACAGTTTAATTTTAAATCAAAAACATCGATATTTAACCAAAAGAAGAATTTTCATCAAAATAGTTGAATTTTCAGTCAAGAGAGGAATAAAGTAAACCAGATTGTTAAAATTCCAAGCCAAAAAGTTCGAGTTTTCAACAAAAGAGTTGATTTTCAACCAAATCATAAAATTTTTATCCAAAAAGATAAATTCTCAATGAAAAATGTAATAGATGAAATTTGACTGAAAAAAGACAAATTTTTAACAAGATTGTTTAATTTGAAGCCAAAGAGATGAATTTATAACAAAATAAATTAATTTTCAGCTACAAAAGTTCAATTTTCAACAAAATAGTGTAATTTGAAACCAAAGAGATGAATTTTCTACAAAAAAACTAATTTTAAACAAAGCAATTGAATTTTGAACCGAATGAAATGATTTTCTTTCGAAATGGTTCAACTTCGAACAGAATAATAAAATTTTCAACAAAATAATAACATTTTGATCAAAGAAGATAAATTTTCAACTAAAATAATAAAATAATTGGAATAGTTAAATTTCCGATAAAAAAATTCATTATCAACCTAAGAGAAATTAATACTTAACTCTGAAATTATTTTTTTATTTCTTCCTAAATGTTCTTATAGATTCCAGAAAATTTTGAATCCCAGGGTGGAGAAAAATTTCAATTTTCCTATATTAGGCTATAAATCTCTATGGCTATCTCCTGCCACAATTTGAATAGTGAAAATGAAAAAATAGTTGGAAAAGCAAGAAAATTGATTGATTTTCGTAAAAAAGACTTGTGAACTAAATTTCGAAAGTAACGAAAAAAGTAACGATTTTTATAGTTACTGTTACTAAACAAAATTAAACTAGTTACAAATTCGATACATACAAAAGTAATTTCGTTACCACTATCGTTACCAAAAAAAAGTAACTAGTTAAAAGGAAGTATTTGGCAGATTCAAAATTACACATTAAAAATTTTAGTAATTCTTCGCACAAAATGGAAGCGTTTAAGGGTGAACATTTTTTAATTGGATATCTTCAAAACTGAAAAACTCAATTTCAGATACACAAAACTGAAATAACTTCAAATTAAAATCATGCGCAATTGAACAATTTCAAAAGAAGCTTCGAAAGCTGAGTATTCTCAATGTAGCTTTCGTATTTTTTAAATTGGAAAACTACTAAATTAATCTGCAAACAAAAGATTGGCCTTGAAAGTAAAACCACGAAAGAACTAGGCATTTAAAATTGAATTATTTAAAATTTGATCATGTTTTAAATTGTATTCAATGTATTGTATGTATTGTATTCAACTCAATGCCTCTCAAATATGTTTTTTTTCTTCAAAAATTTGTACAATTAAAAATTGGAATTATAGTAATATTGTTTTATATTTGTATATTATTAATGGATAGCGCAACGTCTCCCGCGTGCTGTAGCGCTCGTATAAAATTGCTAGTGTATAATATTATTAACAATCTGACAAAGAAAATAGTTTTAACAGGTGGACATTTTGAGAAAATCCTTTCTTTAACATTTTCAGAAAAAGCGCCTTCATATTTCTATCCATTAACATTTTTTTTTCTTCCGATCGTTTGATAGAACAAGAATTAGTCCACCTTAAAAAATATATATATCCAGAAATATACTAAGTCCGAAAATACAAATATTCAAAAAAATACGTTATTTTTTGATAATTGGAAGCTTAACTTCAAGAGCTCCTAAGTCTTTAGAAAGGTACATATTTGCGTGCACGTGATGAGCACATTTTAAAAGCATGGCGCGAATGCTGATAACTTGTATACAGGCAGCGTCAGATGATTCTGGATTATACAATGACAGTTCCACCTATTACAATGTACTTACAATTTATTACTTTGGAATGGAAAAACAAGAATTGTTTGTACAGGTGACTACATACGCAGTGATTTCACCTCACTTTATTCATGTTAAAAATAATCTCTTTAATACTTGTCAAAACACAACAGCATACAATTGAGAGACCCAAGTTTTCTATGTTTAATGATTGCAAAGTGACCTAGAATAATTACAAATAATACCAAAAATTTAAATATTTCATTGGCCCAATTGAAATTTTCTTTCCTTTTTTTCTAAAATAATAATTGATTACCATTTTGACCCTCAAGCCAATATAATCAAAAATTGTTGTTATATTTTTGAGGAGACTTATTTAAAGTCGTTTCAAAAAAGAATATCGAAACAAACCGATAAAAAAATCATAATTGCGGTCTAATTTCTCATATACTGCGTTTAACCTTCAGGATTAACGTCTCATGGAGAGAATTTTTCATATGGTAAATACTAAATTTGAGACAAAATATGTGTACGTTCATATGAAAAGGGTCCTTATAGAACTCACAAAAACAGATTTTCGAGAAAAACACATGATTTTCTATCTCCAATCTTAACACCTTTACACTCAATATTACCATAAAAAAAATGATTAAATCTTTCAGGATTAGTAAGAGCCGAAAACTTTCTGTAAGATGAACACAACTTTCTAAATTTCCATGCAGAATTAGTGGAGTGAGATTAAATTAAAAATGTGTCTACAAGCACTACGGCGAGAACACATAATATGAGTTTTAAAAAAATGATCAAAAAAGGTAAATGTAGTCCTTTTAGTGACAAAACAGAATCAAATAAGATAACCTGATCTTGGTACTAACCTTTGTTATAATAATAGTCATTTTATAGGTAAAAAATATATCTTTAATATCAACACTGTAGATTTTGTATGATGCCAATGTGAATTTAGGATCAGTTAAGGTAAATCCCTTAGTACACAATTTTAAAATTCATTCTTTATTTCAATTTTTATATTATTCAACCTTTAAAAATTTCAGCATGTAACATTAAGCATCGTGAACATTTGAGTAATTCAGAGAATAATTTCCTCCTCGTATACGCCTACTACGGTCAAATTGAGAATTTTATTTATTAATTATAGATGGTGTTTGAGCAGTACTCAGGAGGAAGATTTGGAGAGTATAAGCGAAGTTTTTGAAAGAAGTGACTAGTGTGCATTCATAATGTGACTAATGTTCTTTTGAATTAAAAAGAATTGGATAAAATTTATCAAAATTAAATTCAAAAAAATTCTAATGAATTGGAAAAAATCCAAGAAATTCCACATATTTCTGTAGAATGGAAGTGAATTTAGAAGAATGTAAGGAAATTCAAGATACTTTGATGTAATTCATAAGAATTTGAGTCAGCTGAACCAAATGATTATGAATTCGTATTTCTTGAAGAGTTCTTATGAAATCATGAAAGTTTTTCCTATCCTTTATTACACCTTTCCACGTTTTGGACGGAATTTTCCAAATTGCGTTTCATCCCCATGTTATTCTTATAGAAATGTTAAGTTTTCAGTGCTTCTATATTATAAAATTTACCAATCACGAAAGCATCGAACTTTCAATTTGAAGTCTTAAAACTTTGAGCAGCTTGAGATTTTTCCTTTCTGCAGGCTTCAAAGTTAAAACTTATTTTTCGATACCATATGCTGAACTTAAAAATGCCTAATTTTTCAAATTTCTCTCTAAATCTGAATTAGTATAAAATGTTACTAATTGAATTAGTAATTGAGTGTTTGACTCATAGAATAGTAATATTTTAACATCCCAGGCGGAAACGTTATGCATAGTGGGCACAATTATAATTTTTATTTGTTTTATCCAAATATTTGTATAAGATAAATGAAAATTATAATAATTTTTTCACTCTGCTAAACTTTTGCGCCAAAGTTCCGCGCAGTTCACATTAATAAAATTCATAAATCCTACTTTTAAAATGATCATTTTTGTTTTTGATTTCAAATGGCAAAGGAAATTAATTTACTTAAGGTTCTCTTAGTCCTTAGAAACACATTCTCATCATGATACTCGGGCCTCGCGCTCGATTTTCTGCATGCACTGAGAACAAAAATTTGGCAATCGCAATAAAAACCGTTTTGTTGAACCGTTTTTGTTGTGACGAATAAATTCTATTTATTAATCCAAACCTATTTTGTTCGCCCAACGAAATATTTTGTTAAATCTTGTTTTGTTGATCGAATTTTTAATGTTTGAGACCACTTTTTACGACTAAAACAACAACAATGCAAGTTATCAAAAAATGGTCAGATGGAAATTTGTAAATGTTCTTGAGATGAACAATTTTGGTTTTCGTAATTCTTTGCGTGTCGCATAGTTTTGCTTGAAAATGGAATATCAAATAAAATCTTGCACGCCTGAACCCAAAACTGTGCTCTTATCAAAAAATAATTCCAGCAAAATTAGTAGATTTCGCATAAGTTGACCGAAAAATGGAATTTTTTACTTTTAACATAATTTCTCACGAATCAAACAAAAACTATGCCTCTTGGCAAAAATGGCTTCAGGAAAATTTGTAGATCTTTTTGAGATGAATAATTTTGCTTGGTGAAATTTTTTTTATCTTGCATAGTTTAGTGGGAAAATTCATTTTTCAATTTTTACATTCTCATCAGAGAAGGTATTAGATTTGTGTAAAATTTGAACCCCCGTTTTTGTCAAATGTCCACGTTTTGAGACCCCCTGAACCCGAAAAACAGGTTTTTAGGAATGTGTCTGCCTGCCTGCATGTTTGTCTGTCTGTATATATGTATGTCTGTATGTATGTATGTCTGTCTGTGAGCACGATAACTTTTGAAAGAATGATTCTATTGGATTGGCCTTTGGTACACTTTTTTGGTACCGAAAACTGAAGGTCAAGCTCGTTAGCCAGCCATTTTGGGTAAAAATTAAAAGAATTAGAGCATTTTCAAAATTTTTTAGACCATTTTTTTCAAGATTGGAAAATTATATGTATGATTATTCGTAGTACTGAAAAATTTAAACAATTTCCCCTAATGACTTTTTTCGATGAAAAAAAATTATGAGAGTTACAGCATTTTTTGGTGGGAGGCATAGTTTGTTTTCTAAGTATGGAAGATGATATTGAAATATTTTAATTTCAATTTTTGCGCCAAACGACGCGAGATAAGAAAAAAGTGAGAGGGGTAGAATTTGTGCTTTTGAAAAGTCGAATAAAATTGCGGTAAGCATTTCTTTATAATGCAAATCGTAAATCATTAAAATAATTTTTTAATTGTCTCTTAAACTATTTATTTGTATATATTATACGGCGAGCGCAGAAAATCGAGCACAAGTATTATGATGAGAATGTATTCCTTAAGACCGACAGAGCCGTAGGTAAATAAATTTCCTTTTTCATTTGAAATTAAAAACAAATTTAGTAATTTGTAAATTAAAAAACATAACACTGAGGGCGAAGCGCGCGATGAGAATGTGCTCGCGATGCGGGCAGATTTTTTTAAAAGCATTTTCGATGGATAAAACCAGAACCGGTGGTCAAAAATGTTAGGCCTTTAAAAATTGTGCCAAAGCTCAGTTCAATCTGATCAGTCTTTCGAAATACATCGTGACTAACACGGTTCTATAGACTACAGACAGATAGACAGACACCTTCATAAAAATCGTTTTTTCTGACTCGAGGGGTCTCAAAACGTGAAGACTTGATAAAAACCGACAAAGTCAAATTTTACAGAAAACTAATACCTTCTCATTTAGAATGAGAATGTAAAAATTAAAAAATTTCCATTAAAATGAGTAGAATAGAAATGATCAGAATTCAGGAAAATTCAACAGAATTTAAGTAAATTGAAAAAAAATTTCGAAAGGAAAAAAAAATTAAATAAAATTCGAGCGAATTTAGAAGACTTCAAGGGAAATGAGAAGAATTCGAGGAAATTCATAAAAATTTAAGGAGAATTTTTATGAAATTCAAGTGCATTGAAAACAATTCTAAAATATTTTAAAAATTCATTGAATTCGTTGAGGCTGGAATTGATTTAAACGAATTAAGAGAATTCAAGAAAATTCAGTTTTTGAAGAGATTTCGAAATATGTCAAAAGAAATCAGGAGAATTCGAAGGATTTTAAAGAATACGAGAGATACCGAAGGACTTCGACGGATTTAAAGATATTTTGAAAAATTCCAAAGTATTTCTACGGATTTTAGAGGATTTCGTAAGATTTCAGAAGATATTAACGGAATTTCAGAGGATTTTCGTATATTATGAAGCATTTTGAAGGATTTTGAGAGATATCGAAAAATTTCGACGAATTTAAAGAAATTTCAAATGATTCCAAAGTATTCCTACGAATTTTAGGGGATCTGTTAAGATTTCAAAATATTTTAACGAAATTTCAAAGGATTTCCGCATATTATGAAGTATTTTTAAGGATTTTGAGAGATATTGAAGGATTTCAACGAATTTAAAGAGATTTCAAAAGATTCCAAAGCATTTATACGAATTTTAGAGGAACCTTTAAGATTTCAAAATATTTAACGGAATTTCAAAAAATTTCCGAATATTATAAAGGATTTTAAGGGATTTTGAGAAATTATCATTGCTTCAAAAAGATATAAATGGATTTTAATATATTTTAGGAATTGCGAGATATTATAAGGAAACAATTTCCGTGGATGAGAAAGGATTTTAAGGGATTTTATTATTTAAGAACAATTTCCGCGCATTACAAAGGATTTTTAGGGATTCCAATGGATTTTGATAGATTCTAAAATATATCAAAAAGAAAGATGGGATTTTAATGGATTCTAGGGAATTTTAAGGATTCACAGACATTTTCCGCGGATTACAAAGGATTTTATGGGATTCCAAGGAATTTTTCAGAGATTTCGAAATATTCCAAAAGAAATCACGGGAATTCAAAGGAATTTCAAAGATTTCAAGTGATACCTAATAATTTCGACAGATTTTTAGGGATTTTAATGATTTAAGGACGATTTCCGCGGATTACAAAGGATTTTAAGAGACTTGAGGAATTTTAATAGCCTTTCAAAGATTTTGATGGATTTTTAAATAGCTTGAGGGATTTCAAGGCATTCAGAAAAATTCCCACAGATTTTAATGGATTCTAAATTAATTTCAAAGATTTCAAGGGATCTCGTATAAATTCGAAATATTTCACGGAATTTTAAAGGTTTCAACCAATTCTTTTAGGGATTCCCACAGTTGTTAACGGCTTTCAGAAGTTTTACAGGGAACTCAGTCGTTTTGAAGGGATTTCAAGAGATTATGCGCGATATTCGTGAAATTCAAAGGATTTCAAGGAATTTTCGCATGATTAAACGCATGTTAAGGGGTTCACAAAATTTTGATAGGAATCCACGGGATCTCAAAGGAATGCAAAAAGTTCTAGGGATTCCAAGAGATTTTATAAGAGGTGTTCACTGAATGTCAAGAATTAACAATCACTGAAGAATAACTTCTGTACATATAAGGTGAATTTAGCAGATTCACAAAACATGAAAAATTTGATATTTTTAGTAATTTAGTCGACTTGGAGCTGTCAACATTGAACCAATTTGTGCAAAATTTTCAATATAACTCTGTGCGATGAATACGAGTATCTAGGCCCAATTTTCAGGGAACTTTGATTCAATTATTATTTCAAAGATTTTGCACTTTTTGTTGAAAAAATCTTTTTTTTTTAGTAATTCTTTCAGTCTGGATCCTACACCATTAAGTCTCAGGTACAAAATTTCCAATAAATTTTTAATTGCGTTTCTTTTTTTCTTATTTTGGTTCATCAATATTATATATCAAGATTTTTCATTTTTTTATGGACAAACGATTATTTAGTAATTCACTGCTATTGAACCTTACTTTAATAACAAACTTTTGAATAAAAAAGAAGTGAAATATCACCAAAAACATCTACGATGCAAAGAATTCCGCCAAGTGAAATGTTATCAGTACATTCAACATAGTTTACTAAATAAAAGTTTGCCAAGTAATTCTGAAAGTATCTGAACTTTTGAAAGTATTACATTGAAAAAACTACAAAAATTTTGAGAAAGCATTAAAAGGGGAAAAAAAATTTGTTGAGATTATTATTATAAAAAAGAGAAACTCTCGCCAAGTTTTCATTTTGACCCTCCTAGTACATTCTCGAAATTTCTGTAATTTTTTTGATTTATTTGAATAAAAAATTTAAATACCTTTTAGAATTACTTGGCACACTTTGATTTTATAACTATGTTGATTGTACTGATAACTTTCTACTTGCCTGAGTTTTTTGCATCTAAATGTTTTGGGTGAGATTTTGTATTTCTAAGTTTTGTATTTCTGGACTGATGAAATGATTTTTGATGTTTATGTAATCCTGAAGGATATTGATAGATGCAATCATTAATTAATTGTAATTCATCGCAGTACGTCCTTTTTCCAAATTCGACACAATTTTCAATTTTATTTCAGTTTTAAAGCTCTGGACTAAAGACTTTTTTATAATCTGTGATATTTAGTAATATCCATAAGTGCATACCTATAGAATATATTAGCCTAAGTATCTGGTACATTTTCACCGTTTTAAGCAGGTAGAGCACGTTTTTTTTCTAAGACGGTTTCTTGAGGGATCCTGATGGAAATTCCAAATTTGCTAGAAATGACTACGACGCGTCCCGGAAATAGTTTTTTAAAAAAGTCCCAAAAATAGTGTTTGCGTAGATTAGCCCGTCCCATTGCATTTTAGAGCAAAATGTCCGACAGCAAAATCACAATAGACACACTGAGAGAAATCGAGCACAGCCATCGCAACTGTGGTTGTATAGTAGAGTTGGAATAGATGCAGTTGAGGTTAAATAATTCGATTTCGGGTTATAAAAGCTGCAAATCATATATAATTTTACGAAAGTATATACGTAATAATATTGCAAAGAATTTGAATTTGGCGGGCGGACCAATTTTACGCCGATCACGTAAGATCGCTAGATGCATTGGTGTGTAAATGTGTGTGTGGTAAATTTCATCATCTCACTTCCGTGTCAAAAAATGCCCAAAAAAGCTCCTCATTAATAACGTATTCTCGTTGAATTTATGCTTTTTTGTGTTGGGTGTGAGGATCGCTTCATGTGTTGACTTCGAAAAAATGTTAAAGGTAAGTCAAAGGTTTCTAAATATGGCTTGCGAAAGTTTAATCTGGACAATATACAAGCACGCTTCTATAGTAATTGTATTGTTTTTCGATTCCGATTTATAAAACATTCACACACTTTATTCCATAGCCGTGATCATTTTTGATGGGATATTCATGATTTATCAAATTTGCGTTTTTCATTTTCGATTTTTTTCCAGATTCGCGAATCTAACCTCGAAAATTCCATTCACTAAGCATGGATTCGTTTTTACGGAAATTGTTGCAGCAATAAGACCTTTCAGAGTACACTGAAATATTTTAGAGTATGTTTTCATTTATTTATACTTCGATTTATACATAAATTGACAAATATTTTACAAAAGTCTTAGATTTCGTGCACGCACGGACCAAAGAATTTTTAATCTTTGAACTGTTTTATTAACTACATTTGCTTTATGATCTCAGTAATATAAATAATATAAAATATCAAGTTATGTCATCGATATTTCGCAAAATCAAGTGGCGAGAAAACTGAATAATTTTTTTTTATCTCGTTTGTCCCGCTCGGTATGAAATGTATTTGCTGGTTCATTCTTAGTAAATTTTTCGCAGATAAGAATACTGGAAGAGATGATTTCATGTCCATGTCTTACAACGATTTTGAGGCACTTTTCGAAAACAAAGTACATTTTTATAAGTTTCTCATGAAACGCGAGGAGCTTGGAATCGAAGATCAACTGCCCAAAATCGATAACAATTATAATATAGAAAACCTGTAATTACGAATTTGCCAATAATTGATAACGTGATTAATTTTAATGAAAGGTTGTTGAAGAGAGTAGCAGTGAAGAAATCCACGAAGAAAATTCGAAAAATATTACAATCCCTCATAAAAATTCAGAATCAATTGAACAGCGAAATTTCCAAGGAAGGACCGAACAAATTTCAAGAAGCAATAACATTGCTGTTGTTGGAGCGGAAATTGAAGCTGTTGAAAGTGTTCAAGATACGGCAGAAAAATGAGGAAAATAATGAAACCAATGATAATTTTGTCGATTCTCTCGATCTCGATAAAATGAAAGTCGTATTGGTCGATAATTCTTATATGAATGGAGTTTCCTTGCAGTTTGTTCAAATCCAGTCAGTTGAAAATGTTTCACGTGTTCCTTCCCTTCAAAATATAAGAAACAACTGCATAAATGATGCAAAAGGTTAGGTATATACTTTCAATCAACGAAATTGTGATAAAGTTTAATAGACAAAAAAAATCTATATAAATAATAAAAAAATATGCAATAAAAAAGTGTTAATAACAAAAATTCAAAAAAAAATAATTTGAAATTGATTCTGAATTATATTAATCGAAACAAGTTTTATTGATAGACTTTGAAACATTTGCTGCAACGAAGTGCCGTTGGACAAGAATTACTGCGTGTTCCTTTTTGGTGCACACAAGGTTTCATAGTAGAATGGATTTTATTTCGATCTTCTGAAAAATTTTTAAAGAAAGACATTAAACAAGGATTGGTTCCAATCTGCAGGGTTGCCTATATATATTTGAAGATTTCTTTTAATTAAGATTTCAAAAATATTGACTCAATTTACTAAAAGAAATCTATTTTACTTTAATTTTTTTGATGAAGAAAGAACATTCTCTTCATATTAGCAATTCTTAGAAATATGTTATTGATTCGGATTATCAATTTTTTCCCCTTGAAAAAATTGGAATAGTCTGAATAGATTGGTTCTAAATCAACCTGATTAATACGTGAGAAGTTGCAAGTGAAGGACCGGAATAAACTTTGTTCTGTCATCGTCACGTTTTGGCTGGATAGTAACAAAAAGTTAATACGCATTTTCATTCAACAAATTTAACATGTTTAAGATCAAATTTTGACTCCGTATTCAATTCTACAGCCTGAAGAGAAACGTTTATCAATTTTGGGCAGCAGAAATGGTTGCACTTTCCCCGGGATAGACACATACTCGTATTATGTGCCTTACCATTCTGAATCATAAATGAACCAGCGAAGAAAACTTCATTTCAAGTACAGAAATGAGAGTAAATTCATATCAAGGCTTAAAGCAGAGGAGAAAGAAGTTGTCTTCTTGCATGCGTCATCTTTGGAAAAAACGTGCAAATACTTCGCTTTCGATTCAGGAGTATTTCGAACAATTTCCATTTTTGAATGAAAATACTGGAATAAAACTAGTAAATATGTTTGATTCTCGGTTTCAGAGCCTTACATGTAGATGCAATTTTTTTAAAATGATTTTTCCAGATCGAGATCGATTATAAAGAGATGAAATTGGCGGAGCCTCAAAAGTTTTCAAAAGTTTGGCCTCAACTTGCTAATCGCGTCATCACATTGGCAACAGATCGAAAAAGTTGTAAATAGTTACTGGAAGGTGCTGAAGGTAATTTTATCTTGTATCTTTTCTAAAGTTTATTGTACCATCAAACAGTTTGTTTTATTCACATAGATATCAGGCCAGAAACTTGAGGCTCACTCGTTTCGCCTCATTTATTCACTTCAACTTTGGTTCAAAGAAAACCAAAAATTTGGAAACCATCGAAAGGTGAAATTGAATAAGGTTTCATATTCCGAGTTGAGGTAATGTTAAAAAATTTGTTCGTAAGAAAAAGATCACACGATAATGCAATTTGTGTTTTGACCCCTTTTTGATGAAACTCAATAAATCTTTCAACGTAATTGATGTCAGTATTATTTCAATTTTGAATATCATGAGTCCTGAAATTTCAGCTTCTATTACATTTGCATGTTCAATAATTTAAGAAGTTTTCATTGACAAAATATTAATTTATTTTTCAGTTGAGAATGAAAAAAATAAATTGGCAAATAAAGAGCTCTGAAGACTTTTCCAATTACTTTCTTCTGTGAAATATACATGTTTCTCGTAATTTGAAAAATTAAAGTCACGATTAAAAAAGATCAAATTTTTTCAATAAAAAATTCGAAGGTCATTGTAAGTTAATTTTGAGTACGATTTTTGCAGGTAATACTGTGAGAACTTTTTTTCCGAATTTATTCCACTGTGAAAAGAACATCTTCTTTTCACAATATAAATTTCTCGATCTGAAACAAAATAGAATTTTTCTAATGGAAAAAACGAAAGTTATTCATAATAATGTCCAAGAAAAAACTACTGCGATGGCTTTAAACGAAAAAAATTTCTTTTTGTTATTAAAATATTGAGTTACGATTTTAAAAAAAATCACATTCTGTAATGAAAAGTTTTGGTTTGCTTGTAGTCGGACTTGCAGCAAATTGTAATTTAAATTAATTTAGAATGTGACGCGATGTGACAGGGTTTCTGTGTGAATATTTGTAGGTATTATTTACAGTCAGTTGAAATTAATCCAACTGTCCTATCTCATGTTTCATTTTCTGAGATGATTTGCAGCATTTGTCAGGAAAAAATTCCTCGCAGGTTGATAAAAAGTCACTTGAAAATCGTTCACAGTAAAGAAGCAATTTCTAGATTTGAATGCACTGTTGATAACTGTGGTCGTATATTCACTTTGAAAAACAGTTACTTAATTTATTTGAAACGTAGTTATGGAAAAGGTACAAGTTGTATCGCTCAAAAAAGTGAAACCCCAACCGTGAATTTGGAAAAAAAATTCAAATTTAGTAGAAGACCATCCCGCAAAACTTAAAAACGAAAATGACTATAAAAATGTAAATATTGCACTGAGTGATTTCTCTGAATCGTTGGCAAGTGACAATGATAACTACGCGTCTAGTGTTTTGGGAGAAAATTCATATGTCGAAAATTTTGGTGAAAAATGCTTTTTCTCAATTAAACACCAAACACAAACGATTTGTAAGTCTTGAAAAGGCTACTTTTTTGGCCAAGCCGAATCCTGTTCATTTCGGTCCCATAGAAGAAGAAAAGAATGGACAAATTCTGACTAAACTGATATATGGCCAGTTGATTCCAATTGACGTAGTCTTTAAAAAATTTCTAGAAAGCGAGGACGTTTTTGACAAAATTGTGTCTTA
>JAUMHM010000049.1:18739598-18768689 GCA_032362435.1 Melikaiella ostensackeni
ATATTTCTAAAACAAGGAATGTTTTAGAAAATTTTGAATTTCAGTGTGGAAGAAAAATTTCAGCTTTCCTATTTTAGACTATAAATCCTTTTGGGGTTGAAAATTAATAATTTCTTCCTAAAAGTGTTTTTTTAGATTTACCTAGTTACGACTTCCACTTTTAGAAGATTTACAATATTCTAAGACCAATAGAAAATGTTTTAGATAACGATGAATTTTCAACAAAATGCATGAATTCTCAACAAAAAAGGACAATTTTTCAAACAAAACAGACATATTTTCAGCAAAATACACGAATTTTTAAATAAAAAAGAGAAATGTCCAACCAAATAGTTAAATATTTAACTAAACAATATAAATTTTAAACCAAAAATGGAATGGTTTAATTTTCATTTAAAAAATGAATGTTTAACCAAAAAAAATGTTAACAAAATAGTTAATTTTGCAACGAAAGAGATGAATTCTCAACTAAAATTATGAATTTTCAACAAAAAAAAACATTTTCAACAAAGTAGTTCAACTTTTAATCGAAAAAGGTGAATTCTTCATGAAAAAGGTAATAGTTGAAATTTCAACCAAAAAAATATTTTCATTAAAAATCAAATACAGTTGAACTCAATCAAAGAAGACAAATTTTCAACAAAATAGGTAAATTTGAAACCATAAAGATAAATTTTTAACCAACAAGATCATTTTTTACCAAAAAAAGACGAATTTATAACGAAATACATGCATTTTTTCCAATTGAAATAAATAATTTTGAACGAAGAAATATGAATGCTTAACAAAAAATGTAATATTTGATATTTCCACCAAAAATATTTTTATTTTAGATCAAAGCAGTTAAATTCAAACAAAAAACAATTTTTCAACAAAATAGTTGAATTTGCAGTTAAGACAGTAAAAAAATCAACCAGATTTTTAGAATTTCAAGCCAAAAAGGCAAGTTTTCAACAAGAAATGGATTTTCAACCAAATAATAAAATTTTTATCCAAAAAGATAAATTCTCAATGAAAAATGTAATAGATGAAATTTCAACCAAAAAAAAAGAATTTTCAACAAGATTGTTCAATTTGAAACCAAAGAGATAAATTTATAACAAAATACATGAATTTTCAGCTACAAAAGATAAATTTTCAACAAAATAGTGCAATTTCAAACCAAAGAGATGAATTTGAAACACGGAAATTAATCAAGAGAACAGTTGAATTTTTAACCAAATGAAATGATTTTCTTCCAAAATCGTTCAATTTCGAACACAATAATTAAATTTTCAACCAAATAATAAAAATTTTAACCATAAAAGATGAATTTTCAACTAAAATAATGAGTAAAATGACTAGATTAGTTAAATTTCCGGTTGAAAAAATTCATTATCAACCAAAGAGAAATGAATATTTAACTCTGAAATTATTTTTTTATATCTTTCCAAGAGTTTTCACAGATTTTCGAAAATTTTGAATCCCAGGGTAGGACAAAAATTTCAATTTTCCTATATTGGGCTATAAATATCTATGGCTATATGACACCACAATTTGCATAGTGAAAATGAAAAAATAGTTGGAAAAGCAATAGAATCGATTGATTGTCATCAAAAAGACTTGTGAACTACATTTGGAAAGAAACTAAAAAAGTAACGGTTTTTATAGTTACTGTTACTGAAAAAAATGTACCTAATTACCAATTCGTTACTTACTCACAAAAGTAATTTCATTACCACTATCTTTACCAAAAAAAAAAGTAACTAGTTACAGTAAGTAGTTAATAGGAACTAGTTACTTCCCATCCCTAGTGCTAACAGTATCTAAAGATGGAGACTACAATGATTGAAGTATTAAAAAATTATTGGCATGGAATAGTAAACAAAATTCGCTTCAGCTTTCCCTATAAATGTTTATGATAATAATAAATATTGATAACTATTTCAGCGAGCAACATGGCCCATATGGGAGTCTGTCAATATCCTGAACGACCAAATTGCATCCACTGATAGATCATTTCTGCAAAAAACTTCTTCGCGTCTATTTTAGAATTTGAGTTTTAAAAATATATTTTTTCTTGCGTGTATAGATTATATTTTAAGAACCGCCGACGTTCGCTGCGCGTTGATTTTCGACTCGTAAAGTCTCGTGCGTTAAGCATGGACGGGCGCGATTAGCGCTCGGATGGGTGACCGTTCGTGATCTGTGCTTGGTCGCGTTTTTCACTGCGTTTAACTGCTGTTGAACGGGAGGTTAGACGCCGAGGATGGGTGTGGACTCTCGATGATATCGAATGTCTACATCCAAACTCAACTGTCGATAACCGGCTGCGCTCGGGAAAGGTTTCCTGCAGTTTTTCTCCCCCTTGGACAACATTCCAAGTAAATGCGAGCGCTTTAAATAAAAATCCAGCTGCAGACGATATTTGTCAAGATTTATTTAAAACGGTTAGTATTAACACGTTTTCATTCCATTCACAATATTATAGTTTTATTCGTTGATTGTTCAACTTTGTATGGAGGTTTTTCAAAAATATATAAATTAAATGCTTTTTTAAACGTAAGTTACTTCTGAAATAATGAGTATTTATTTATGTTTTCTATTCCATTATCAATTTTGTACAACTTAATTCTTAAATTTTACAAATTTCGGCTTGAAACTAGAAATCCGTTAGAATAATTTATAATATTTGCGAATTGTCTAAAATTTGTCAAATCTTTGAAATCCTCGAAATCGCTAGAAATCTTCCAAACCCCATTAAAATCCCATAAAATTCTTTAAAATCCTTGAAAATCCCTGAAAATATATGAAAATCGGTTGACTTCCTTGAAATTCCGTGAAATGTATCGAAATATTACGAGAACCATTGAAATCCCTTTTCAAATTCATTGAAATCTTCAAAATCCGTGGGAATCTTTGCGAATGTCTTGAAATCCCTTCAGATATTGTGAAATCTGTTTAGATCTTTGAAAATCCATAAAAATTCCTCGAAATCCCTTCAAATCCTTCATAATATTCGGAAATCTGTGGAACTCCGTTAAGTATGTTAAAATTTTTGAAATCGTTCAAAATCTTCAAAATACCGCAAAAATCCCATATAATCCTTTAAAATCCATGACAGTCTCTTAAAATCTCTAAAAATCGGTTAAAATCATTGGACGTCCGCGGAATATTTCGAAACATTACAAGATCCCTTAAAATTCCTTTTAAAATTCATTGAAATTTTTTTAATCGGTGGGAACTTTTCCGAATCTCTTGAAATCTTTTAAAATATTAAAAAATCCATTAAAATCTTTCAAGAGCCATTAAAATTCGTCGATCCCCTTAAAATCCTTTATAATATTTGGAAATTCTTTGAATTCCGTCAAATCTTTTTGAATCCTTGCAATCGCTTGAAATTTTCAAAATCCTATATAATCCTTGAAATTCAGTGAAATATTTTGAAATATTACGAGACTCCTCAAAATCTTTGAAATTTCTTTAAAATTCACTGAAATCTTTAAACTCCGTGAGAATCTTTCCGAATCTCTTGAATCCCTTAAAATATTTGAAAATTGATTAAAATCTTCTAAACGCAATTTAAATTTCTCGAAATCCCTTAAAATTCTTTATAATATTCGGAAATCCTTTGAGTTCCGTTAAATCTTTTAAAATCTTTTGGAATCCCTTGAAATATTTTGTGATGCACGGAAATCGTTCTTGACTTCTTAAAATTCCTAAAAATCCGTCGAAATTCTTCGGTATCTCTTGAAATCTTTTGAATTCTCTTGAAATCTGTGAACTCTCTCATAATCCTTTGTGATCGTTTGGAATACAATACAACTTTTCTAATTCATTGAAATGTTTTGAAATCCCTTGAAATTTCATGAAATCCTCAAAAAGCTCTGGAAATCTCGCTAAATTCTGTGAAATTTGGTAATTCTTTGAAATATTTAATTACAGAAAATCTTTTAAATTTTTTGAAATCTCGTTTACAGTGAAAGTAATTGATATATTGTTGATATATTGAGTAAAAATATAAAATCTTACGTAAGAAGGAGGGGGAAGTCACAAAAATCTTACGAATCCTTACAATAGGGGGGAGGAGTCTACAGTTTCAAAAATCATTCTTACGTAATTAATGGGTGTTCCTTCAGCAGAAAGTGTATCGCTTACGAAGACTTCCTTCAATTTACAGAAATCCGATTAATTTGATATTTTTTTTAATTAAAAATTTTGTTGGTGTGAAAATTGGACCATTTGACAATGTGCTTTTAAACTTCACAAGATTTTAACCACTTCACTTAAAGCTTTACACATTTTAGTTTGAAATTGTTAAATCTTAATTCTCTTCATTTTGAGAGGCTCAAGGTTACCCATTTTTAAGGCTTAAAGCCGTGCTATGTTCACCCGATTCCTACCTTACCGATATTTTTTTCGCAACAACTTACGTCAATACGAATTGAGATGTCGAGTTTAAATTTTCGGAAAGTAGTTAAAAGGCGTGAAGAAACGTTTTTAGGTTCTGAATTTCTAAAACTAAAAAGAAATTTTAGTTTTGGAAAATTTAGTTTGAATTTCGACAAATTTAGGACCATACAAACGCTCCTTAGGGCCTCTTATATAATTTCTCAGATTTTCATTTCGATATCTAAATTCGTGCGGTCGTGAGTTGTTGCAAAAAAATTACGGTAAGGTAGAAATTGGATGAGTATAGCATGACCTTAAAAGGATATTATTTAAAGTTGCAGTTGTTTATTTTGAAGGCTTACGAAATATTCAAATAACATTCTGAAGAAAAATGCATTTAACTCAAAAAAACAGGTAGATACTGAGAAAACTGATTCATTTTCCAACATCTGAAGCACTGAAAGCTGCAGGTGAGCATGCCAGTAGAGGGAAATATCGTTTGATCACCTTTGTAAATCACAAGACCAGGCACTTTAATTTCCGCGCAAACGAAGTTGAGCGCAAAAGTGAATACACTCCATGGAATAAAAAGCTATAAAACAATGGGAATAGAATTTTTTATCTAGCAAAATCAGGTGCATGGCAGCTATGTGGTTTTTTGTATATTCAGCAGTGGTAACGATTCGATTCGGGTGTTGAAAAAGGGCCAAATGAGAAAAGGCGGTGAATGTTGAAAATGGGTTCCTCGGGAGTACCAGGACGTTTATTAGAGGGTGAGTGTGGCAAGGAGAAAGAGAGACCAAGAGCAGCTTAACAAACTGCTGAACTCACACCTCCTGGGATTTTATTCTTATACCTAATGGGCTTCCTCGGGATACGCAATAAGATTCTCAAGAAATTCGACGAAAGTCTGTTCGTAAAATCTTCCTATTTTCTGCCCACTTACCCAACTTTAATTCATATGAGGTTTCAAGGAAAATCACTCTTTGAATACATTTCCTGGATTTTAAATCTTTAAATTATTCCTCAGAGACAAAGTCGCACATTTTGATCAAATTAACTTCAGATTGCATAAGTTGGAATGAAATGAATTTTCCAAAGATTATATATTTCTTTAAAGAAAATAAATTCGGAGTTTTACGTACAACATGTTAACGAGTTCTTAAATTTGACAAAGGCTCTTCTCGTCTCCTTCGTGCTTAAGTATAAACATATGTCTGTTCTCTGAATGCAATCAGTTTCAAAGACACCCTTGCCGGAAACTGTCAGCAACGTTAACACAGTTATAAATTCTTCCATTTATCCAAACCCGTTATTTTGTACGCGTGGTGACTAATTTTATCAAGAGTCCGGTTTTAAAATGTTACTTGTGAGACTTCCTGAACTGTAGTCAATTCTGTGGAACCTCAATAATTTCGGATAATTGAAATGACAACAAAAATTTGGAATGAATAATTCACTTCTACTATTATAGTCGCCGCAAAATAAAATAAAATTTCCCAAGATTTTATTTTCTAAGTAAAATAGGGATTCGTTCATAGGAAGTTTTGGAAACTTATGCAAGGTTTTGGGAACTTCAGGAAATTTTTTTAAATGTATGCAAATATTTGAAACTTCTCGAAACTTATGAAAATGTTTGAACACTGTGAAACTTATGACAACTTCTGAAAATTGATAGAAAATATTTGGAAGTTTTGAAAACATATGGACATTTTTTTCAATTTGGTGGAAATGTTTGAAATTTTTGGAAATTTATAGAAATACTTGCAGCTTTTGGAAATGTGGGTAATTTTGGGAGGGTTGTGGAAAATTAAGAAAGTTTCAACGCTTATCAAGTTTTATTCAGGGTTGATAATTCGTATCGCATTTCTGAAGTAATGAATGGTCTTTTCCCATCCTAAATACCAAACTGCAGGAGGTTGGTGCCTTCCTCAGTATAGAACACAAACCGATCATGACTCCTCTGGTTCTGGCTTTGTTTTAATACTTTCCTTTGATTAACCGTGGTATGGTGGAACTGACGTTATGAATAGACACACGACCTTATGACGATTTGGCTGTTAAGTTTGGAATGAAAGTGGGAATCAGAAAGCTATTTATTATAGCATGCTACGCTCCAGTTGATGTTGACAGTAGCCATGTAAAAGAAACTTTCTGGAATTCGCTAAATAATATTCTAGGTTCTTGCGTTCCTGGGGAAAGAATCATCATACTTAAGAGATATAAATGGCTGGGTTGGTGTTCAACGCGAAGGTACGGACAGGGTACTTGGTCATTTCAGAAACCCAAAAACGAACGGTAGCGGGAAGAAATTTATTAGCTTATGCTTAGAAAAAGGCTTGTTTATTACAAATACTTGGTTCAGATGTATGTGCAGGTGTATCTTTGTAATCATCTCATGAGCACTGCGCTTCCTCATAAAGGACTGTTCTGTTATAAGGAAATAATTCTTTGCCAAGATTCGGGTTGATACATTTTGTATGATCATGATGAAAGACTGCTGTGATAAGAGTATTTTGGATTGTAAAAGGAGTCTGAGGAGATGGAGAATAAGATTTCGCCTGCGTTTTTCATTATTTGTTTCTGATCTTTGGGGATGGTGCTCAAAAGTTGCCTTTACCCGCCAGTTAGAAACGAAGAAAGGTTTTTTTGGTCAACCAATATCTTCATACAGTCGGAGATCACCTAATATTTGAACACTTTGCGTAATAAACGTAGAATTGAAATATGTGTTCTGCTTTATGCGAATGCATACAAAATTGTTGAGAATAGTAAGTAAAGGTAGATAATACATAAATAGTAGGTAAAGGTAGGCCACAGATTTAAGGGAAAAGTGGATCAGGAGGAGGTGAAGGAGAGGGGCTTAAGCAAGTATTCGTTTTTCAAATCATTTTACATAGCAAAGCAGGAGTAATGTTATGCTCTATAACCTTCCAACTTTTTTCTGGCTCCCTATATAAATAAATTTGCATTTGAATTTTGTGCAGACTTGATTTTTGTTTACAAAATATTTTAAAAATGCATGTTTCTTTGTGCGCTCTCCTCCTCCTTCTCCTTATCATCATCTCATTATTTCATTTCCTAATTGTATCTTATCTTATTATTTTTTCTCTTAAATGTATCGCTGAAAAAGTTTCCATATTAATTTGTGCCAACAATTCCAAATTCAAAGAAAATCATTGACAAATAAGCTCTAATACCTCCCTCCCTACATCTCGACCACTGTAACAAGAAAAGACAATATTTTAACTTCTACTACCATTATTTATTATTCTCGACGATTTTTTATGCATTTGCACTAAGCAGAACACATATTTTAATTCCACGTTTGTTACGCAAAGACTTCAAATATTGGGTGACGTCCGACTGTATGAAGATATTGGTTAATCAAAAAAACCTTTCGAGGGCTTCTTATTGAAGAATAATAGCAACTTTTGAGTACTATTCTCAAAGTCTATCTCAAAATTTCCTTTTTTCGCACCACCCTATTGTTGACACACACACACACACACACAGAGAGAGAGAGAGAGAGAGTTTTTAAAAACCTCATTTTCGAACTCCTGAAGTCGAATTATGTCAAGATATGTCAAAAAATGAAATTCGAAAATTTGCATTGTTACAAAGCATCCTCTGAGAAAAAGCAATTAATAACAGATCGAAGCAGACGCGAATTAAACAGAGAATTTACAGAAAAGCTGAATAAATATTTGGGTCATCATGGAAAAGTCTGGAAGACAGAATCAAGCAATATAAATGTGAAAAGTGTATGGATAATACTACTGGATAGCATCTTCAAGACTGCCCCTGACGTGTGTGGTACTACTGTTATAGGAAGAAAGACTGGAGATGCTCGGTGGAATGATGAAATCCGCGTGGTTGTTAACGTAAAAAAGCGAGCCACTCGATATAGCTAAATATTATAGGTTTCAGCAATGAGGAGAGGACTAGACTAGAAAATTACTATATTGATAAAAACAGAAAAGCAAAGTTACTAGTCGAAGAAAGCAAGAAAAAAATCTGAGTGGAAGAATATAAAAAACACAAAATGATTTTGAAGGAAATAAGGAAATATTTTGGAAATGGGTTGGGAAGATTAGGAGAGGAGGTACTGAGTATGGAGGTCAAGCTACGGAGCATAAAAACTATGACACAGAAGAAGATACGCCAGACAATTCCGTTGTAGGTGGTGAAATAAGAATTGATATCCGCGAAATTATATACGCAATTAAGACTCTAAAGAATGGTAGGATTGCTGGTGTGGATGGTGTAACCGCCGGAATGCTCAAGAACAATGGCGGATATTTGTTTGCGTGGCAGAACGAATTTATAAATATGTGTGCTAAGAACGGTGAAGTTCCGAATGATTGCAGAAAGGCTATTATCGTGTCACACTACAAGAGGAAGGATGATAAAGGTGACTGTACTAATTATAGAGCAATTAGCCTACTGAATACTGTGGGAAAAATATTTACCAAAATACTTATTGGCAAGGTCATGGGAATAACTTAAGAAAGGATCTGGGAAGTCCAATGTGAATTTATGCCAGGAGATCATGCGCAGATCAGATATTTAGCTTGGGCAAATCACAGAAAAAGGTTTGAGAGTAAATAGAAAAGTTTTCTGTGCATAAGTTGATCTGGAAAAAGCTTTCGATAAGATGCATGACACTAAACTTCGGAAAGTCCTAAAAGAGTATGCAATGAATGGTTGACTTATAAAGCAATAAAGGAAATATATAATAGTTGTAAAGCGCGTCTAAAAGTAAATGGACAACTGAGCGATTGATTTGATAATAAGCTAGGCGTTAGGCAAGGACGCGTTATGTTCTCCTGGATGTTCAATATATCATCAGATCACTTGATTGCATTACCAAAATGCGCTCGTGACTGATGATATAAAACGGGATAGCCCCGTGCAATAAATTCAGTTTGGTACAAATATCCAACTCAAAAAGTGCCTTCGGCATACTGGGCTGTGGCCATCTTAAGTCTGAGGTATAATTTTTATATAATAATAATAATAATAATATCATAAATTTGAAATGATAGTTCTTAGTTTATTGGAAGTACTGAATCACTACATTGAATATTATTTCAAATTCGAAATGAAAATTAAATTTCATATTCTTTTTACTCATCTGAATGTAAATTACTTTGTAAGATTGTTTCCGGTTGTTTCGAAGTACTTGACTTGGAATTAAGGAAAATTAAAGTAACTCGCGAGGAAAGAATTTGTTAGGCTTTAGGAGATTTCTACTTAAAGAGAAAAGTACCCTTAATTAGAGGTTGTGGAGAAAGAAAAAAATGGAAGAAGAGAGAGTCTAAATTAGCTTACTTTGTAGGGTCCCAGGTTCTCAACTATGCAGTCGAAGATGGCTTCTCGCCCCACCGATACAGTAAGGTTGTTCAAGGGCTTTCCAAACCTCGGCAAGTCTGCAACAAGCCAGAGACATGGTTAGTTCGCTGCATCAAGTTTGATAAGGTAGTGCTACTCTGGGAGTAGAAGCTTCCCTTTGCTCAAACAAGGGTGTAAGTTTCGAAACACTCCAAGTGTTGAATCCATGTCTTTAAGTGCAAATTATAAGTTATATGCAGTGTAATTTAGTTTCAACTTGTTAAATGGAAAAATTGTTCCAAAAGGAAACAATTTCCTTTCAATTGTTAGTAAATTATTTCTACATATATAGTGGATATAAATGAATGTTTTCAGATTGCGTAAACTGAACAATAACTGAACATGAAATGTAGAAAAAAGTTATTAATAATTTCACACACTAAGGAAAAGTATTTTTCAAGGTTTCACAATTTCATAGCTAAGGATGGCTGACATGTAGTATATCAACTTCTAGATGATAGATGGAGGAAAAGTAATTAGGGTGCTTGAGGGTGCAATAAACGAGGTATCCAGTGGATAGTGAGATATTCCCTAAGTTTGTTTAACACGATGTACGAGTACTTTTAATGGAACTTAAATCTCTTTTTCCAAGCCTTTATATTCCGACCTAAACTTCGTTCAAAGCATATTCGAATCTTTCTTTTTCTTATTTTTCCATCCTCGTTACGTCAAGATCATTTAATCCCTCTGTTGACTGCGAAAGTGTTGAAGACAGGCCATCTTTCAAGTCCCAAGACACATAAGAGTTACACATTCATTGTGTAATTTAAGTTTTTATGTTGCATTTGTATTCTTTTTTATTTCGAACTGTCTACTATTACGGAATTTTCCGTATGACTAACCGATTTCCAGCTCATCCAGAGCTCGTATTACGAAACATTCCGAAATATTAGACAGTGCCCTTCCATTTCAGTAAATTGTATTTCGCAAAATCGAATTTACTTCCAATATTCTTTTTTGTAACATTTTTAAAACAGAAAAAAAAAATGATAAACTCTTCTCTGACCTCTTTGTGTTGCATGAATTTATACTAATTAACGATTAAATGAATTTCGAAGCACTTGCTTGAAAGAATCCTGCTTGATCTTGGAGAAACATTCCAAGAAGTTAGAATGTTGTTAGATTCCCTAATCTTCTGAAATCTTACCAAGTTCGCTAGATATTTTCGAAACCTCTAAAAGTCGTGTACATTCTACAAAGTTTTGAAAGCTGTTATATATTGTACAAAAGTAACAATTTTTAAAAATATTTAAAATATTTTATAACTTCAAAGATATAGAGAGAAAACTATTTCTAAACTGTGAAAAAGTTTTTCTGCATAATTAATTAGCAGCCAGATACACTGATTCCTTTAATTTGTGAGCAAAAAAAATGTAAATAACTTCAGTCGACTGCATTCACGGTATTTTTAATAGAACCTGATGCGTGACTGGTATCTCATAGGCGAGGTTCAAAATCGCGTGTTCTTTGCCTCTCAAGAAGCCCTATGAAAAGTTAATTCGCGACAACTGCGTCTACGTTAAATTTTACCGTGATTAAAAAAAAATCAATGACAAAATGTACAAAATGTATATATAAGTCTAACTTTGCAGGAATTGACAAATTAGCACTTAATTCCAAGTTAAATGTGTCCTGGAAGATTCTAGTTAAAAGTAAAATTAAACTTATGCTCGAACTCTCTAGAGAGCCATTTGAGGGCCAATTAAAAGACCTTAATGGTGGCATTTATGGCCTTTACTTAAAGTAGAGATTCTAACGTCCGGGAATCACAGTGGCATCCTTATGTTTTATCCGAAGTACTAAGTAATAAGACTATAAATGGGACGTTAAATTTTAGCTACCTCCTTAGTCATCTTGTTACTTCAATCTCCACCATAAGTGCATAGGATTATTTATTATAGAAAAGCACAGATTTGGCATGATGCTGATTGTAAAAAATTTCTGATAACATAAGGTTTTGAGGAATATTGTAGGGGTACTCTCTGAGGAAAAGTTTTTGAGACTAGAATGTTTTAAATATGTGATATTACAACTTTTTTAAACAAATTTCAACACGGATAAAGAGCCAAAGAGAATAATAATTTTAGAAAATGAAGAATAAATTAAATACGATTGGAAGTATTTCAGTTTTATCACTAGACCCATCACTGAAAAGAACCTTTTTTTTCTTCTTCTGGTTTGAGATTTCATTTGGAGAAACTGTATCTCCTTCCACAAGTATCAGTATAAGAAATAATAAATTTATTGCATTTCACATTTTAGAAAGCTTTTATATTAAAAGTTTCCCAAGCTTAGGAAAATACAAAACCATTGTGATTCATATAAAGGTTTAGAACCCGTTGCTATCTCATTTCAAAAATATGCACACGTCTGCGTTTGGCGAATTGTATCAATACTACTGTAAAATTTGCTATATCGACAAACTTTCTACACAATTCTATTGCCAAACAATACATTGTGTCTTGCTCTTGCAATTTCGAAAGAATATATCACAAATATATATCAAACAATAGAAATATTAAAAACCCAAAATCATTTTTTTATAGATCTTTAATTTATTCAAAAAATTGAGGAAATGCTTGCTTTTATAAAGCACAAAAATCACAACAATTCAAAAACTTTCTTACATTTATGGTTGTAAAATTTGACGATTTGTAGCACTATTTTTTATCCCGACTTGTGAATTCAAAAAGTTAAATAAATCTAAATATAATCACGATTCGCTGTAGTAAATCGCCGTCAAGTAAAAACCGCGAATATCTTTTCTTGAACTATATATGCACTTGGCCCTTTTTGTGGATATCTCTGCCGATTCATCGATTTCATGATTCATCGATTCATTGATCCATCGATTTGCATGACACCTTTTGAAATCAATGAAAAGTTGCCAAAAAAAAACTTGTGCATACACATTGTTCATTTTTCAGAAACTAAACACAGCAGATTCCGAAAACGTGAAGAGTGTATCATTTTTTGCAATACAGTCGACCTGCTGCCTACAATTATCAACAGTTTTGTCTAAAAATTTCAGTATAAATTGACTACAGGAAGCTTCAGTGCGATTTTTTAGGAAATTTTAGCTCATTATTTCTACAGATATTTACCTATTTGTGTCCGAAATTCGACGTTCTAGCACTTCAGTCAACATATAGCCTACAATTTGCAATGTATATGAAGCTTCATTGCGGTTTTTTCTTTAAATCTTGATTCATTCGTTATTTCTAAAGATAGCTAAAGATATATATACCTTCAATATGCAACTAATCCGTCTAAAAATCTCAGGATAAATTGACTAGAGGAAGCTCCAGTGCCATTTTTCAGGAAATTTTGACTCATTAATTATTTCTGGAGATATTTACCTTTTTATGCCAAAAATTCGATTTTTTAGCAGTTTAGTCGACCTGTATAGCCTACAATATTCAACTCATTCGTCTGAAATTTTCAGGACAAATTGACTAGAGGAAGCTTCAGTGCGATCTTTTAGGAAATTTAAATTCATTGATTATTCCTAGAGATATTTACCCTTCTATGCCGAGAATTTGATTTTTAACTACATAGCTTACAACATTCAACTGATTCACCTAAAAATTTCAGGATAAACTGAATAAGAGAAGCGTCAGTGCCATTTTTTACATATAGCCTACAATATTCAATTGATTCATCTGAAAATCTCAGAATAAATTGACCAGAGAAAGCTCTAGTGCCATTTCTTAGGAAATTTTAATTCATTAATTATTTCTAGAGATATCTGCCTTTTCATGCCCAAATTTCGATTTTTTAGCAGTTTAGTCGACCCATGCAGCCTACAATATTCAACTAATTCGTCTAAAATTTTCAGGGAAAATTGACTAGAGGAAGCTCCAGTGCGATTTCTTAGGAAATTTCAATTCATTAATTATTTCTAGAGGCTTTTTATGCCAGAAATTTGATCTTTCACCTAAATAGCCTATAATATTCAATTGATCCGTCTGAAAATTTCAGGATTATTTAAATAGAGGAAGCTTGAGTGACATTTTTCAGGAAATTTCGATTTATGAATCATTTCCAGAGCTATTTCACTTTTTGTTCCCGAAATTCGATGTTTAGGCACTTCAATCGACCTATAGTTTACAATTTACAACGATTTGGTTCAAAAATTTGAAGATGAATTAACTGGATGAAGCTTCATTGCCGTTTTTCAGGAAATTTTGATTGATTAATTATTATTTTTAGAGATATTTCACTTTCTATACACAAAATTCGATTTTTTACATGTACAGACCACAATATTCAACTGATTTGTCTGAAAATCTCAGAATAAACTGACTAAAGGAGGCTCTAGTGCCATTTTTCAGGGAATTTTGATTCATTAATTGTTTCTAGAAATATTTCACTTTTTGTGCCCAAAATTCTATTTTTTAACTATATAGCCTACAATATTCAACTGATTCATCTAAAAATTTTAGGATAAATTGAGAAGAGGGAGCTCTAGTGCTGTTTTTTAGAAAATTTCGACTCATTAATTATATCCAGACTTTTTATGCACAAAATTCGTTTTTTCAGCAGTTCAGTCTCCATATAGCCTACAATTATCAACAGTTTTGTCTGAAAATTTCTAGATGAATTGGCTAAAGGAACCTCCAGTGCGATTTTCAATAAATTTTAATTCATTAATTATTTCTAGAGATATATCCTTTTCATGCCCAAAATTCGATTCTTCATCTGTATAGCATACAATATTCAACTGATCCATCTAAAAATGTCAGGTTGAATTGACTAGAAGAAGCTCCAATGTTATTTTGCAGGAAATTTTGCTTCAATAATTATTTCAAGATACCTTTTTATGTCTGAAATACGATTTCTTAGTAATTTGGTCGACCTATACAGCCTACGATATTCAACTCATTCACTTAAAAATTCTAGGATAAGTTGACTAGAGCAGGCTCTAGGTCTATTTTTCGGGAAATTTTGATTCATTAATCATTTTAGGAGAAATTTACCTTTTTATGTACAAAATTTGATTTCGCAGCAGTTTAGTTGACCTATATAGCCTACAACATTCAACTAATTCGTCTAAAAATTTCAGGATAAATTGACTAGTGGAAGCTCCAGTGCCACTTTTCAGGAAATTTTGTTTCATTCATAGTTTCAAAATATATTTACCTTTTTATGTCCAAAATTTGATTTTTTACCTATATAGCATACAATATTCAACTGATACGTCTAAAAATTTTAGAATAAGTTGACTACATGAAGCTCTGTCCAATTACTCTTACACTCGCTTTACTACTATTGTATATTGCTTTCATTTTTTTTAGAAGCCAACCATTCTTTCCATACTCTTTTAGAACTTAGTTTGCCAAGTGATTCTAAATGATATCTAAATTGTTTAATTTATTGAATGTTCACATTTCACTCGGCGTAAATTCTTGCATCGTAGATATTTCTAGTGAGATCTAGATCATTTACACATATTTTGGATTGGCTGTAATCAAATTGCACCAAAATGTAAGACAACAAGCAGGTTCTGTTTTGCATTTCCTTGAGCTGTAGGAATGCATACATAATATCTTGAGTCAATTATGGTACTTCATTCACGGAAGTGGTTCTCCTCATGAGGATCGTCAAACGTCGAAAAGACGGAAGTAAGTAATGGAATTGATGTTGGACTGCGAGAACGACAAACAAGGGCTGCATGCCAGAAACGGCTATAGTCTCGCCGTCGAATCGGGCTCACAAAGCAGATTAATTAGCAACTCGTCGACTATAGCACATCAACGAATAGAAGCACAGATCCTTGCTTTGAGGCTAAGGTCGCCTTCAATATTGAGAGTGGCTTCAAGCAGTACCAAATCTGACCTGTAGACAATGCTATGATTTCCCTTTGATCCAGAGTCGAATGACAATGCACTGTTGTTGACGTAATTGAGTGTAAACAGTTATGTATCAACTTGAAAATCAGGTCAAATGTATTTCTTTAATAGGTAGGAAACCAGCTAAATATTCTGAGTTAATTTTCCGTTCGCTATGCAATTACAAACGATAACACAGGAAAAACTAGAGTGTTAAATAGAATCCATCTTCGGGTTCCAATGCAGATGCAACAAAACAGAATTACTGCGTTGTGAAATTCACTCATTTTCGAAAATTTCTCTTAAGGAATCAAATTATGTCGTCCAAAAACCACTTATGTTGACAGATTGGCACGAAAAGAAAGAAGTTTCAGAGAAGTAACTTTCCACACGACAGTTATTATAATTTAATAAAAAACTTTTTAAGTCATAATGTATTTGTAATTGATACAGTAACGAAGATATTGAATGAGTAAACTTAAGTCGTAAAGATTTTATGTGATTTGAAATGATACAAGGACTTTTCTGTAAACATCTTTTTAAGGTTAGTTGGTGTGTTTGTAAACATAAAAGCACATTCACGAGCGTGAATTTTTGGCTTGGAGACGTTCGACCTAATGTACTAGATTATACAGGAGTGCTCGACCGCTATGTTAGTGCCACTGTGCTTGACGCACAATTCAAATTTTGAAATAAGAACAAATTTTGATTGTGATTGCATGTTGGTGCACTTCGATACACCATTTTTAATTTATAAATATTTATAATTATTATACTTGGCAATTGGTGGTGAGTTAGAATCTAACCTAATTCAACTGTCAAAGTATACAGCTTGAACTTGACGCTAAATTAGAAGGTACGAAAATGGCGATTAAGATGGCGACGGAGCACTCCTGTGCAATATAGAACATTAATTTGACCCTACCTACGATTTTCTAGACTGTACAAAAATACAGAAATTGGCTTTACGTCGCATGGGGCATGAAATGCAAAAGTGAATCCCACCTTAAACTTCACGAACACATAACTACGAACATATAAGATAAGAAATCGCATTCGTAAATGTGAAAATGTCGGTAGTTGGTTTTAAAAACGTCCCTCACAGAGGGAGCTGCAGTACAAGTTGTAAAAGATACACAAAATAGCTATACTAATTTCGAAGTTATGGTTGTATATTTTGACGGAAAAATTATATTATTTCGCGAAAATGGTCAGGTCTGGTCTAAAAATGTTTGCTTATGCGACAAATTTGTTTGCGAAATGCTTTGCTAATTTCGAGGTTATGGTTGCATATTTTTGCGGAAAAATTATATTATTCCGTGAAAATATTATCTCGATGGAAAAAGATGGTGTCTACTCCGCAGTTGAATGGATTGGTGATTTCGAGGTTATAATTTCAATATTTATTCTTTTCTCTTCCTTGAATTGCTGAAAAAATATATAACGGTAAATGAGATATTTTTTTAATAGGTAAATGAAGAAGAGAAGTAAAATACGGTGTGTGTCTTCAGAGAGACTTACTAATATTTCTATAAAAGAATCCACTTACTGCAGAAAACACCCAACATAACCTCAAAACAATGGAGCTTGTGAGGTCTTAAACGGACTAAGTGTTTTTTGTATAAAAGGATCCATTTTCCGCTGAAAAGCCCCAACGTACATTCAAAATGGTGGAAATCTTAAGTTTCTAAAGGAACTTAGTGATTTTTCTATAAAATAATCCATTTTCCCCAGAAACAGCCAACATAACCTCAAAATCATAGAACTTGTCAGGTTTTAAAGGGACTTAGGTTGTCGTCCCATTATTGCGTTTTTCTGCTAGTTCTGCGGTCCGCGTTCTGTCACTAGGTATTTCAGGTAATGACATTCTTCTAGTCATCCTCAGACACTCTGTTATTGGCTGAAACGTCTAGTGACAAAACGTCGAACGCAGAAGTAGGCAGAAAAACGCCGGCATGGGATGGCACTCATAATGATTTTTCCACAAAATAATCCATTTCCTTCAGCAAACATCCAACATGATCTCAAAATAATAGAACTTGTGAATTTTCAAAGGGACTTAGTGATTTTTCAATGAAATAATCCATTGCCCCAGAAAACATCAAACATAACCTCAAAATAATGGAACTTGTGAGGTTCTGAAGGGACTTAGTGATTTTTCTATAAAATAATCCAATTCCTGCCAAAAACACCCAATATAACCTCAAAATGATGGAACTTGTGAGTTTTGGAAGGGACTTCTTGACTTTCCTATAAAAGAATTCATTTCCCGCTGAAAACAACCCGGGTCTCTAACCCCGGCGGCACTTGCCGAAATATGGGATGTGAAATAGTCTTTACGCCTAACGTCATTCTCAACTGCTTCCAAAAGGACCACTCAAAGGGGGGAAGCTAGTATAGTACCTTCAAGTAACAAATCTGACTTCTGGCCCAATTCGATTTGGGGTCCTTTCTAGGAACTTTCAAAATATTCAGTTTGTGAAAATGTAGTGAACTTTGAAATCGTTAGTGTAGTAGCACTGATATTATGGCTGGAGCAAAACTGTCAAAGCCATGTTATCGTGTGTCAACGAAAGCTTGTTGAAGATTCCCTCTGAAAACTGGGCAAATTCTGTTGATCCTAAGAACATAAAAGGAAGTAGAACACCTCAAGTGGGAGATTGGAGACACACTCCTTCTACTGAATCACTTATGAAACGCACAACTTCCAAGGGATTATTTCATATACTTGAATGAAAGGTACTCTCAACGCCTGTTAGAAATTACTTTTGTAATGAATCGCGGTAAACTCCATTTACCAATAATGTTGTCATTAATTTATAATGACATTTGCTGATGTTATTGTGTACTTTAATCGTTGTATGTAATAATATCAATAAACGGTATTACAAATTCTTGACAACATTGGTGAGTACAATATTCCAAATTTAAATATCCCGTCAGCACGACCGCTTATGATTTTAGTTCCCCCAGCTCTCACATAGGCGCACGTGTCGCTCTGTAAGCGGCCATATTGGAACTATTTATTTCCAATTTTTATCACGCAGCATCACCCCCGTGCAGTGATTTCATATTGTAAACTTGATGCACTCGCACACAATTGAAGCTCTATGTCCGTGTGAAAAAAGTAGGAGGCATCGGTGGTGTTCTATTTATATCTCGAACCGCATTTGAGAGAAATTGAAGAAATTAGCGATTTTAATGTTTCACCCGATTCTTAATTTCTTATATGCGTCGATTTTGAGATTATGTTTTTTCAGGCGTATAGGTCTATAGGATATTGATATTAATACTATTATATATAATTAAAAAATTGGTCAAACAGCCACCGCAGGGTCCCCCTGGGAGCGACTGCCATCCATGAAAATGACACCGGCTCCCAGTAGAACCGCGGTAAATCACACCCATAGCCACGCCTCACAACCGTGAAATGGGCGGCATATATATATGTACGTATGTATGTATATCAGATGGTGAAGAATTATTTAGCCTGATTTCGATATTATTAAAATTGTTGTTCAAAATTCTATATGGATATTTAAATCCTTAATCTCATCATTCAGTAAACGACGTTCTAAGGAATCTACCACAAAATTAACATGATTCTTAGCAAGAAAAGCTAAAAAAATGTAAATTCTATAAATTTTTATTAGCATTGGTGACATTTTTTGGCATTAATTTGTGATTTCGATAATGAACTAGAAATTTTTCCCTGGATTTAATATTTTATTTTTAAATTGAAATTAATAAAATTTTCAACATCAGTAAAAGAGTATTGAAATTTCACTTATTATCATGTTTATAAAGAAATCAAGACACACTATCCACACTCTTTCACTGATGTTGAAAATGTTATTAATTTAAATAAGAAAATTAAAAATATTAAAGCCAGGGAAAAATTTCCAGTTAATTTTCGGAATCACAAATTAATGCCAAAAAATATCACCAATGCTACTAACAATTTAAAGAATTTACATTTTTTTAGTATTTTTGCTAAGAATCTTGTTAATTTTATGGTAGATTCCTTAGAACGTCGTTTACTGAATGATGAATTTAAGAATTTAAATGTTCATATAGAATTTTTGAAAAACAATTTTAATAATATCAAAATCGGGTTAAGAAATTCTTTACCAACTGATATATATATATATTAGAATCCTAGAAAATCAATATAAGGATAATGCGAAGTTTTTCCAACATGAACATCGCTTAAATAAAAAAATTCAAAATTTAGTTTCTAACAGTAGCATCTATGAAAAATCAAATATTTATAAACATAAAGATAAAATCAATTAAGGTTTAAAGATCCTTGGATTATCAATTTAAGTAATGTTAAAATTCCTGATGAGGTAATAGTATATTACATTACGAGTAGTGAATGAGGAGTATGAGTAGTAGTAGAGAATGCGTAGTATATTACATTACTCGTCCTGCAAACATTGATCTCCCCGTGTAAAGACGTGTGTAAAGCTACGAGTAATGTATGATATTTCATTCGAAATCAGCATTTTATGTGCCTGCAGGGCCGTCTGAAAAATTAGCGTTGTGTAGCCCATTGCCGAGATGGTGCGAGTTTGAGTGCCATCTGGTGTCATTATTTTTCCCAACAGTAGGGTTAAAGAAAACATTGTGCGTTATTCAGTGGGCATTTGCGGAACTATTTACGTGTCATTGTGGCGCTTTTGGAACTAATTACGTGACACCAGCTGTCACCATTCGGTTAGGGGCTATACAACACTTATTTTTCAGGGGGCGTTGCAGGCTCATAAAATGGTGGTTCCGAATAAATGACGTTTTAAGTCTAGGTAATAAATTTGGTTTATCATTTGTCACAAATAAACGTATTATAGTGTTTGATATTGTCAAAGATGGTGAGTCTAATATTGGATTGATTGAAAATTCGGATGATCGTTATATGCTTAGGCATAGAATTCTTAATACTGCACAACATCTTTCAAACCAGAACAAAATTTCACACATTGATAGATTGTTTGCTCAAAAATTGAAAAAAGCACAACTTTTTACTTAATTAAATAAACAACTGTTAATAACTTATGCAGATAAGGGTAGTGGTACTGTAATTCTTGATAAAGAATCTTATAATAATAAAATCAATGATTTACTTAATGATGTTAAGACATATAAAAAATTAGATTATAATTCTGACAAAGTTTTAAGAAACGAAACTTTTAAATTGTTCAACGCATGGAGAATTAGTGGTTTTTTATGTAAAAACATAGAACGTCCAGATATATTATCACATGACACTAACATTTCTAGATGGCTTTCCTAAAATTCACAAACCAGACTGTCAATTACATCCCGTTGTATCTTTGATCAATTCAACGGCATATAAAATGGCTAAACCATTCAACAATATTTTCGAAGAAGCATTCATTATCCCTAATGTCAAGTTAAAAATTCATTTGAATTCTAAAACACAATTATTAAACGAACAGTTTCTTCTGATCACAATATTACACCTTCTTCGGATGTGTCATCTCTTTTTACTTATAATCCAATGGATTGGGTGATGAACGGTATTCCTAGTGGATGGATTAACATTAAGAATTTCACGAGATTACCTTTGATTGAATTTGAAAAAGGAGCTAAGTTTTTGATGGAACAAATAGTTTTTTAATGTCATAATGTTTTTATAGACAGGTCTATGGGATACCCATGAGGTCTCCCATATAACCTGTTTTAGCGGGTCTTGTAATGCAGGACTTAGAAGCAACAGTCATAAAAAATTTAGATTTCACCATTCAAACATATTTTAGATACGTAGATGATACTTTCATTATTTTTCCTAAAGATAAATTAGACATGTACTACTAAAGTTCAATTCTTATCATCCCAGGCTTGAATTTACAAATGAGATTGAGAACAACAACTTGATTCCTTTTTTGAATGTTAAGGTTATTAAAACTAACGATGGTACTACTATTACGGATTAGTATGGGAAGGATTCTTATTCAGGTAGATATATTAATTTCTTCTCTAAGCATCCAATTCAGCATAAAATTGCTATTAGTAAAAATTTTGGTTATCACATCGCTCAAATTATCACGTGAACCCTTTCATAAGTGTAATAATGATTACATCTAAAATACTTTTTTTCTTAACAATTATCTAATAAAATTTGTCCAGTTGCACATCAATGATAAAATAAAAGCACTTAAGGTATCTGACACAGAACAATTAAATTTATATCCGGTTAATAATGTAGATTTCAAATTCTTTGTTTCTATACCTTTTCATGGTAGACTAGCGTTTGAAGTTAAAAGAATTTTGAGTGATTTTAACATTAAAGCAGTTTTTATGATTCAATCCAAACTTGACAGGTTTATAAAATTTGGGAAAGATTCCCTTGATATTTCTCAGCTGACTAATCAATCCCCTCTCTCTCTCTCTCTCTCTCTCTCTCTCTCTCGATATTATACCTCAGAATGCAGCAGAATCGATGTTCTGACTCCGTTCTTAATTTAATTAAACTATTTTGTAACTAGTTACACAATTCGCAATGAGACAGAGAGAAGGGGGGAGGGAGAGAGAGAGAGAGATGTTAAACCTCAGAATGGAGCAGAATCTATGTTCTGACTCCGTTCTTAATTTAATTGTACTATTTTATAACTTGTTACAATTCGCAATGTATTGTTTCCGAAAAAAAGTTACCATAAACCACTTTCTGACACGTTTCGGATAACAATTTTTCATTCTATCACAGGTAAAAGTTATCTTTTGATTTTATATTTCCTAACCTCACTTCCAAAGCTTACTTCCTTTGTTTAAATTTAAATTATATACGATTTCTTATAACTATTAATGTTTTACAGACTTTACTTGAGAAGAGAAATAATAGATGTTGTTTCTAAAATAAAACTCTTGTTGGCAAGGGACATGTAAAATTGACTAATGTGATTAATGTTCCTGATGAGGAGAGTATGTTGACTTTCGAAACATCGGAGAAATTCATCTAATAAGTGGTGTTATTAACATCATTGAGGTCTTTTGGTCTGAAGGATGTCATTCCACATCTGAAGAATTCTTTATTATGTATGACTTTGATTTGTTTGATTTATATATAAATCACAGTCTATTGCAATCGTATCCGAGTAAGCTCTGGGATAAATCTGGCTTATATTTTTCAAAATTATCGCGAAAAAATTGACACTCAGTTTTATGAACAAATCTAGATTCTGTTTGATACTCAATTCCAATTCTTTAAATCATACTAAAAAGAGAACTAATCTGAAACTTTCGAAATTTGAGTCAATTGCGCGATACTTTTTATTAAAAATTTTAGAAGGTGAATTTAGAATCTAAAAAATAATTATCATCAGAGCCTGATCTAGTAGAGTATCATGGAACTGTGTCGTAGGTCGGGAAATACTTGCAAGCAACAGAGTTACAACCAGTTGCAATCGAGTTGCATCTGGTGCAAAGACGACACGGCGCGTTGCTTCCGAAGACCTACAACATGCTGTTAACAAGCAGTTCACGCAGTCACGCACCGCCGACACGTAAAGACGCATTACGTTTCGAGGAATTCTGTAATTTCGCTCGTTTATAAATAGTCGTTAAAACCTGTTTGACAGAGTAAAGTGGAAGCAGATCTTTCACATCCAACAAACTTGCCGCTTGTTTCACCAGTAAGATGATGAAACGTTCATTTGGTCATAGCTTGAGACCTTCAAAATTTCAGCCTTTGTGATTCTAATGTGGAACGGGTTTAGAGCTTTTAGGAAATTTTGAAGATCGGTAAACGTCAAAGAAACTTACTCTGCTTCAGGAAGGAATAAAGAAAAAACAGAATAACTGAAAGAGAAAAAATATACAGTATAAAGAATGAAACTTATCACAGAAAAACTGGGCGTTTGCTAAAGTTGTGGCTTAAATGAAAGTTGGTATTCTTCAGAACTTGAACTCCAATAGAAACCTTTGGAGACCCAAAAGGGTTCCTTTCGAGGAAAAACTGAAGTCTCCTTTGGAACAAATTCATCATTTTTGGTTCCTTTTCAGCAAGAGGGGTTCCTTTTTGTTGCAGCTCCCATGGATTCAAAAATCAGTTCTAATGAAAACCGCAGTTTTTTCTGTGATATGTCTTTTGTCTTCCGCTTTAGATGACTATTTACGTACTTTGATCGGTTTGAGATAACAAAAGAAAGATTAAAATAAAGAAACTGACGGATTTTATATTTCAATTGATATAAAAGCTCATTATATGAACAAAAATACGTGTTTCATTCAGAATGTATGTTCATGCTATGTTCATACAGTGCTGGGTAGGCACAGATACCTCCCCCCTTCACTCTTTCCCCCTCATTCTCTCTTGCAAATGTGCTGAACGTGGAGACCCACATCCATCAAGGCAGTGGATGCGGAACCACAACCGAGCCATTATTGCAGGGTTTGTATAATTGAATTTAAGCACGAGCGAAGACGTTATTTAACTAATTAAGCACAAAGGATTCACTCACATTGGACCTGCTGATACGATCGACTGTTCCGAATACTACGAGGGGGGCTGTTCTCTTACAACAACCAAAGCGTTGATGCAGCGGACTTCATTCTCACGAGGCACCAATTCGTTATTTCCACGTAGCCAAAAAAAAAGCTTTAAAAACTAACTAAAAACTCTAGAGACATTACAGAAAATTCCAAATTCACCATGTCCCTTTTTGATATCTAAATACGTGAATTTTTTCATTAATTGGAAAAACATCAACCTTTTACGTCATTTCTAAAGACGAATGTAAAAACTGAATAATTTCTAGTAATTTTTTTCCGTAGGTATTACGAGACAGGAAGTTTTAAAGCCGGCGTGATAGGAGGTTCAAAACCAAAAGTAGCCACACCACCAGTCGTTGATGCAATTGCGAATTACAAAAGGGATAACCCAACGATGTTCGCCTGGGAAATTAGGGACAGGTTGCTTGCAGAAGGTATCTGTTCGCAAGACAACGTGCCATCTGTCTCGTCCATCAACCGGTAAGTTAAATATGTGATCAAATTCTTGGAAAAACACATGCAATCATTTTTGCTGCTGATTACTGGATTTTAAGAAAAAATATCTACATATGTGACCATCCGCATGGAAAGGGAAATTGAAAAATCTAACACTCACCAACAATTTTTAAAATCAATTTTTGATTTTACTTAAAAGCATCTTGATTTTACTGCTAACTTAAGGCATGCTGATTTATCTTGGAGCTAATTAATTTGCGTGAGTTTCCATTAACGCTACACCCGAATCAAGTTAGTGGATTTTCCTGCAACGAATTCGATACACATTACACTCAATTTCATTATCAGGCCACGAAGGGCTCTATACAGAAAGGGGCGTGAGACGAGTCGAGTGGTAGATAAATAAGAGATAAAGCCTTAAGTAGTGACTGATTAAATCTCGAGACATATGTGAACAGATCAATGGGACCTGTTCCCTTCCATTCTCCTTCTCACTCGACATGCTCCTCCTCGCAGTTTGTGTGGTGCTGATACGCTGTAATGTTATCCCTCGGGACTCGGTCCCTATGTCTGTACTGCCCTTCGCGATCGTACCAACACTGCGCCCCAGCAACGTAAAAACACTTGAATTAATCGGACATTCCCAGAGGACTACGCTAAAGGTCAACAGGGCTGGGATGATAGAGCTGGGTGCACTGCACTTATCTTGATATCCCTCTTTCTATCAACGATAACTAATCACACCCTCTGCGCGATTCAACAAAACAGATGTCGAGTCCTTAATTTATCATAATCTGAATGTTTTAAGGTCAATATTGAAAAAAATTCGGTATCTAGATTTCGATTTAAATGTTTCTAGGAACTCTAAGTTAGCTCCAGTTATGATTAGTGCTACATTATTCGAAGAAGGATTCAAGAAAAAATGCGAAAAAGTCATTGTCTTTTATATGTTCTATAGTCTCAACTACTATTTGATTTTCAAAACTGATCGAATTTAAGTTTAATTCTGGTTTGTCTAGTATGAAGCTAAAAATAAAGACATGCACTAAGTAAATTCAAAAATGCGTAGTATTAGCATTTGGTTCGAGATCCGAAGAGTTTAGGATTGCAGTCGTGCAAGGCGAGGGTGCGAAGGCTTGTTGTTCGAGTAACTCCTCCACCTCTTGCGCGTTTTACGTTCCACTCCTCCACCAACACTTGCTCCATCTCCTTTACCTCCTTGTGCCTTTCCTCCGACCACCCAAGCCCAGATGGCGGGTATTGATCTGAATCCGGAGAGCAGATCGCCTGGAAAAACTAACCCCGCGGATACTTGACTACCTATCTACATCATAGATGTATAGTTATCGTTCTTATCCACATTCACCCAAGAATCTTGTTACGGCAAGCTTCTTATATAATTTATCATTATACTTACTAATAAAATCATTTGCCTTTCCTGTAGAATCCACATAACAATTTTATTTCCAAATCGGTGTGTCCTGATTGAGAATTTAGTTTCCAGATTTCAGGCGCAATGTGTTTCGCTATCCATCAGACATCATTCATCATCCACCTTTATGTTAATCAATCACCTATGCCTATAGATTTCGTTTTTATACTTCGTTATTCCAATGAAGAAGTAAGAAAAGTCGTTAAACCAATTGGGCAAGAAATAATTGCTTCCACTCTCTAATTTGATACTCGCACGGCTTGCATTATCTTGCGAAAGTCTGTTGATCTTCTACATATATGTATTATAGATATATGGATGATAAGATTATATTAGGCCCAAAATCTGAAAAAGGATCGTAAACGATTTTTTCAGTTCAAAAATTCTTCAATATTGTGTGAAAACCAAATTTTTGAAATTTAAGCCCAAGCCCGACCCAACCCGAAATCATTTTGTACGCCTTTAAGTACAATACCTGAGGTATGTATTTTTTTTTCTTTTGCAAGTAAGCTTGAATTTGCGAGATGTCGAGATCTGAGGTTGCCGCCCGGCGCGTGGCTGTGCTTGGTTGAATCGGCAACCAGGCTGTTAAAAATGTTTCTGATTTTACAAAACTTCAAAATGCAAATTGTAATGTGATTTAGTCATCGTATGGTAAAGTAAAATTATAGTAAAATGATTGTAAAATTAAAATACACGTATTATAATTTGAAACTAGATTTTTCTTTAAATATACTTTAAACATTTTACGAAATATTACTGAAGTAACTTGAATTAAAAAATCGTAAAATACCATTTGCTTAATATGTTAATTGCAACGAGAATTTTTTCCAGTAAGTACTAAAAAATGTTATTTGTTTATTTTCAAAATTCTTAAAAGTCCTCATAAGCTCGATGTACTAAAAAAATCCTGCTGAAATAGCGCGAATTCTGAACTTTTTTGGTACTTCAGTCCCAAATTCAGCAGTACCTATTTAAAATATAAATCCTATGAACACTTGTATAAATTTTGTAAAAAATTAAATAGGATTTTTCTAGAACTTTTGTCCTAAAAATGTGCTGCTAAAGCAAAACGTAATTTGAACTTCTTTGGAACTTTAGTTCTATTTTAGCAGGACCTTTTGGAACAAAAATCCAAAGAGCACTTGTGAAAATGTCGAAAAAAATAAAATGGAACGTTTTTAGTACTTTTGTCCCTTAGGGGACTTTGAAAAGTTCAGTGCGTACAATGTTTTTTTTTAAATTAAAAATCTGGACTACGCACTTTGTGTCGGACTGCACAAAAATTTAGGCCCTGAAGGAGTTTTGAAAGAAGTTGGTACTTAGTACTGATTTGTCTCATACTCAGTACTTTAGAGAGACTTTATTCGGAATCTGAATGGGACTCCAAAGGGGTTTTTTTCACTCGGGAAGTTTGTAACTCGTGGTTACAATGGGAAACATTAAATAGATTAAATTTTGATCTAGCGTATCCTCTTTCGACTTTGAAAAATAAAAACTGAACCGATGCCATAGAACGTAAAAAGGAGATTGGAAAAAAGCACGTGTTTTCTGGAATCAAAACCGACACAAAAAGATACAGTAAGTACTTAGTATCTTACATTCAATCTTGTGCTCATTTGTCCATAGCTTAGTCTACCACAATCTCAATTGACCAGAAGATCAGTAAGATTCGAAAATCAGCATCATTGGAAATACGCCTCAGGAATCATTTCGACAATACAAAAATTTTTCAACAAAAGATTATAACAGATATACAGAAAAAAAGTGTTTGGCTCAAAAGTATTCATAATTGAATCGAAATAATATGGTTTTATTTTAAGGGAAATTCCATACAAGATAAGAGACTTGTTGCTCTGATCAAGTTGACTTTTTTAATAGTAGTGACCTCCATTTGTCAAGACCTCTTTCATCGAGGATATTGTAGTTCTTCTTCAATCAAACTCGCTTTAGACGATGAAAATAATGATGTAGCTGACATAATGTATTGGTTTTCTTAGAGTACTTACCTTCGTAACTACATAAAGTCATGGAATTGAGGAGACCAGAAGGCGTATAGTAAAGAAAGACAGGAAGGGAGATTGGATTTAAACAGCGATTGTTTTGCCTATAAGTTTCTAGTCTTTGCAGCAAAATATTGCTTTTTGCTCCGGAAATAGTTGTCGTGGCTTGCAGTATTTCTATTATATGTAGCTACAGTAGAAAGCGTAGTTAGATGGTAGTTAAGACAAGAAGAAACGAGAAAAAGAGAGATAGAGGGAGAGGATGAGAGTGGTAGTGAAAACTAGTGGTTGGAGGGTTGCAAAGGCTGTTCGTTCAAGAGACGAGAGACGCGAGATGAAGGAGGTACGAATGATTTGGGAGGAAATATTGATAGGCTCAGCTTCGACTGTGGAGTTACGCTCGAGTAGGCGGCGTTCTGCAAAGGTCTATCTTACACGTACCCATATAAACCCACCTCACTCCACTCCACTCAACTCCACTCCACTCTAACCTCCTCTACTCTACTTTACTCTACTCTCGGAAGAGAGTGTCTCAGGGGCAGATCGATAAGGAGAGCGTGGTTTGCCCGAGGGGTTTACGCTGGGTCCAGCCTCCGTCGCGTCGTTTCTCAAGTCGACGTAGCAAGCTCTTCATCTTCATGTGCCAAGTCGGAACAACTAAAGTCTTACTTTATTGTAGATTGCATATTCTAATTCTCGACCTACTTTCAATCCATAAAAGACTTATAACATCTTAAATGTAAAATGTGAATTCGTCATATCTTAAATAAAAACGAATAATCGGAAGCAAAGTAGCTTTTAGAAATTAAAGGCCCCGGAAATTGCCGGGAAATCCTGTCTGTAAAACTGAGTCCAAATGGAAAAGCCATTTTGTTAATTTTTTTGCATACATAATCTAAAATGTACCAAAATTTGCGGAAAAGGACATTTTTTCCGGAAAAAATTCTATTTTTTATGTAATAATCGAAATAAAAAATGTGCCTTAATTAGTGGCATCACGACGGCACTGGTCGCTGCACCCAGAAAAAGATTTGGTTGAATCAACAAAATTTTGATTGATTCAACCCTAGAATATGGTTATTATATGGACAAC
>JAUMHM010000049.1:18768789-18788703 GCA_032362435.1 Melikaiella ostensackeni
CGACGTGCCTGGAACGTTCCGAAAGTCCCAGCGGCTAGTTCCTGGAACGTTCCCAGAACGTTCCGTGCTATTAGGGCTATATATAAATATTAATAATATATATAATAGTATTATTATCGATATCCTATACACCTGAAAAAACATAACCTCAAAATCGACGCATATAAGAAATTAAGAATCGGGCGAAACATTAAAATCGCTAATTTCTTCAATTTCTCTCAAATGTGGAACGAGATATAACTACAACACCACCGAAGTGTTCCGAACCGACAATCGTGAATCTTCGAGTTTCGGATTCAGAAGAGAAGTCGATTGCGCGCGCAACCACAGTCATGTGCTACGGCCTCCTACTTTTTTCACACGGACACAGAGCTTTAATTGCGCGCGAGTGCATCTCGTTCCCAATCTGGGATTACTGCCCCCGTGGGACCACTTCTGATTAACACCCGATTTTGACACATTCCAAAGGAACCAGTTTATCAGTGGAGCTGCAACATTGTAGAACCCTTAGTTTTTTCTGTGAATGATATTAAAATTCACTGAAATTACTGGTTTCCAAGAATGAACTAAAGGAGGAACTACAAGTTTATAGAAGAGAATATTCTCCTGTATTATGTAACGGGAAGAGTTTGTGAATACTGAAAAATTTTAGAGGATCTCAAATGTATCACGGATTATGAATTTTTATTCTTTCGTCATAATCATAACTGGATAGCTGATTTCTTAACTCAGATTAAGTATATAAATTTAAAAATTGATAACATCTACTAAATATTTTTCAAAGGGAAAATATGCGAAAATTTTACATCAGAAAGTAAAAAATTGGTGAAAGATTGGTATAAAATGCGAATTAGCGAATTACGTTAAGAAACAGTAAACGATTACTTTCTTATGGAAGAAGCGGTTTTCAATTTCGTTTGATTAGTGCATAATTGAGGTGGATATAGTATTTCTAGAAGTGAAGACTATTATTTAACTTTTTATAAACAAATAAGTTTAAAAAGTATTATTTATTTCTCAATACATTTTAAGATTTCTTTAAAATTTTTGAATAATTGAATAGATAGGAGAGACTGACAAACAAATTAAAAGGTTAGCAGAAAGTGAGGAGAATAAAAAGAAGTGTTAGATTCTAAAAGCTTTTGTGTCTTTTTGAAACTTTATCATTCCATTGAAAGTATTGGGTCAGAATAATTGATGAAAACTTTACTGCGAATCACAGTATGGTTAAGAATTGTAAAAATAGTACATTGTGTAACAAGTGCGAGAAGTTGACTATTCCGCGAGTGGAATAGCTTCTTGGACGTGTCACGCAATATTCTTTGCAACACGTGCATGAAAATTGCGACATTTCGTGGCTGTTAAGTGTGCGCCAAGTGTCAGATTCCTTTACTGTGAGATGAGCGTGCGGGAATGTGGTATTCCTGAACAGTTTTGCTCTTTCTTCATATTCCCGTACAGTTTTGCATGCAGGAATATTCCAGCACGGAAAACTGTTGGGGAATATAACATTCCCGCATTCTTATCTCACAGTTGCGGAATCTGGCACTTCCCGCACACTTTACAGGTACAAAATGTCGCCATTTTCAGGCATGTGTTGCAAAAATATACTTAAACAATTGATATAATATTGATTTTCAAAAAGTCGCCAGCTATTGAAGAACTTGCGATTCCGTTTTATTAAATATTTATTTTTGAAAAGCATTGATAATTAATTACATTTTGATAATGTAAAACTTTCGGAAGATATAAAAAGAAAGAAGATAACACTTTCAGATGGATCTTTTTCAAAGATTTAAACAGAAATCACAAATATTTTATTAATCTGATAGTAGGGCGTATCGAAAAAAAAATTCTTCATTCGTACTTCTCATAGGGATGAAAACTTTCTATTGGGAGCCAAAATCACTTCCCTAAAGTTTCATTAGAAGAACATTTTTTGTCTGTTTCCGCATCGTCGATATAGCCAAAAATCACAAAAAGCGACACACTTTTTCTTGTTTGAAGACCTAAAAAATTTTATTAGATCCAAGTTATCAGAAAAAATAGTTTGGAGCAAAACATTCAAAAAATCGTTTAAAAAACGCTTTTTTCGATATTTTCTTAAGGTTACATCAATTTTCTTGACTATTTGATCATGCATTGTATGGTTTATATGAATAAGGTTGACATTGAAATAGTTTTTATTGACTTCGGATTACCAAAAAATACCCAAAAATTGCGTATATTGTTTTTCATTTCACGACAAAATGAATTTTGAATGTCTAAATGAAGTGAAAATGTTTCTCAGTATACCTAAAATTGTGTCTATATAGTGAGGAATCTATTATTTTACAAAATTGTGTTGCCTAAGCGTTCCTGAAATTTGATAAGAAATTTATTCAAGAAATTGTTTAATGAGTTTCTCACTATACAGTCAAAAATAGTGGTTCAATATATCATATTTTCACTCAATTCAGACACCGAAAATTTGTTTTATCGTGAAATAAAAAGCAATATTTCACTTTTAGATATTTTCTTGCAATGAATTGTCAATAAAAATTATTTTAGTGTCAACATTCTCTGCATATTCTCGTTGTGATATGTTAATCATGCATTTTCGATTACATATATCACACATTTCATGGGCAAATAGTCGAGAAAATTGATATAACTCTAAGAAAATAGCGAAAAAGGCAATTTTTCAATTTCAGGGTCGTTCAGGCAGAGTAAAAAGTGTGTAAATGCCATTATTCATATTCGGGTATAAATTTACATTTTTCTTCTGTGATAAAACTCCAGGGAAGTTTTTTGTCTCCTAAAAGAAAATTTTCATCGCTTTTAGAACTGAGAATGAAGAATTTTTTCTCGATACGCCCTATTGGTCTCTGTTTAGTTTCTGAAAAATGCTAATATTTTTTCAATCAATTTCCTATCTCTAGTACTACTCCTATCTCGGTAGGTTTATCTGAATTGTTCTATCTCAGGAGTCCAAGTGATAAGGTTCTATCTCGGCGACAAAATCCAGAAGCATGAAAATTGCTATGCAAATTTCATGGCACATTAGCGCCCTATCAGAGGTAGGAACGGAACAAATAATAAAAGCTAAGAAAAGATCATGACAGCATGTATGGTTATTACCCTGAAGAAAATATAATAAAATTAGGTCGACGTGTCCAAATAACAATGTTCTATCTCGGAGCGTTCAAGCAGAAATGTTTAATCTCAGTTGCGGCACACAGTTTACATGGCAATTTGCAAGCTTGTAGATTTTCCACCGAAATAGAACCTTTCAATATTCATCTACCGAGATAGAACTTTGTTAATTGGACACATTAAGATTTCATTATGTGGAAAAGTGTGAAATAGACTTTTCAACATTTTTTAGTTTGAAAAAAGATTTTTCTTTATATAAGAGCGAAAAATGTTAACATTTTTTAACCAATTTTCTATCGCTTGTACTGCTTCTATCTCGGTATATTCATCCAAAGTGTTCTATCTCAGGAGTCCAAATGATAAGGTTCTATCTCGGCGGCAAAATCCAGAAGCTTGCAAATTGATATGCAAATTTCATGGCGCATTAGCACCCTATCCGAGATAGAAACAGATCAAATGACAAAAGCTTAGAAAAGATCATGACAGCGTGTATGGATATTTCTCTAGAGAAAATATAATAAAAATAGATTAACGTGTCCAAATAACAATGTTCTATCTCGCAGCGTTCAAGCAGAAAGGTTCCATCTCAGTTGCGGCATATAATTTACATGACAATTTGCAAGCATCCAGATTTTTCCACCGAAATAGAACCTTTTAATATTCGTCTACCGAGATAGAACCTTGTAATTTGGACACATCTAGATATCATTATGTAAAAAAATGTGGAATAGACTTTTCAACATTTGTTACTTTGAAAAAAGATTTTTCTTCATATAATAACGAAAAATGTTAACATTTTTTCAATCAATTATCTACCTCTAGTACTTATTCTATATTAGATTCATCTGATTCATCTGAAGAGTTCTATCTCAGGAGTCCAAACGATAAGGTTCTATCTCGGCGGCAAAATCCAGAAGCTTGCAAATTGCTATGCAAATTTCGTGGCACATCAGCACCCTATCCGAGATAGAAACTTGTCATTTGGAAACGTCGAGATAGAAGTGGATCAAATGATAAAAGCTTGAAAAAGATCATGACAACATGTATGGATATTACTCTGGAGAGAATTTATAATAAAAATAGATCGACATGTCCAAACAACAATGTTCTATTTCGGAGCGTTCAAGCAGAAAGGTTCTATCTCGGTTGCAGCATACAATTTACGTGGCAATTTGCAAGCTTGCAGATTCTTCCACCATAATAGAACCTTTCAATATTCATCTACCGAGATAGAACCTTGTTGTTTGGACACATCAATGTTCTATTGTTCATCAACAATGTTCTATCTCGGAGCGTTGGAGCAGAAAGGTTCCATTTCGGTTGCGGCATACAATTTACATGGAAATTTGCAAGCTTCCGAATTTTTCCACCGAAATAGAACCTTTCAATATTCATCTACCGAGATAGAACCTTGTTCTTTGGACACATCAATGTTCTTTTGTTCATCAACAATGTTCTATCTCGGAGCGTTCAAGCAGAAAGGTTCCATTTCGGTTGCAGCACACAATTTACATGGCAATTTACTAGCTCCCAGATTTTTCCACCGAAATAGAACCTTTCAATATTCACCTACCGAGATAGAACCTTGTCATTTGGACACATCAAGATGTCATTTCGTAAAAAAGTGTGGAATAGACTTTTCAACATTTGTTAATTAGGAAAAAGATTTTTCTTCATATAATAGCGAAATACGAGTAACTCAGTGAACAAAATGACATAATTCTGCGCACAAAGGAGGGATCGATGATATCTCGAATGCTGTAACTCGTTCATAATTTGGACGTGAATTACAATACGAGTGTGTCCTATTACCATGGTTGGCGTCAATCAGATCGCGTGACAAAGTCTGACGTATAAAGTATGTCAACGTCATCACTTCGTTTGGTATTGTCAGCCAACCCGAACGGACGTCGTAAGTGCAATCCGGCCGAGAATGTTCGAATACCTGCCTAATTAACATTGGAATGGACTGGGAAGAGCGGATGTGTTTTCATTGCTGTAGCAATAAATCGACGAAACAGATAAGCGTTATCGCGGTCCTTCGGCAAGGATTAGCTCTAGAAACGCTCCTCCATTTTCACTAAGGAAAATGATGGCATTATATACCTAAAATAATTGTTCTCCGAAACCTTCTCAAGTCTGCTAATTAGTCTTCTATCGAAAAATGATTGAACAATGCCAGATGAGCAAGAAACTTTGGTAACGACAACTTTTACCCTATCGGAATTTAAAATTTGAAATTTGTTGACCACATCCTTTTTTGCGAGAAGAAAGAATAGCTGAGATATCAATTATACTTGACCAGTCTTCACAAATAGGAATCGTAATAGACTTTTAGTTTAATTGGTGAATTTGTTAAGTGTATTAAATAATTCCATGAATCCTCTCCAGTCATTTATTGAAAGAGACTTTTGTTATATCTCTAGTAATCTATAATTTTTCTTCAAAACGTTTCTTTTGTAATCCTGCAATCTAGTGTACACTCTCTCCGCAATCTTATGCAATCTCGTTCAATCCCATGAAATCCTTTGTAATCCCATGTAATCCTTCGCTATCCCATGCAACACGCAAAAAAGAGAATGGCACACTATAAGCTTGAATCGAAGCAAAGAATACCATTTGTAAATGAATGATTTGACCTCTGAAAGGACATTCTGCAGTTTTTACCATTGCTTAAAAAAAACGATTCAGAATAAGAGAGTACGATGGCAAATAGTAAATTTTACCACTAACTAACTTTAACACTAACTAACTGTCATCCAAACCTAATCGGTGTTATTCACAAACGGCAATTTTTGCCACTTCAGTTATAAATTTTACTATTTATAATAGTAACACGAGCTAGGAGCATTTGTAATTTCGAACCTATATAATAATGATGAAAATCACCATTTTCATATGCAATTTTCATAATAATATTTCGAGCGTTACCACTTTTAATCAGATCACAAAATTTACAAATTGTGACATTTAGCACATACGTCAGCAATACGACCAAACTTATTAAAAATTGTGTGTGCGATTCAAAATATAGAACGAAATATATTTAATATATAGAAATATAGAATGGCAATGATTACTATTCTAAACGATTTCTTAATTTCTTCGGAAATTACCATATCTGAATGGCAGAAAGTACGTCTGAAAATTGCAATTAACGACAGCAAACGATAGCATTTGTTGAAATTTGCTCAAATGGTAAATTTTGCAATTGTGTTCTGTCAAACAATATCATGATAAGTAGTGTATATTACTCAGCACAGTTTATCAGATCATGCAAATAGTATTTTGAGCTATTTTGTTTGATGATAGTTACGACTTGCATAATAATCTAATGAAGTTGGCGAAAATTCAAAATACAGACAATGTTTCCAGGTATTTTTCCTGGTTGAAGATTGTGATTTGCATGGCAATCATAAAAAGTGGCAAAAATTCAAAATAAAAATAGCATTTTAAACGATTTCATTCCATTTTCTTAGTAAGGATGATAATTTGTGCCAGTAACTCCAAACCTCTTTTTTCCGTGAATCTTTCCGTGTAGTCCCATGCAATCCTTCACAATCTCTTGCAATCCCATGCAATCCCATGCAATCCTTTGCAATCCTATGCATCTCTCACAATCCCTTGTAATCCCTCCATACCAAAAAATATTATAGGAAATTCAGTATAGGTCTATAATTATTTTACTATAATAAATTTCTCACAACTTTTTGCGATTGTACAAGAATCACTATAGAGAATCATTATGGACCTAAATAATGTTAAGATATTTAAAGAATTGATGCAAAAAATAATGTAATAAAATAATTATATATATAATGTATGTATAGTACACTGCCGTGCAAAAGTTTCCGACCACCTCTTTTTTGATGACTGATTAAGTTCTCTCAATTTTAATCATGCCAGAGCTAAAAAATTGTCTCTTTAGAGGGTCAAATGCTCTCAAAATTATGTATAAATTGAGCCTAGAATGAAACCAATTTTTCTATTTTTAAGTATATAATGCAAAAATAGTGTAAATTTCAATGTTTTATTAAATTTTCAATAACTTCCGTAATAATCAATATTTTTCAAAGTTGTTAAGCTATTTTTAAGCTATTTTTCCACAATATCGCAGTAGCTTATGAGAATAAATCTAAAGAAATTTCTTATGACAGTGCAGGAACTTTAATTTGTAACAAAAAATTTCGAAAAATTTAAATATTCTTTGTGGTGAAAACAATATTTTCGTAAATATATGAAACGTGTGGCCATAAAGTTTCTGTAAATTTACTTCAAGATATATATATATATATATATATATATATATTTAATTTTGATTTTCATTTGCCTATATATAAGAAGTTTTTAAATTTTTTCAACTTTTTTGTTACAAATTTAAGTTCTTGCACTGTGATAGGAAGTTTTCTCAGATTTATGCTCGTAAGCTGCTGCGATATTGTGGGAAAATAGCTTAAAAATGAGCTTTAGAACATTGAAAAATATTGATGATTACGGAAGTTATTGGAAATTTAAGAAAACATTGAAATTTACACTATTTTTGCATTATATACTCAAAAAATAGACAAATTGGCGTCATCCTGGGCTCACTTTATACAACATTTTGAGAGCATTTGATCCTTCAAAGAGAAATTTTTCTAGCTCTGACATGATTAAAATTAAGAGAACTTAATCAGTCATCAAAAAAGAGGTGGTCGGAAACTTTTGCCAATTAATAAAAATTATTTCAAGGGATTTAACAAGATTCCACAAATTTCAAGGAATTTCACAGAATTCCAAAAGAATTAAACGATTTGAAATACATCAACGGATTTCATCTAATTCCAAGAAATTCCAGAGAATTTTCATGGATCTTAACAGATTTCGTTGGATTTCTTGAAAGTTCCACAAGATTTGAGATAATTTCAAAGATTTCGAAACATATCAGGGGATTTTTAGGGATTCCAAAGTACCTATTTTAACGTATTTCGAGGGACTTTCACGAATTGTAAGGCTTTGGAAGGATTTTATAGGTCTTCCAAAAATTTCAAGTAATTGTTAAATATTTCATCGATTTTCAAGAGATTTACAAATATTTTCACGGATTTCGTAAGATTTCAAAACATTTCAAGGTATTCTAGAGGATTTCAAATATTTTCGTACATTTCAGGGGATTTTAAGGGATTCCTAAAAATTTCAAGCGCATTTAAAAATTTTAAGGGATTTCAAGGAATTTTGTAGGATTTCCGGAGATTTCGAGAGAATTCTAGAGAACTTTGGAAAATAACGGAAATGAAATGAAATCTCAAGGGATTTTAAGTGATTCCAAATATTTCATGGATTTTTAAGTTATTTCAAGGAATAACACAAAATTGAAGAGATTTTATTAAATCTCTAAGGATTTCAAGGGACTTGAACGCTATTTTTTAGAGAAGTTTAATGAATAAGTTCAATTTAATTTATTTTCAGGGATTTGTGATGATTTATACTCATTTTGATGAATTTTCACAATTTCCAAAGATTTAAAAAGATTTCTAGAGAACTTTAAAAAATAAATGAAATTATATAAAATTTTGAGAGATTCCAAGCGATTTCGGAAAATGGGATTCTAAGGTATTTCAAGGAATTACAAAAGATCTAATAGATTTTATTAAATCTTTAAGGATTTCGAGGGATCTCCAAATTTCTTGTGATTTAAGCGGTATTTAAAAAAAAAAACTTGAATGAAAAAGTTTCATTTAATTCATTTTCATGGTTTTCAAATAATTTATACTCATTTTCATAGATGTTCTCGATTTACAAAGATTTCGAGGGTTTTTAATGGAATCCGATAAATTTATATAAAGCTTAGGGACATAAATTAAATTTTATTTAAGAAAATTTGACATTTTCAAGAGATATCGAGAAATTAAAAAAGTTTCAAGGTATTTTAAAGTACTCTGTAAGATTTCCAAAGATTTCAAGGAATTTCAAAGATTTCTAGAGAACTGAATTCCAGAGAATGAAATTTCTAAGGATGCCTAATGATTCCAAAGGTTTCAAGGGACTTTCAGGTATTTCAAGGAATTCTTAAGATTTCTAGGGAATTGAGAGGTCTTTTGAGAGAACTTTAATGAAAAAATTTAATTTAATTTATGAAAAAATTATTTCAAATGATTTCTACTTATTTTAATTGATTTTTACGTTTTCCAAACATTTCAAGGAATTTCGAGGGATTTCAGCAAATTTCTAGATAACTTTAGGGAATAAAATTAATTTTATTTCAAGGGATTCCAATGACTTTAAGTGATATGAAGGAGTTACGAAGTCTTAATGGATCTTAAAGAGTTTAAGTTATTTTTAAATATTTCACAGAATTTCAAGACATTTAAAAAATTTCAACGGATTTCAAAGAATTTTCTAGAAATTTTCAAAGATTTCAAAGGATTTCAAAGATTTCTAGATAAGGATAAATTTTAAAAATTTCAAAGGATTTCAAATATTTTATTTTCGAAGAGATTCCAAACAATTTTAAAGATTTCAACAATTTCTAGGGATGCATTTCAACAAATTTCAAAAATTTTAAAGGATCCAAAAATATTTCCAAAGGTATCAAGGGATTTCAATAGACTCCAAAAGATTTTTATGGAATTCAGTGAATTTTTGAGCGATTTTAAAGATATCGAGGGAATTCATAGATTTTTGCTGTGTAAAGTGTATTTGTGCAGAATCGCTATTGTTTGTGTATAGCACTTCCATATGAGATTATGAGTGGTCTGAAAAAATCGTTTTTTTGTAGTTTCTCTACTTTTTTCATTTATTGCTTCTATATTTTTCTACTATTTATTTTAGTGCTAATTATTCTATCATTTTTTTCTATATAATGAATTTCATGAATCTGATGCATTATTTTTCATTCACATATATGCAATCTTTTGCAATCCCTGGCAATCTTCCAATCTTGCCATCTAGTGTACACCGAAAACCCGAGTAATCAACCCCTTGGTAATACCACTTTACTAGTATATTTTAAAACATATAAAACCTCCACTACCAGACTACATGAAAATAATTTAAATTAGAGTGTTATTAAGAACAGTATTTTCCGACGTTGAAAATGTCTCGATCATGCGCTAGAGAACTAATTATTATGAGAAATTATGCTATGAAAAGATGAATCATACGTTGTAAAAATAAAAAATATTTAGGCGTAAGATGCAGTTTTCAACTCTAGAAAGTATCAATTGATTTTTAAAACGAAAAGCAAAAATAAATGTGATTAAGCACCCGACAGAAGAAAAAAAAATGTTAATGTCTTCTGCTCGGTTTTTGAATTTAAAAATTCAGAAAATATCACCTATGGCCTAAAAAATTACTACGAATCATTATGTTTTAGTTGCAGATTTCATTATTGAACAACAATAAAAATTAAAAATTGAAAAACAATTTGTTGTGCAAGTTCGAGTAAATGTAGAATTTGAAATTTATTCAGTTTCAATTGATTAAATGTTATTCAACTTTCAAATTCAAAAACTGAAAGGAAGACATTAGCCAAATTATTCACAAAATTTTGTTTCGCTTCTTTCGAATGCCGAACTACAACTTTTTTGCATTTTTAAAACTTTTAGCATATATTTCAACAAAAGAAAACGTGAAATTATGTGCTTTTATGCGAAACTTCCAAAATTGTGCGACGAAAATAAAATTGCGTTTTTTCATGCAACGTTAAATTGAGTATATTTAGCATGGAAACTTTATATTTCATGAAAGTACTGAGTTATACTTAACTTTTAGAAATTATGCAATTATGCGCTTTTCATAAACTACTGGGCCTTAAGTTTCATTCTCAAAACTTTACACTCTCTATAGCCACATAAAGAATTTCAGGACATATCAAAAACTTTTTTTTGGAAAGCCTACACAAAAGAGGATGTTAAAAAGAGGCCATTTTTGGCCTGCGAGTGCAAAGTGAATGCGTATCAAAAAATTGTTTTTTGATCTATTATAGAGGGGACAGTGACATTCATTTCGCTATAGGGTACTGGGAACATAGATAGAATGAGCGAAGTTCAGTTCGTTTCATCCAGTAACGACGGGAAGCCTCTACACAATCACATTCTCCACTCGTATTTCAGAAACTTGTGGCTTGCTTTTCAATAAACTTGGTATACAAGGGTTTCCGGTGATACTCTTTTTGATTTCTGAGTCAGAAATACGAGATTCAAGATCGCGGTTCCAACATGGCCGACGTCAAAATTGTCCGAACATGCGAATGTTTTTCAAAATCCATTAAGATCATATGACAAAGGGTCTTCACGGTGCTCTTTTCGATTTCATGCAAGAAAATTCCGAGCTCCATATGACGGATCCAATATGGCTACCGTTGAAATATAATTCAATATTCATGTTAAACAAGTTTTCGATGGTGTTCTCTTCTCATCTGAAGTCAAAAGAATTCAAAATGCAAATGTTGTTTGCAACTCATTAACAAGTTTTAAACAACATTTGAAATTTGCCATGCTGCCATGTTGGAGCCGCCATCTTGAATCTCGTATTTCTGACTTAGAAATCGAGAAGAGTATCACGGAAAGCTTTTGTCTGCCAAGTTTATTGAAAATCAAGCCACAAGTTTATGAAATATGAGTGGAGGATATGTGTAGAGGCTTCCCGTCGTTACGGGGTAAAACGAACTGAACTTCGCTCATTCTATCTACTCGGTCGTTTGAAAAGTCCCGGGCCTAAGTAATAAAACAACATTTTTAGGAGAAAATTCGCATTTATTCTTCAACATAGTTCCCTTCCAGCTCGATACACTTATTCTAACTAGTTGCTAAAAGCTCAATGACCTCTTGATTTGAGTAAAATTTCTTGCCAGCCAGCTATCTCTTCAAGTTTGGGATCAGAAAGAAGTCGCACGGACCCAAATCTGGAGAATAAGATGGATGAGAAATCAATTCGTAGCCCAGTTCGTGTATTTTTGCCTTTGCGATTGCGGCGGTGTGAGCCGGTGAGTTGAGGTGATGAAACAGAACTTTTTGGTGCGCAAATCGTGGCCTTTGTTTTTGTAACAAGGCTTTCAAGCTGTCCAATAATGATGCATAGTACGTTCCCGTTATAGTGTTGCCCTCCTTCGAGTAATCAATGAGAATAATTTCTTGGGAGTCCCAAAATGCTGTGGCCATCATTTTCCCAGCTGACAGAACAGCCTTCGCCTTGTTTGGCGCACTTTCACCAGGCAATACCTACTGCTTTGACTGCTGATTCGTCTCGGGCGTATAGTGGTGGATCCAGGTTTCGTCAACGGTTACAAAGCGGCGCAAGAACACCTTTAGATCACGCTTGAACATGTCTAAATTGGATTGAGGAACATCAGCTCTTTCCAACTTTTGCTGGTCAGTGAGCACACGCGGCACCCTTTGCGCACACAGCTTTCGCATGTTCAAATAATTATGCAAAATGTTGTGTACACGTTCAGTTGAGATGTTTACCATCTTAGAAATCTCACGCACCTTCAATCTACGGTCATCGGTCACTAAAACGAGAACTTTTTATCACTCCTGGCCTCTTGCATCCACCTTTTGACTGTTGTATCGCTGGAGCAGATGTGCCATAGTACTTATCAAGCTTTTCTTTAGCATCTTTAGTCGTTTTGTCTCTCAAATAATAATATTCAATGAGAACACGAAATTTGTTTTTTTACATTGTTCGCAAAATCATTGAGATGATGACGCTGCAATTACAATAAACACAAAGTACTTGACAGATTGTGATTAAACTTTGGATTTAGTGTTTTTAAGGTTAGCACTTCGCAAGAGTGATAAGGATTTTTTACTAGTGGCGCCATCCGGTCGTCAAGCCCGGGACTTTTCAAACGACCTAGTATGTTCCCAGTACCCCACAACAAAATAAATATTACTGTTCCCTCTAAAATAGATCAAAAAACAATTTTTTGATGCATATTCACTTTACACTCGCAGTCCGAAAATGGCCTCTTTTTAACATCATCCTTTCGCGAGGATAAGCGGAATTGAACCGTCACGATTCTATTGCAATTGTTCGCGAAACGAATTAATGGAACACACGCAATGCACTTTAACTTATTCAAGAGTGAGCTTAGGGGTACAGAATGCCAACTTATCTCAGTCTCGCATGTGAAGCTAATATATGTTGCCGCGGCATGAACGAAACAGCTCGTTGAGTTTAGTGACCACTCGAGAAAAACTTTCGACCCTAAAAGTCCAGGCTTATTAACAAGAGGGCAAGTTTTTAAACCTTTCGATACCGCAATACTTTCAAAGAAGCAGCGTAATTTTTTGATTTTCAGAATGTATCTTTCATATCGTATTTTGATTTCCCAGTCGACTAAAATGAGGAAAAGAAATAAGTAAATGTACACTTTTTGAGCATGATTGTAAATTATGCATCACAAAAGAGAGACATTCGCTCTTACTTTGGGAATCAATTAATACAGTACTAATAAATAAATCAAGTGAATAAAGTACAAGGAAATATGTTGTATTTTAAAGAAAATTAGGCGATACGTAATTTTTTGATTGTGCTTCGTTTTATTTTCTGATTTTACAACTTTGATTATCTTGAACATAAATAAGTAAAATATCAATAGTCATGTACCTGGCGGAATCTTCTTACACGTAGTGTTTTTGATGAAATTTCATTCATTTTTTCGCAATAATAACAAATCCACATACAGTAATAAATTTTTCTAACATTGAAATTCTCTAAAGGATTTCCCCAATTCCAATTAATATCATTCAAACTTATACAATAATCATTGTGAACAATTTTCTCTAAGAATCTGGTAAGGAATCAGTATAACTTAGTTGATGATAGCTTCGTATATTTTTGTTATTCAAAATTAAATGAAGATTCATGAATGAAAATTTATGGTTGGGATATTTTTTCAGCCGCATTCGGATAGATGTATTGTGAACTATGAACTGTCTACCGTTACGGATTTTTTCGTAAGACCAACCTCTTTCCAGCTCGTTCAGGGCTAAGGTGACGGAATTTTCCGTAGCTCTAGCCTTAGCGTTACACTTGACCGGGTTAGTTTTACGGAAAATTCCGTAACACTAGTCAGTGCCTATAAATTATAGGTTTTTAAAGCAAGCGAAGATGACAAATTTGAAAATTTCAGATTCAATTTGCTTATTAATTTCCAAAAGTTTTACAACGGTTTTGGGTAAAAATTTTGGCTTAACTATCTCCAATTACTGATATTTTCTAAACCACGATGGTGTATTATATAAAATGGTATATTTTTAGTCAACAATGGTTTTGTATGAAAAAATAAATGGATCAATTAGTTTTGGCTACGGGGTTCCTAGAGGGGTTTTTGTTCACTTCAACTAGATTAGACTGATATATTATGAGAAATTGTCTGATAATATGTAAATTCGATCCAGTATACGTAAATCTACTTCGAATCCTCAACATTCGAATATTATTTAAAATAATCACATTTTTTACATTTGCACATTTAAAGCACGTAAAACTCTAGAAACTGATGTTTAGAAATTTATTTTTGCAGTATATTTTCTATAGAGAATTGCTGATTTGAAGTTATCATTCAGAATTTGCTACAGAATTTCACTGATATTTTTCAGCGTCCAAAAATTTGACGTCTTCATTTCTACAAACTCATGATATATTTAAATATTCGCGCATCCACACTCAAAGCTTTAATAAATAATAAGTCAAATCTCGAAGATTTTAATCTTTTATGGAAGAGGGACCATATGGCAGGCTGGCAGAAAACTTCTATCACGGCGTTAGTCGATATGCGTCGCCTGTGGCGCGCAGCATTTAGGCGGCAATTCAAAATACGAGTGTAGTTTAATTTTCAAATCCTTGACGTTCTGGGGATGAGGACATCTCAAATTTATTACTCAACCTAGTGTTTTTTGGCAAAAAAATTCTTGAGCATACAATTTGAAAATCATATATTTGTTCAAAATTTTCAAAATATTTTCTTAAATTTGAACATTTAAACAAAAATCACAATGTTAGTTTTCAGAAACATTTTAAGTTGGTGAAAGATACTGTACAACATTGAAATTAATTTTTCCTAAATTCTAAGGCCTTGTTAGAGCATAAGATATTACAAACAGAAGGAAACGGATTTTTCGATAATAAAATTAAATGGATAAAAATTAATAATTAACATTTTATATAATAAACTTGGCATTCTTCAACAAACAATAAATTTTAGCTTGATGTTGCTGAACCTCAAATATTGCAAAAATTTAACAAATAAATATAACTTTGTTGATTGTTATCTTAATGTAACAGAAATTTAAATGTTTACTTCTAATCTAAGTGCAGTATAAACTAATTGAACATTCACCTATGCAAAGCAAGAAATTGTTTGTTAGAGCCGGATAGGGCCCCCACAAATTTTTTTCAGACTAGAAGTCATTAGATACAGGTAGATTCGCCATACCTATACGAAGCATGAGATTCCTCACTAGAGCCTGATAGGGCGCCCATAAGTTTTTTCTAAACTAGAAATTCTGATAGGGGCCCATCAAAGCCCAGCTTCAAATAAGGAAAGATGGGGAAATTCCTGTAGGAGGTGGTAAATTTTTTGATAAATTTATATCTCACTTCATGGTATGCTGATTCATCACTTTCTCCTGAAACAATAGCATATTTAAATGTTATTTACTATGTTTATGCAGAGTTCAATCGAAATCGATTGTCTGGTTTTGGCTGTCGGTATGTCTGCATGTTGAAAATAGTAAATTTTTCGGTAAATTCAAATTTAGCTCCATGATATATTTATGGATCACTTTCTTCTGAGAAAACGCCACATGTGCACCTTATTTACTATATACATGTATGCAAAGATTGATCGGAATCGATGAATTGGTTTTGGCTGCAGGTGCGTCTGCATGTTAGAAATTGTTGAGCAATGAGTCAAAATGTCTAAGAAATGAAAAATTTTCATTATAAATCAATGCATTCCAAATTCATTAAGACTACTTTTAGAATAGGATGACATTTTTCTAAAAAAAAAGTTTGAGTTCTTTTGGTAGAAACGTGTAAGCTGTACCTTGGCCTGCATTTCGAAATCCTAATCTTGATCTTGATCGACACGGATTTAAATTGTACTCTTTGAACAGAAAAGCCTGATGTGTTACAAAACCTTTGAGACCCCCGTCCTATGTTACACTTTGTGACGTCAAGGCAGCGTTACGTAGCATGTAAGCGCTCTCTAAGGAGAAATGAGTGGAGTGAGCTGAAGTAAGGGAAAATTCAGGGAAGTGAGGTGAAGGAAGGGGAAATTAGATAAATGAGGGGAAATAAGAGCAAAGGAGGGAAACTGTGGTGATTGGGAAATGAGGAGAAGTTGAGTAGGAGATTTGAACGACCTAATAGGATACGAAACCCTTTTTAGTAGGCGCCTGTTGCCTACTTTCACTGATTTTTTTCTCTAAAGTTCTATAGTTCCTATCTAATTCAGATATTCCAATTTTCTTTTCGAATCTTGGTGAGTCTTACCGTTCAAAAAATCCTCATATATATTTTGGAAAGTAATTGTAATATTCTGAATCGGAGGTGATAGAAATTCTAGAACAGGTTAAGCATACATTCTTTGTATTTTTATCTTTTGAGATTTATGCTGTAGAAATATTAGATTTAGTATTTCAAGTAGGTAAAGGGTACGCCTTAGACCTTATTGTAACTTACTTAGCTTGGCGCCACTAACCAGAAACACATAATTAAATTTGATAACTTAAACCTTTGAATAATTTTCCTAATTTGCTTCTCAGAATATAAATAGCGCAAACTCATCCATTTTGTTTTTAAATAGACCAGTCACTTAAGATTTCAAAAAAGAGAAAAACTTCGAAAAAAGTCTTACTAAAATGGAGTTTGGTACAGACCTTCATCTTGGGATCAAGAAATGAGAAATGAAAAGTCCTCATGGAATTTATTTCCTATAATGGAAACTGATAAACATTCAAATTACCTGAATGTCTGCATAACCAAATCTGCATTTATTGACATTTCTTCATATACTTTCTGTATTTTTACAGTTGCATCACATCCCCTTTTCAAAGCGCAACTTCGTTATTCATGCAGGGTACCATCCCGAGGCAATCATGATGTGTTTCAATTAAAAATTCTATTAATTCGCTGTGAGTTCATACACTGGTTGCTCACTCAATCTCTAAAAGATAAAGTGCAATGCTTGAAGTATTAAAAAAATATTTAATTAACAATTCACGGAAGGTCAAACCAACATTTTATTTCTATTTTGCTGATAGAACTTCTTTTTATTCTATTGTACAGTCAACTAAAGAAAATTTTCTATCACAGGAAAAAAAATGTATTCATCATATTAAATTGTGATTACATAAAAAGTATAAAATACTATTCCAAAAGCAAGAGCAACCTAGATCATTTCCTAGCCCTAAAGAAGACTTTGCGAATATGAATAATAATTAATTAACGCGGTGAGGTAAACTCCTTTGAAACTTAATGCATCTCATTTAGGAACGTACCTCTACCTCTCTTATAGTCAGGAAATGTGTACATAATTCCAGTTCAAAGATTTGTAAAACTCAACAATTTAACTAACAATTAGAACTTTTCTCGAAAAAACTTTCGTCTATCTTTCAGATCCTGTTAAGTGAATAAGAATAATAATTTAAACTTGATGTGTACATAAATAAAGAGCCGCCAGGCAAGAGGGTGTGAATGCAGAGTTTTGGAATTTGGTTTTATTAGCTGAAAGTAATTGTTTTGACCTAACTCATATCTCTGTAGAAGATTATTGTCCAGTTCGATCTAGAAGTGGGTCAAAATCCATGTTAGGTAATTTGAAAGAAAAAAGATTACTTCTTTTCGTATGTTCTTTTCACGATTCATTAGAGCTAAGTAATAGCTCGAGAGTCCTTTCTTGTTCTTTTCATTGAATGATAAAAAAGTTATGCAACTCTTTGTGTATCAATATTTTCGTTATTGGGGACGCACCGCACCTTTGACAAGGGTTTTTTTGAGGTGGTTGCTTCTCACAGGATGTTCTTTTCACGGTCTGTTAGAGATAAGTAATAGCCTATAAGTACTTTTTTGTTTTTTTTTCAAATAAGAAAGTTATGCAACTCTTTCTGAGTCAAAATCGGCGTTTTTTGGCACATGCCATTCTTTGATAGGGTTTTTCTCGCAGACGGTTGCGTATTCTTAAGCGCTTCTTTCGCGATTCAATAGAGCTAAGCAATAACTCAAGAGTGTTTTTTTTCAATTGAAAAATAAAAAAGTTATGCAACTCTTTCATAGTTAAAATCGGCGTTTTTGGGACGCGTCATTCATTTGACAAAAGATTTTTTGGAAATGTTTTCTCCTTTAGGGATGTTCTTCTCATGGTTCGATAGAGCTAAGTATTAGCTCGAAAGTGCTTCTTTGTTACATCAGGAAAAAATTCCAAAAGAGCAATGATTAAAAAAACAGATAAATAACAGAATTAAAAAATAATTGTTTGAATTTGTTTCAATGTATTTTTCTAAGTATGTATGTGAGGTTCCAAGATGAAATATGAAAAATACAAAAACGACTATTTGTAAAACCCACCTTTACGTTTTTTTCTAATATATTTTTATCAGTTGAAAGCTCTCTACGTTTTGCATATTTTATTCGATTTCCCTTTTCCCCTATTTTCCCCCTTTTCCCTTTTTTCTCGTAAAATGCAACTATTTCTAGTTGAGAATTTATCTCTTTTAATTGAAACTTTAATTATTTGGTTGAAAATGAACTTTTTTGTTGAAAATTCATATTTTTAGATTGAAAGTTCAACTATTTTGTAGAAAATTCGTTTTTTTGGCTTGAAAATTCAGCAATTTGGTTGAAATTTCTTTTTCCTTTCTTCACTTTTGGTAGAAATTTCCTCTTTTTTGGTTATAAATGCAACTGTTTGGTTAAAAATTAATCTTGATTATTAATTTTTTTTAGTCTTAATTACTTTTAATTAATTCAGAATCAAAATCTTTGTTGATTGAAGTATCAACTATTACATTTTTCATTGAGAATTCGTCTCTTTTGTTGAAAAATCAACTACTTCATTGAAAATTCTTCATTTTTGATAGAAAAACAACCTTTTTGTCTCCTTGGTTTAAAAATTCATCTTTTTAGTTAAAACTGCAACTGTTTGTTAATGAACTCATCTTTTTTGGTTGCGAATTTAATTATTTGGTTGAAAATTTAATTATGTTGTTAAAAATTTAGCAATTTTGTTGAAAAATCATCATTTTTTGTTGAAAGTTTATCTTTTCGGGTTAGGAAATAAATTACTTTGGTAGAGGATTCTACTATTTCGTTCGAAATGAAGTTTTTTGATGAAAATTCATATCTTCGTGTTAGTAATTCAACTGTTTTGTACAGAATTCGTCTTTTCTGATTGAAAATTCAACTGTACTTGGTTTAAAATTCCATTGTTATGTCAAAATTAAAGTCTTTTTTGGTTGAAACATCAAGTATTACATTTTTCATTCAGAATTTGTCGTTTTTGGTTGAAAATTCCACTTTTTGATTGAAAATTCAACAAATTGGTTGGAATCTTTCATTTATCCCTTAACTGAAAAATAACTCTTGGTTAAAAATTTAAGGATTTTCTTGACAATGCAATATTTTAACTTGGAATATTAGGAACTTAAAGCGTTTCATGTACAAATTACTACATTTGTTTTTGATTTCAAATGAAAAAGGAAATTTATTTACTGAAGGCTCTATCGGCCTTAAGGAATACATTCTCATCATAATATTTGCGCACGATTTTCTGCGCTCGCCGTATAATATATA
>JAUMHM010000049.1:18788803-18805358 GCA_032362435.1 Melikaiella ostensackeni
AGTTATTTAATTATTTAATCATTTATTTATCAATTATCTAATTATTTATTGTCTTTGAACAAAGTTGAACATGCTTGAACACCAGTACACACCAGAAATATATTGACTCTGCAATTAATTCAGGAGAAAAGACGAGAATAGGAAGAATGAAGATACCCATCATGAGCAATACGAGGCGTTTCAACGCAAATTTTTTAAACAGTGTCTTGCCGTGAAAGAGAGCTTCCTAGAATTTCAAAATCCTTTTGACTTTGAAACCTTAGAGACTATCGTAACCATTTGGTGATAATAGAAAAATTGTTATTTTTTAAAATGATTCCGAAGCTTTTAATTTTAAAATTGCAAGAAAATTGGACAATGTTTGAAAAAAATCACTCGCATGATTTTGTTGTATATAAATGAACATATAAAAAAGTTATAAATATTGTTGTAAAAATATATTTAATTCTCTGATTTCGCCCGAATAATTAAAGTGAGAGATGAAAGAATTGATCGAGTCCTTTTTTGGCAATTCAAATTTTGATTTTTCGACATTCTTCTTTTGAATTTTTAATCGTCGAATACCTAAAAGTAAGAAGAATGATTTTATTACAAAACTAGAGCGTTTAACGCCTCCAAGCGAAAGAGAATATTGGTTCAATTTACCAGAGTGTGACGTTCCGGACCTTACAGACAACTTTAATGATGGTGAAGATTGAAACGACGATTAATAAATCAAAAAGTTAATAATTACAATTTTGATACTTTTGTAATTTGCTGTTCAAAATGTTACGCAATGCAACACTTCGACTTTCCCAGACTTACTGTTCTAACATAAATATCTTTTGTTTTTATTGATTATATATATTTGAAAATAAATATTTATTGTGTTCTATAATATATTATTGTAAATAATTCATTTTTATGTCTGGTCTTTGTAGTAATATAGTTTTTTGGATTGTTTCATATAAAGAAAAAATCAATAATTTTATCTAAATAATTGAGAAATGATCATATAAAGTACATTTCTCAGTATATTTAGAAAAAGTGGAAAGATTCAATTCAAATATTAACGATAAAATGACCGTAACAAAAAATGTTCGAGAATTGAACAAAATTGTTCAAAAAGTATTCAAAATGGGGTTTAAAGTTATTTTTGACACTGGATTTGTTATGAGTATGTCGAATTTATGCGGAAACGACCCCTAGATCATGCTTGTAGCACAAATTATGAAAATTTTGGTTATTCTTTCGAAAACATCCCCTAATTTGAGAACGAACCCAAAATTTTGAGTGTCCTACGGGTCAAATCACTTGGCTGGGTGTTTAGAACATTGATGCCAAAGGAAAAATTTGTATTACAAAATTCCACGTTTTTTTACGTACCGCTTGCACTAATAGACCGAACGTCTAACTCGAGGAACATATCACGTAAGAAGTTTTAAAAAGAAATTCAAGAATTTCTCGAATTTTGTACCTTGACTTAAAAAAAAATTTTGAAAATTACAGAACACAATCATTAAAACCTTACCTTTTATTCAAGCCCATAAAACTTTCTAAATCGTCACGGGTTCCCGAGGTATGACTAAAAATGTCCAAACCTGTCTGCGTCTAGTCCGGCTCACAGTGGTGATCACCGACTAAAACTCGGAGCAGAGATGCTCGGACATTTTTGGTGATATCTCGAGAACACGTGAAGATTTTTGAAGTTTTATTGACTTAAATAAAAGATAAAACTTCAAAGATTGCTATTTGTAAATTCTAGATTTTTTACGTATATCCTAGGCCACGCCACGAGTTGAAGTCAGGATACAGAATTCAAGAAATTCCTGAATTTTTTTTTAAACATCTCACCTGATATATCCTCTTGAAAAAGTCAGAAATATCTCTACTACGAGTCAATCGACGTGTAATTTCTTGAAATTTCTGACTATTCTTTAAAAAAAAGGCCTGTCCATATTTCCGATTTAGTTATGGTGTTACAAAGTCATCAGTCATTTTTAGTACCGCTCGCGCTAGCCGTGTACATTATTTCCGACGGTAGTGTAATAGAATTATTAAAGTTACAACATGTGTAGATCAAAAAAATATACTTAAACCTGAAAAAATTATGTTTAATTGTCAAACAGTAGAGGATTCCGAATCTCGACGGTTATCCAAATAGTTATTCCTCATTTTTCAATATTTTTCATGCTGATAAGGTAGAATATTTTTTGAAATTGACTTGACGACTTTCGTCTGAAAGGAAATATGTAAATATTGCTCTAAATTTTGCTTGATAACATTTTTTATTGATTATCTGGCATCTAATGAAAGAATAAATCGATCAATATTAGAAGTCGATCCAGGGTGGCCTCTCAAACTTCAGACAAAAATTCCTGGCTATTTCCCGGTCGAAAATTACATGTTTTCAGGTTAACTTCCAAACGTTTATGATAATAATTATTCAATACTAATTGCTTGATGATATAAACATTGATGAGAATTAAACATTTAAGAACTCCAAGGTAAAATATATAATATAAATTTTAAAAATGATTTCTGACGTTACAGCCCAAAATATTCTCAAAATATGGGAAATAGAGCGATTCTTCAAGAAAATAGGAGAATAATAGGGGAATAAATTCTTTTGATTAAAATTATTGTAGATACCAAGTTCCACAGACTGCAAGTCCAAATGAATTGAATTTTCAACAAAATAGTAGAATTTTTATTCCAAAAGAGGCAATTTGAACTAAAAATATAATAGTAGACTTTTAAAATAAGAAGAATCAACTTTCAACCATGAAAGACGACTTTTTGAGAAATTGGTTGAATTTTCAGCAAATAATGAAATTTTCAGCCAAAAAGTAAAATTTCTAATCAAAAGAGATGAATTATGGACCAAAAATATGATAGTACACTTTTCAACTGAAAATATTTAACTTTCAACAATAAAGGATGAATTTTCAGCCATAAAAGAAGACTTTTCTACCAAAGGATGAATTTTTAATTCAAAAGTACGAATTTTCTATTTAAAAAGACGAATGTTCAACATAACAGTTGAATTTTCGACCAAAAATGATCCTTTTCGGAAAATAGATGAATTTTCAACAAAATAATTAATTTTACAACCAAATGGTAAAATTTTTAACCAAACGAGATGAATTCTGGACTAAAAGTATGATAGTAGACTTTTCAATTAAAATGAATGAACTTTCAAACATAAAAGATGAATTTTCGAAAAATATGACTTTATACAGAATAGTTGAATTGTCAACAAAATAATGAAATTTCCCGCCAAATAGTAGAATTTTTAACCAAAAGGGACGGATTCTGAATTCAAAATATATTAGACTTTTGAAATGAAAAGAATTAACTGCCAACCAAAAAAGATGACTTTTTAATAAAGTAGTTGAATTTTTAACCAAATAGTAGAATTTTTTAACAAAAGAGATTAATTAAGGGTCCCGGAGCATAAGGGCTTGAGTGCCAACCCCGAATTTTTCAGGAGTGCTTAAAAAAGCGACCATTTGCGAGAAAACCCTTGTCAAAAGAACGGTGCGTTTCAAAAAACGCCAATTTTGACTCAGAAAGAGCTGCATAACTTTTTCATTTTTTAATTTGGAAAACATAAGTAATCACTTTCGAGATATTGTGTAGCTCTATTTGATCACGAAAGAAATGGTTTAAGAAAAGCAACATTTGTGAAAAAATCCTCATCAAAGAACGGCGCGTCCCCAATAATGCCGGTTCAGACACAGAAAAAGCTTAATAACTTTTTTATTTTTGAATTTGAGAAAAACAAGGAAGTAATTTTAAGCTATATCTTAGCTTTATCAGACCGTGAAAAGAGCATCCTAAAAGAAGGAACCACCTCAGAAAAAAGCACTTGTTAAAGGTACGGCGTGTTCCGAAAAACGAAAATATTGGCACACAAAGAGTTGCATAACTTTTTTATCTTTTAATCTGAAAAAAAAGAAAATACTTTTGAGCTATTACTTAGCTCTATCCAACCGTGAAAGAAACATCCTAAAAAGAGCAACCACCTCCGAGAAAAGCACTTGTCAAAGGCACAACACGTCCCGAAAAACAAAAGTATTGACGCACAAAGAGTTGCATAACTTTTTTATGTTTTAATTTGAAAAAAGTTTTTTTGAGCTATTACCTAACTCTACTGAGTCATAAAAAACAAGCAAAAAGAAGTAATCACTTTTTTTAATTACCAAACATGGATTTTGACACACTTCTAAATCGAACTGGAACACAATCTTCTACAGAGGCAAGAGGTAGGTCAAAACAATTGACTTAAGCCAATAAAACGCATTTCTGAAATTTGGCACTCACGCCATTATGCCTCTGGACCCTCCAATTCTAAACGTGAAATATAATAGAAGACTTTTTAATGAAAAAGAATTCACTTTCAACTCAAAAGACAACTTTTCTATCAAAAGATGAACTTTCAATCCAAAAGAACCAATTTTCTATCCAAAAAGACGAACGTTCAACAAAACAGTTCAATTTTCGACAAAAAAAGGTGGATACTGAACCAAAAATATAATAGTAGACGTTTCAATCAAAGAAAATTAACTCCCAACCAAAAATAGGATTTTTTTATTGCGTCCAATAAATTCAATTCTCATATAAGCGAAAAACCGAGAAAAAGGGGAATTTTCTTGAGAGCAGAGAAAAAAATAGGAATTTTTCAAAAAGGGGGAAAGAGAGGGAAAGTGAAAAAATGTGAAGTATGTAATCTCATGAACCGCAGCCAAAATTCTGCGCAAGGAAGAAACTGATGTTATTTCGAAATATGAATTGTGACGTTCCGCAGAAGAAGGGCTCATTTTGTCGACCGTAGTTTAGGAGATGTTCGCGGAACTCAGGATCTAAAATATAGATTTTGGATTTTCGATACAAAATAATACTTCAAGCTGTGCGCTATCTTGTAACATTATCACCTTTACGTCTCCGAAATGACCGGAAGTAGGTAAATTTTATATTTGAAATCAATATATGTAACACGTGAGCTAATGGCACTCTCCAACTTTAAATCAGTATTTCTCGAAGAGCTGTTTTCAATTTATTTGCGAAACATTTAGAGTATCCCTAAATTATAACTTTATTATGCAATTATTAGTTATTAATTATATAAATATAGCTTGCATATGTAATTACTATTTTAACTATCTAAAAAGGAAGTTTTCGTTCTCAAATATAAAAGGAACTTTAGTATTGGAACTATCCATCAACGCAAGCTTTAAATTTTTGAATATATAGTATAAAAGGAACATTTATTTTTGAACGAAACATTAACTTCAAAATCTTAAATATGAAATAAATTTGTTATTCTAACGGAGAAGATAACACTAAGCACGATTGCAAACACATTTCTTCTAAGAGCGAGACGATGTTTATTGCAAAAGTAGAAACAAATCTGAAAATTTCCGGGTTTCAAAAATATTTCGGGCTATTTCCCGGCCTTTTCCCGGTGCTCGAAATTCCAGACCAATTCCTGGTTTTCCAGGTCAGTGGCCACACTGTCGATCTCATGCTTTTTGAAAAACACTACTTCTGTGTTAAATAATAGATAAAATCCATAGATTCTAGTGAAGTATTCAGAAGATTCACTTTTGATCGTTTGGAATATGCTTTATTTAACAAAATTAACAATTTATGTCTACAGTACATGTTTGCGCTGATCTGTTATAACAAATTATTGGATACTGAAAATTTAAATGCAGTTGGTCTGGATCGAACGATACCTGGTGTAGGTTAATATTTGTCGATTGAAATAATAAAATGACATTTGCATAGTTTATAGGCTTTATTCAGAATTCCATTCGTTCTCAATTTATTTTTAATATTGTAAAAAATATTCCTCGGTACCCTTTATTCATTTAAATTTCCAATTACATTGCATTTTGAGAATAAAAGTGAATCAGCGTAAAATTGTCTTCAAATGTACGAAGTTCGTTTGATAAATAAGGTAAATTTCCCACTAGATGGCGCTTAAATGAGCTTTGTAGTACATGTTTAAGAAAGACCTAGCTTCAAACTAACCTCTACCAAGTTTCCGCGAAAACCAACGCTTAGTTTGCGTTTGGCATACGTTCGAAGCGAGTGTTTCAGTAGTTTTCAAAAAAATGAAGAAAGAAGAGTTTCGTGCAGTGATAAAACATTTTTATTTAGAAAATTGGACGGCGATGCAGACCGAAGTGGAGTTGGACGAAGTTCATAGGGAGTCTGCTCCTTCGTTGAAAACCGTTTATTTTTAGATAAACGAATTTACTTGTGGCTGAACCACAACTGAAGATGAAGCGCGCTCTGGACATCCAATTGAGGTCACCACATCGGATATGGTGAAATGAATTCATCACATGGTTATGGATGATCACCGATTCAAGGTGCGTGGAATTTCTAAAACTGTAGGCATCTCCATTGAACGAGTCTATATCATTTCACACGAAAAACTGGAAGTTAAGAATCGAGAATAAGTTTCTGCGCAGTGTTTGGTGAAGTTTAATCGGAGTCCGCAGGACTTTTTGCTTCGATTCGTGACTGTGCATCCGAAACAAAGCAGCAGTCAAAGCAGTGTGTACTACCTGCTGAAAATGCGCCAAAGAAGGAGAAGCCTGTTTTGCCAGCTGGAAAGGTGATGGCTACAGTTATTTGGGATTCCCAAGAAATTATCCTCATTAATTACTTGGAGAAGAGTAAAAACATAAGAGGAACGTACTATGTATCATTATTAGACCGTATGAAAACCGAGTTACCAAAAAAACGGCCACAATTGCCGCAGAAAAAAGTGCAGTTTCATCACGACAATACACCGACTCACACCTCCGCAATGGCAGTGGCAAAAATACACAAACTGGATTACGAATTGATTCCTCATGCACCCTATTCAACACTAAATTGTATAGCCCTCAAAGGAGGCTATCTTGAAAAATAAAGGCAAATTTAAAAAAAAGTTTTACGTGCTTTTTTACCAAACTTATCAAAAGACCCTCGTAGTCTACAATTGATTATAAACTTTTAGACTATTCTAAGCTAGTTAGTTACATACATTTGATCTATCTTTGCTCTTGTAATTGTTTCTGACACAGTTTGAATACAAAGGATATCATTAAGCACGTAAATGGACCCCTTTGAACCCCTTGTGAATCGGTTACCATTTGATTACACGAGACGCTCGACATAGCATAAGATTCGATCGTTCACCGAAGTAATACTTGGCGAGTATTCGCAATTTATTCCTTCGTGGTTATCACTCATTACAATCAATGCGAATGTCGTAGCTTAAAAAATGAAGTTATGTTATAGAAGGTAAACTGTTATGTTTAGAAAATGTTGGTTTCATAAACACTGTTTTAGATTTGAACTTTTGATATCTTCATCTTATCCGGAAAAATTTAAATCACCAAAGGACTACAATATTTTTGAAATATCATTGTACAAATATTTGTTGGAATGATTTAAAATCCTTTAAAAACATTTTTTAAACTAGTTCAAATGACACTTTTTGAACAAAAATAACTGAAGAATTTCAGATGCGATAGCTACAGAGCGAGCTGTGCAGTGTATTACGTGAATATGTCGAATAATCCGTTTGAATAAATAAATGTTTTCTTTATACCAATTATTCTACCTTTTGAATGAGAAAAAAAAGCAGATGAAGCAGGGAAATCAGAATTATCGATATAACAGATAATAACAGAATCAAATAACAATAATGCATTGATTGAAAAGGAATATCTGCAAAATTAATATTGCACTGAATTATTAAATAAGTTAATCACGACTATCTTCTCTTTATGACATTACGAGTATTCTCAACTTGTACCTAAGATGAATATAATTGAATAAGCATTACATTTTTAATAGCAGATTGTTCAGGATTATATAGAATCAATAAGAATAAATAGGTCGAAATAAGTCGGTACCTTATAAATAAATTCGATTGTCTAAAATTTTCAACTTTATTGAACCAACAAGAAAGCAATATTATGAAACTTGTAAGAACCTAGGTGGAAAAATTTTAGTATTGGATTAATCTTGGACAATACCTGGAAAATCGTATAGGTACGGATGTCAACCTTATGCAAGTGCATAATTTTTCAGGAGTGGTAAGATTGATCAAATATCAGTATTTTATCATGTTTTGGGGCCATTGCACCTAATTTTGAAGCCGCATAATATCGCATAATCCGGGGCCAGCTGCCGCATAATGCATTTTAGTCGCATAATGCGCGCATAAATCGGCTATTTCGAGAGTTCCGGCAGGAAAAGTCAACCGCGCACGGCTAAATTAATTTATGCGCGGTATTTTTTATTAAAATTATGAAGTCCCTCGTTCAGGTTCCTCGCGATTCTTTCGGAACGAGGGGTGTGCCAATAGTCCAAGTATCTTATACCTTTACTCAAGCTTAACTCCAAAGGTCAGTTCAAAACAAAATACGCTTCGTGGGGGCCCATATTCATGCTCTTAAATCTCTAAAACAGATCAGTTGCCAAACCCAGTTTTTTTAAAAATAAATTCAGTAAATCACGTTTGCGTGGATTGTTGCTTTCCATTTCAATCGAGAATTAAGTGTTCTTACCAAGATTAATGTAGAAAAAATTCTACGGAAACAAAAAGAAAATATATTTTATCTCTAATGTGTTCCGAGTTACGGTAATTTCGATGGTTAAATTATCAAATTTTAATTGTCAACTTTTATTAAACGTTCGTAATCACATCGATTTGTAGGAATCCACTTTTCGAGATTCATTATGAAGCAAGTTATTTTGAAAATGCCGAAAATGGTCAACATTGAGATGTCATAACTTATGTCCGATCAGAGGTAGGACATTGTGTTCATCTGTAAAACACTTGTCATGAAGTTGATAGATTCAATGTTACAGAGTAATTTCTGAAAAGTAGTGATTTCTCGAAGAAAAAAATATTTAAAAAATGGGTATTTTCGAATGACGTAAATTTTATCTTCTTTCATTTTGGCGAAAGCACTTTTTGTTCTCGGATGCGCTGAAAAGCAACAATCCACGCAGACGTCTTTTTTACCTGCTTCAGAAAAAAAACTGGATTTGGCAATTGATATGTTCTAGAGATTTACTTAAATTCTTGGTTATACTCTGTTGTTTAAAATGTTAAATGCTCTGATTGTTTTGTGCTAAAAGCTATTCGGTTAGATACGCAGTCAGATTATTAGTAATCATACATTTTTAACCATCCCTCGTCATGAAATTATGCCCGGAAGTTAGTTTGCGATTCATAAAAATTCATAAATCTGTATTTTATGCGCTTAATGCCTGCATAATTTCAGCACTTTCACCACATAATCATCGTATAAAAGACTTAAATCTTATCACACAATTCAGCATTTTCAAATGCATAAAGTTGTTATCCCTACTTATAGGAGTCGTCCCTTACATAGTATGGTTAAAATATAACAAATGAGACGTTCCCATACTTCACGTATATTTGAATGAAGTATAGTGGATATATAGCTCAAATATAGCTTAAGTATAACAACATATGGTTGAAGTATAGTAAGAGTATTGCTAAAGTATATCTGTAAAGTATAGCTCAAGTGTTTCAGAAGTAAAAATGAAGTATGCCTAATGTATAGGAAAAGTATGGCTATAGCAAGTATAACTCAATTCTAGTTATAGAACGAAAAGATTATTTGGAATAAGTACAAGCGATGTATTTTTGACGATATTTTAGACCTGAAATACATCAAATTAAAGATACAGAATCATGATTTTCACAACGTCACAAAATATTTTTTGCAACTTATAAATTAAGTGAAACGTGAAGAAATTCACTAAAATATATAAATCAAAGATAACTGAATCTTTCACACGTATGTATTAAATAATCATAAGAATATAAGCTTCTTATATACATCCTCTTGTTTTGATAATTTTCGATAAAGTTGAAAAACTGAGAGGTTGAATTTAAACTTCGAAGTAGATTTCATGAGGTAAAAATGGCACGAATTTTGTTGAACCTGAAAGATTTTCTTAACTGGCTTTTTGTTACACTTACGAACAATATTCATTCCACATTTTTCTGATGAAATTTCTTAAATCGTCAAATTTTCTAAATTTTGGACAAACTAGCATTCACAATGCATTATGTTTTATTCCGTTGCTAAGATATCTTAAGAAACAAATGAACACACGTTGTATGCAATACTTTATCTATTTTTAAGTATATATGAAGTATATCCTATACTTCAGCTATATTTCCGCTATACTTCCGTCATATTTTAGCTGTACTTTAGGTATACTTCAGCTATACTTCAGCTGTATTCTTGACGTTATGGGATTGTCTCATTTGCCGTACATGTTCCATACTTTGAAAAGTCAATGATTGATCAATCAAATACTTATGATTTTTACCCGGGTTGGCCACGTCACTTCCATGACCATAACTTGTTCACAAGTTAATGTCTCAGAATAGAAAAATTAGAAATATATTTACACACTAAATCTATTTCACCTTGATTTATTCGGTTTCTAAACAGGGGTAATCTTTTAGAGAGTAAATAGTGTCAGGTAAAGTAGAATAAGTGTGTAAACAATTTTAATTTTTCCATTTTTAAACGAAAACTTTTATATACGTATTATATTGGTGAAGCTGACGTAGCTGATCAACAAGTCTCGCAATATTGCCTTAAATCTATTTTACCTTACTTTATATTCACGTTAAGAATAATCCCTTCAATGTATACAATCGCAGAAACACCAAGAAATTCGATACATCAAAAGAACTCAATTACTGATTCAACTAGTAAAATTTTCACTAATTCAAATTTAGAGCGATCCTGTAGGTTCATTATTAAGGAATACACTGAGTATATATCTAGAATTCAGATATCACTCAAAAGAACATTAATATTGACGATTATGATCAATAAGGACCAGAGTTTATTAACCTCGAATAATGAACACATGAAATTAACTAATTGGAATTTTAAAACGTCAAATGTTGAAAAATCTTGGTTTCAAAAAATTAAATGGAAAAATAAGTTATTAAAAAAAACTCAATGAAAAAATATGAAAACTTCGTTTAATTAGAAGAAATAAATGAAAAATCCAAAAATTTGAAAAGACTTCCGGTTTTAGTGTTCTTCAAAATTGAAGACATTCAAAACCTTGTGAATAATAATGCGGAAAACTCCCAAATCTTAACAATGCCTTTCTAGAAGCAAAATAAATGAAAAAACTTTTCAAATTAATTAAAAATGAAAAAGGAGAGAGTGAAGAATTGATTCTACATCATTCAATTAATTAAAAAATATTTTTTAATGTGCAAATTATGCAAAAATAAATAAATTAACAAATTAACAAGCAAAATTATAACTACGCCGGGAACGTTTTTTCTTTCTGTCAATTCTGCAGCTTTTTCGTAAACGTTCCCGGCGTAGTCAAAATTTTTTAATTTGGAAAAATTTTGCTTGTTAATTCATTCATTCATTAACTTTTGCATAGCTTGCATTGAAAGAAATGTTTTTTAATGAATTAAATTCTGCAAGTTCAATTTTTCATTCTTTCTTTTTTTCGTATTTGATTGATTTAGAAAGTTTTTTCAAATTTTTCAATTTTTGCTTCTTATCAAACGAAGTTTTCATATTCTTTTATTGAGGTATTTCTTAATCAGTTATTTTTTTAAATTTTCATTTTTCAAACAAACGATTCTTTGTAAATATATATTTTTTTCTTCCCATACTTTTATATATGCATGAAACCGGGAGTTTTGGGAATTTAAATCTTATACTTATTTTAAAGTTTTTTTTAGTTTCAAATTGAAATCTTTTTTGAGATCTTGTTCATATTTATTATTTGTTAAGGTTAAGTGAAACCGGAAGTTTCTTCAAATTTTTAATTTTTAGATATTTTACATGTTTTTAGTTTTATATTAAAATCCATTTGTTCAAAGCTTGCTCTGTTTATTATTGTCTAAGATCACATGAAACTAGGAGCATTTTCAAATTCTAAATTTGTCACTTATTTTGAAGTTCTTGTAATAAAAAATAAATACAGTACTTTACTAGATTTTCAAAGCAACGCACGTCACTTAAATACCCAATCGCACCAAAAAGAAGGTGTCCTGACTCCTCATTGTTAATGATGGCAGTACTGATGTGAAACATACCTTCTGGGTCTCGTTAAATGATATTTATAGGTACTTGCGATCCTGGGAAAAGAATCATTATACTCGAAGATATGAACTCCTGGGTTGATGTGCAACGCGAAGGTACCGACAGGGAAATTATTCATTTCGCAGACCCAAAACCGAACAGTAACAGGCGTGAATTGATTAGCTTATGCTTAGAAAAAGGCTTGTTTATTACAAATACTTGGTTCAGACATAAAAATATGATCTACATGTATACTTGGTGTAGAGGCGAAAGCCATAGTGTGATTGATTTTGTTGTCAAAGCAGACGCGAGTTAAAATAAAGAATTTGTAGAAATCAGAAGTACATGTAGTATATCGTGAAAAGCTGAATAAATATTCAGAACATCATAAAGAGAACTGAAAGACGGAATTAGGCAATAAAAATGTAGAGGGTGCATATATAATACTGCGGGATAGCATCTTCAAAAGTGCGAGTGAAGTGTGCGGTACTGTGGCTGTAGGAAGAAAGACTGGTGATGCTTGATGAAATGATGAAATCCACGTAGCTGTTAGCGAAAAAAAGCGAGCGTACTCAAGAAAGCTGAATATTAAAGGTCTTAGTAATTAGGAAAGGATTAGGCTACAAAATTATTATAGGGATAAAAACAGAAAAGCAAAGATACTAGTCCAATAAATCAAGGATAAAATCAAAGTGGAGGAAAATAAAAAAGTGCAAAATGAATTTGAAGGAAAAAAGGATTATTTTTGAAATGGTTACGAAGTTAAAGAAAGGGAGTACCAGCACTGAGTTAGTCGGAATCAAGAATGCTGATGGTGAAACTGTATGGGAGACGGACAAAGTGAAAGACTGTTTGAGTGATTTCTTCAAGCAATTATGTGGAGGTCAAGCTATGGAGCACAATAACTGTGGCATAGAAGAGGATACGTTAGACAATCCAGTTGTAGGTGGCGGAAGAAGAATCAAAACACGCGACATTATACCCGCAATTAAGAAACTAAATAATGGTAAGACTGCTGGTGTGGATATCACCGCTGAGTTTTAAAAATGGGTAAGAAATAAGAAAAAGGACAATAATCGCGCGCATAGCGCGCGTGTTTGTTGGATAGTTATACTAAAATTGACAGTGCTTGATCCAAGAGGCGTACAATTTTTGGTTCGTTAGAGCGTTGGCACTGCGTTATCAGTGCTGGTCGTTAAATTGCTCACGACTTATTCGCCAACGAAATCATGGTATTACCAGTCTGACACGAATATATTGACAGGTTATTTACAGCTACCGGACATTCGAGCAAGCATTGAACCGTCAGGAAGATAATCGGAGAGTTTCACGCCCGTAATAAACTACCATGCAAGGTGATTGGACGGGGGAGCGGTTTAATTAATTGGGGTTAAATATCTGACTATAAAATAGTTGGCGTGTTGAACTAGGCGTTCGCGTAAAATGAAAATGAACCTCCTCGCTGCTAGTAGTGATATCGGCTGAGAGTTCGGCCCAACGCAGCCCTGGGTGGTTAGGCACCTTTAATGAGGTTGATAATGGGATCGTTTTATGTATAGCATGACCCTCATTGATTTCGCGGTAAACTTAATCGGACTGAGGTAGTGATGAAATTTTCGTTTTTAGTTTTTCTACGTATTATTCTTCTATTTTCCTTTACTTTTTTTTTACTTTCACTAGTACCCACGCTTACCTGGCCTGGTCATTAGACTTAAGGGGTACACTTGCCTCGTAAAAATTCACCTTCAACCTAAATTCACATAATATGTAAAATATTAAGCTGCCAAGCTCAACAAAATCCTCGTTATATTTCTCGTTAAATGGAATTTTATCAACTCGACCCAATTTTTATTTCATACAAATTAAACGATTTTACAATGAGACTTTTTCATGAGATGAGGGAAACTCTATTTGGATCTTTTGAATAGTTAACAAAGTACAAAAATCGTGTAAGTTTAGAAGATATTAATTGAAAATTAATGAATTGCGCAATAATCGAATTTTTAATGAAAAAAGCCTAACAAAAAGTCGTCTGCAAGCTATAATTTTATTCCAATGATTATAAAATTTTGACAATGAAATACTATTTCAGGATTTCATATATTAATTAGGACGAAATAAATTCGCGGTTGTGTCCGTCAAGAAAAGAAGAGTTAAAAACGTGGATTTTAAAATTCAGACCAAGGTACAGCTTACACTTTTTTACCAAATGAACTCAAACTTTCTTTTAAAGTCATATTCTGAAAACGGTTTTAATGATTTTGTTATACATTGTTTATTTAATTAAAATTTTTCATTTTTCGTCATTTTTCAACCATTTCTAGCATGCAGGCGCTCCTACAGCCAAGACCAATTCATCGATTTTAATGAAACTTTGCATAAATATAGTAAATAAGGTATACAAATACCCGGTTTTCAGGAGAAGGTGATCCATAAACATACTACAGAGTTAGGTTTGCATTTATATAAAAATATTAAGAACTTTCAAAATATGCAGGTAGAAACCTATCACCTACTAAGTTATATTGATATTTACCAGGTTTTTGAAGAAAAATGTTCATAATAATTATTCTGTAAGTTTGAATAAAATCATTTGAAAATTGCAGAAATCCGTTGACCCCAAAATTTAAAAAAAATGCTTGAGAAAAAGTCGACCGTAGATTACGATTTTATTCCAATGTTGTCAGAAAAATTTATTACTGTATGTGGATTTGTTATTTTGCCAAAAAAATTAATGAAATCCCACCAAAAGCACTACGTCTGAAAAAGTTCCCTCAAGTACATAAGTATTAATATTTTATTTATTTATGTTGGAGGTAATCAAATCAATTAGTTTAATCAATCATTTTGTTTGTTGGATAGAAAAAATTCATTGATAATTTAGAGAAATAAAAAAAATCTAGTGGGCCCATTATTGTCTTCAAATAATAAACATAAGTATGGCAACATAACAATAATAATAATAGTAGTGATAATTTTCGCTCAAAAATTGCAGCTCAAGATTAAAAATGCCTGAGACATATTGGGCTGTAAGATAGAGGACCCTATTAAGGGCAGGGGCTTAATTAAGGGCAATTTCAATTTTTCTTCATCGAAAAAACATAAAATTTCCTCAGAAAAATCGCAACATTTTACTCTTTAACATTATGCAATGGATATGGTTTGTAAAGATGTGCAATTTTTCTGCTATTTTTATTGTGTATGAGTATTAGAAAATATTTAAGTTGACGTGCCACGCTCTAGATGGCGCAAAAGCGTGAGATTGCTTTGTGTTAGCACATTCTCGTAGTTGTTTTGTCACTCAAGAAAGAACATTCGGTAAAGTACAAATCAGTTTAATGAAAGGTAAGTTGATAAATTTGTAGTAAAAAAATTAGCGAATATCGTGAAATACATAAAACTTCGATGAGTTGTGAAAAATACGTCAAGAGTTAGAGTGCGGTTAATTATTCCGGAATTTGAAGGTGGCACCATTGATGACAATGCTGTATAATAAATTGTTTATAAAACATAATTTTACATTAATGATGACGAAATGTTAGACATTTTTTTTCCTAAAGCCTTTTTTTCATACCGATGTGGATTTCGTCAGTTAAAAATGTTGTAAACAATTCTGCTTTTGAGGTTAAATTGCTTTTGCCTCAGAATGTGATAGTTTTGTCGAATTTTAAAGTCAATATCATGTGTTTGTTTGATGAAATTCAATTTTTAAGTCCGTTATATACAAAATTATTATATTTCATTCATATTGTTTGATTCCTTGCAATAAGAAACAAGAATAACATTCATATTTTGTCACTTCAATGTATCATTAACTCCGTTATTCAATGAGATTATTACACTTATGTAAATTATCATTATGTTCTAATATATTTCATTTAAAAACCCATATTCCAATTTTTTCCCATCTGTGTTTCACACATTTCACAGTTTGCTGATAATTGTTTTTACATAGTACATTTTTATTTTTTACCTTTGATAGTTATTAAATTGAAATCGGTTCTAAAAATCAAAAAGGAAAAGTAGATAAATGAAAAATACGATTTTGCAAAAATATGTTACACAAAATTACCCGGCATTTATGTATCATAATACTTATCTTAATTCTAATACAATTTTCAAATGAAAACTCTAATAATAAAATTTTTTCCTTCTTCAAGAATCGCTGGAAAAACTTCCTTTCAGTTGCTCTTAATTGCACCTCCGAGGGTTGCCTTTAATTGGGCCACATGAAATTTGACTTGCCCTTAATTGAGCCCCCTGCACAGGCTCAAATACAGCAACATATTTTCGATAAATAGGCGATTAAAATTTCAGACGCACTGTGATTTGGTTGAAAAATTATCAAACTTTACTTATATAAAGATATTCAATATTATATAATTCGTTAAATCTTTTTAATCTCGTTTATTCTATGGTGGAAATCTTAGATTGCCCTTAATAGGGTC
>JAUMHM010000049.1:18808564-18826518 GCA_032362435.1 Melikaiella ostensackeni
AATATTATATAATTCGTTAAATCTTTTTAATCTCGTTTATTCTATGGTGGAAATCTTAGATTGCCCTTAATAGGGTCCTTCACCTTAACCATCTTAAATCTGAGATTTTCTTCAATTATTATATTAAATACAAGGCCCGCAAAATGTTTTTTCTTTCTTTTTATTGATTCTTCTAGAATATAAACTTTTTACCAAAAAAAAAAATATGATTTATTCAACTACTTCAATGAAGTGATTCCTCTTATTAAGAAATACATACATTCATGAATTTTCTACTATTCGCACTTGGCTTTATTTTTTGATTTCACAACTTTAATTACTATCTTTAGCATGAATAAATAAAATATTAATACTCATGTACTTGGTGACATTTTTTCACACCTAGTGTTATTGTTGAGATTCCTTGTATATCATTCTGAATATTTGAAAAGCTTCTTCATCATTTTATGAAAAACGCGCTTTAATATTATTTCACTATTTCGCTATAAAATTGGTAAAACTCTTCTTATGGATCTATTAATTGGTTACAACAAAACTATTATATTAGAACAACTTGTGAATTACTAATATCTATTATATCATTCAAAATATTTGAAGAGCTTTTCTCTGATTTATGAAAAATGCATATTAATATGCATTTCAGCTTAGTTAATTTTTTCAATTAATAAAGCTTTCCTAGACGAAATATAAGAATTTGTCACTGCGTTAATGAATCCTTGGAGGCTGCGTGTATTCGAAACCTCTGCAAATTTGAATTACGTTCCATTTCTTTTGATGAGATTTTATTTCGAGCAACGGAATAATAAATATGGAAACCCTGAGAGATTATTCCTAGCCGAAAGGGTGCGCATTGGATTTTGCCTCAGGCAAGAGAAGGTCTAAGCTAATTTGAATTTCTTCCTACATTGTAGTCTTTTTCGGATATTCACTTCAAGTTAGCATCATCGATAATGAGCTTTTGATTGTATTAACAAAAATGTTACGCATTTTTAATATTTTTTTTTTATATTATCCATGAAAAGTTAGATTACTTCGGAATTTTACAATCGTTTTTGGTAGTTTACGCTCTGAACTTTAAAAACTTTAATATTTTGAGCAAAGTTTTTTAACAAGAAATTCCACAGCTAGAATGTGAGAAAAACCTGTTTACTTCAGCCTCAGAATTTCCGCTGAAAGTTTAAAAGGAAACACCACGAAAGACTGTCATTCTTCGGACGTAAAGAGAGATGAAAGGTAAGGCTTGTGGCGACAAAGTGAAAGAACATCGTTAACATCTTATTTTGCCGTATCTAAGAAAATTTGGTTAACTCATGCATAGCGTCTTTTCTCGGGCTATATCGTAACAGATTTAATATTAATGTGTCCGTGAAATGCAAATTCACACTTTCTCATCTCATTTCATAGAAGCTCTGGAAAAACATTTGCACAATGGACATAATCATTTAATTAGTGTTTTTCGGATCTCCGTTCCGTTTTCAATAAAGAAACTTAAGTTTCATCAATGAGATGCTTCATATTAAGAGGAATGAAAGCAATAGGTTCACGAAATGGGTTGTTTTTGGGCCCAAAATAAAAAAAAAGTGAAAATAAAAACTTAAGAATGTTTGAACAAGTTTGCCCTCCATTACTTTAACTTGAAAGAATTTCTTTGACGCAAACCCATACGAATTGAATCCTTTTTCGAGAAGATAAAAAATCCATTTATATAGTTTCCATTTTTTGTCTTCATAGAGAATGAATGAATAGAATTTTAATGCTTTTTGCAGTAAAAAAAATTGCTATCAAGTTGAATTTCAAATACACACAATTTCAAATTGGAATTATTATGAGTCGAATCATTTTGAATCCACACGCTTCAAAATTCGACAGTATTTAAAGACTAAATATTCGAATTTGTGGATTTTACAACTGAAAGTGCTTTGAATAAAACAATTTTTCATTTGAAACATTTGAAATAGAAATTATGAGTAATTTCAAATTACATGTACTAATTCAAATATTAAAAACTTCACACTGAGAAAAAATGCTATTTAATCATATAGCACTAGTTGAAAAGCACATCTTTTATTGATTTAAAAGAATATTCAATCAAACAGTAATTTTTTATTTCACTGATAGAAAAGTGCTATCGAATCAATAACTTTTACTCGATAGCAGATAATTTATTAACTCAAATGTATATATTATACAATGCATAGCATCAGTATATAACCAAAATGAATAATCATATTGTTTTACTTAATATTCGTTTTTTGTTAATGAAAGATGTTTTTAAATGAGCCTTATTGTTCAATAGCATTTTTTTAGTATTCGGTTCAATAATTCATAAAGATTTTTTATTGATTAAAAGCATTTCTCTCAGTATAGAAATATTGCACTTTTATTTTTAAATCTTCAAAAATTGTTAGTCTTCAGTTGGAAGCGTGCAAAATTAAATAATTACCAGCTGAAGGCTTTTAAAATTAAACATACTTGGATTTTATTTTCATTCAACATTTTCTTTTGAATTAGTCAAAATTAGAACTGAAGTACTTTGAACACGTTGAATTGAAGTCTCAAACATTGCGTAATACCGATTACTCAGGAAACAAGCAGATGTGTCGGCTGACAGCGGTTTCCTGTTTGCGCATTAGGTGCAATCACATGCAAAATCCCTCCGGTAAATGAACTCCTGTTTGCCAATCATATACGACGCTTGACTAATTACTGATACGAGTCATTAGCTAAAACGGCAACTCAAAGGTATCAACTGCTGGAGAGAAAATTTTGAGTCTCTACTGAGTCTCTTTGAACAGTTTCTGCAAAATTTGTACTAAACCCCCTTTTACGAATTATAAATGAAATTAATTTGATTAATTAGTTTTTTGTCCTTGTTTCGAACCTTGAATGATCCAGTTTTGTAAAATTTTGCAAAATATGCTACTGTGACTAAATTTTCCAACACTGCTGTCGCTCAAAAGTTTCGAATCAATACTCGGTCTTGAAAGTGCTAATTCTGAAATAATTTCTTGATTTGGCAGGTGTCACTGTCCATCAAAACTATTGAGATTCGAATCAATTAATAAGTAGTACATATCGTTTCAAAATTTTGAAAACTTTTGACAATATTTGAAAATTTAAATTGGAAATTTATGGAAGTTTCTTATGTTGTCAAGTTTTCCTTAGGGACTCAGGGTTAACAATTCTTTTCACAATTTGGGAACTAATGAATGGTCCTTTCCCATCTTAAAGACCAAACTGCAGGAGACTGGCGCCCCCTTCAGTATACAGCACAAACCGATCGTAACTCCTTTGGTTCTGACTTTGTTTTTATACTTTACTTTGAATGACCGAAGTTTGGTGGAACATGGAGCATAACTGTGAAACAGAAGAGGATACGTAAGACAATTCTGTTGTAGGTGGCGGAAGAAGAATCTTATGACGACTTAGCTTCATAATTTGGACATGATTTCATACTTATGGAAAACATTTCTCGCATCAAGTTGGTAGTTGGGTATATACTTTAAATAATGCACAATACAAATAATAGTGTAACCTCGCATATGATTGACACATGTGACGCATATAATTGTTCATGAAAGGCATGCCCTCGGAAAAGTCTCAAGCGATGAATGGAGACTGGATGTTTTTAATGCTAGAGGTGTAAATGATCTCAAGGAAAGGGAATTGCGGGTTACAGTGCAAGTTCGGAAGCTAGATATTTTATGTGTACCAAAAACAAAGAAGAAGGGATGAGATAAGAAAGATAGAAATTGACTCAATTTTTGATCAGGAGTAGATAATGAATCACATGGTAGCCTAGGAGTCAATCTGATTAGGAATGACAGAGCATAAACGCATGTCAAAAAGTATAAATGTGTATCCCCTAGATTACTATGGGCTCGAATCAAAGTGAGAATCAGAAAGCCATTTATTATAGCATGCTATGCTCCTGCTGATGGTGACAGTAGTGATGTAAAAGAAACCTTCTGGGATTCGCAGAATGATATTATATGTGCTTGCGATCCTGGGAAAAGAATCATACTTCTGATTGATATGAATAGCTGGATTTGTGTACAACGCGAAGGTACCGACAGTGTACTTGGTCATATCGGCGACAAAAAAACCAACGTTAACGGGGAGAAATTAATTAATTGATGCTTAGAAAAAGGCTTGTTTATTACAAATACTTGGTTCCAACTTAAAATAATTCACATGTGTACTTGGTACAGAGGCGAAAGCCACAGTATGATTGACTTTGTCGCAGCAAATGTGAGAATGAGCGGACTAGTAACAGATACAAGGGTTATGAGAGGCTCTGAATGTGGAACGGATCACTATCTCACAGTTTCAAAAAAAACCTAGGTAAAGGATGCAGGGGAAGAAGAATTAATAATAAGTCGAAGCGAACGCGAGTTAAAATAGAGAATTTTCAGAAACCAGAAGCATAACTGGTATATCGCGAAAAGCTGAATAAATATTTGGGATATCATAAAGAAGACAGAAAGACGGAATTAGGCATTAAAAGTGTAAAAAATTCATGGACACTACTACAGAATAGCATCTCCAAGAGTGCATCTAAAGTGTGCGGTACTTTACGCTTACCACGAAAGGGATTTGGCCTAATGGTATAATATCAATAACAATTAGGTGAAGAATTTGAGCAACCTATTAACGGAATTAGTGTCATGAAATATACAATATACCTAGTTTTGAAATAATTATCAGAAAGTCAGTAATGCTAATGTAATAGAATACTTTAAGGATGTTTTAGAAACACCTTATTCGACTAAGAGAAGCTTTTAACAATTAATCAAAAATAGATAGTTCTTCATATTTCCATATAAAATATAAAATTTTCATATTCCTGAAGAATTCATTTCAGCTACTTATTTTTCATCATTATCTCTATCACTATTTTTTCTTTCCCTGAAAAGGGAAAGAAGAAAGTGTTGTGTAATTCGAGGAAAAGTTTAATGTATTCACAAAAACTTGGACAATTATATAGAAGTTTCATGAGAGGTTGAGAAAACTCTACAATGTCTTGAAAGATTTAGCAACACTTCTGTTGAGATTCATGCTCCAGGATTTGATCATATAAAATAAACATGAAACGGAATATATATTTTGTATTCAATTCTGCAATAATTCAGCTGTTTTGAATTTTTAGTAGAATTGAGAAGGTGTCAAAGAAGGAAAAACGTGAGTGTGAAAGCTGTCAACTTTAAAAACTCACTCACAGTTTTTCTCCACAAGAAAGATTAAAAGTTTCTTGCATGCTGAACGGCTCGCACTAATTACACTACAAGCATGATAATCGGGTAACAACAAAATTATTCTGGTGACACGAGAATAACAGATGGATCGCATGCAGACTGTACGCTGTGTGAAACAACCGTAAAGTACGAGTAGGAAGAGTTGACAAATGTTTACGCTGTGAACTACACGCAAAATCTATGTGTTTTGTGTCATCTGATGTAGAATCTGAAATGACCTGACTTATGGTATTTCTGCGCAACTTAGGTGTGTGATGCCAAACAATTAGCAAACCTTAGTCATTAAGTTTTTACTGCAGTCGTGCCTTACTTTTCGTTCTTGACAACTTAATGAATATTTTATACGAAATATGTCCATGTAGAATTATTTTATATGCGAAATATTGATTAGGAAAGGGGAGATCTTATGAATTTAGTCTCATGTTCAAAAAGGGTTCAGGGAGAATTCAAATAAATTGAAAAAAATTCAAAAAATGTATTTTAATTTCAGTAACATTGGAGTGAATTTAGAAGGATTCAAGGAAATTCAAGGGACTTAAATAATATTTATAAGGATTTGAGTAAATTGAACAAAATATTAAACGTGGAAAAATTTTCACTGAATTGAGGAAACTGGGAGTGAAAAGAATGCAGTCCAAATTCATGAAATTTAAGTGATTCGAAAAAAATGCCAGAAATCGAAAAAATTACTAAATAAAATAAAATCTGTGAATTTAGAGGGCTTTTAAGCAAATGTGGAGAATGCGTCGATATTCAAAAAAATTCAAGTGATTTGAAAAGATTTCAAATTCATGAGGATTCAAAAATATTTTTAAAAATTCAAGAGTATTCTGAAAAATTAAAGAAAATCGGAATAAATTGATAAGAATCCAGGTTGAATTCGAAATGAGTTCAAATAAATTGAAAAAAAAAATTCAAAAAATCCAAAATATTCTATTCATTTCAGTAAAATTTGAGTGTATGTAGAAGAATTCAAGGGAATTCAAGAGATTTTGATAATATTCATAAGGATTTGAGTAAATTGAACAAAATATTATAAACAAAAAATTTCCATTGAATTGAATAAATTGAGAGTGAACAGAATGTAGTCCAAATTCATCAAAATTTGACTCAATGGGGAAAAATTCAAAAAATTTAAAAATCACTAAATAAAATAAAATCTGTGAATTAAGAAGATTTTGAGGGAATGTGAAGAATTCGACGAAATTCATAAAAATTCAAGTGATTTGAAATGATTTAAAATTCATGAGAATTCAAAAAGAATTCGAAAAAATTCAAGAGTATTCTGAAGAATAAAAAAAAATAAGATAAATTGATAAGAATTCAGGTTGAATTCCAAATGAGATCAAATGAATTGAAAAAAATCCAGAATATTCCAATTATTTCGGTAAAATTTAAGTGTATTTAGAAGAATTCAAGGGAATTCAAGAGATTTTGATAATATTCATAAGGATTTGAGTAAATTGAAGAAAATATTAAAAATAAAAAAATTTCCATTGAATTGAATAAATTGAGAGTGAAGAGACTGTAGTCCAAATTCATCAAAATTTGAGTGAATCGAGAAAAATTTAAAAAATTTAAAAATCACTACATAAAATAAAATCTGTGAATTAAGAAGATTTTGAGGGAATATGAAGAATTCGACGAAATTCATAAAAATTCAAGTGATTTGAAAAGATTTAAAATTCATGAGAATTCAAAAAGAATTCGAAAAAATTCAAGAGTATTCTGAAGAATACAAAAAATAAGATAAATTGATAAGAATTCAGGTTGAATTCCAAATAAAATCAAATGAATTGAAAAAAAATCCAAAATATTCCATTTATTTCGGTAAAAATTAAGTGTATTTAAAAGAATTTAAGGGAATTCAAGAGACTTTGATAATATTCATAAGGATTTGAGTGAATTGAACAAAATATTAAAAATTAAAAAATTTCGGTTGAATTGAATAAATTGAGAGTGAACAGAATGTAGTCGGAATTCATAAAAATTTGAGTGAATCGAGAAAATTTTCAAAAATTTAAAAATCAATAAGTAATATAAAATCTGTGAATTTAGAAGTATTTGAGGGAATGTGAAGAGTTCGAAGAAGTTCATAAAAATTCAAGTGTTTTAAAAAGATTTCAAATTCATGAGATTTCAAAAAGAATTTAAAAAATTCAAGAGTATCCTTAAGAATGAAAAAAAATCCGAATAAATTAATAAGGATTCAGGTTGAATTCCAAGTGAGTTCAAATGAATTGAAAAAAATTGAAAAAAACATTTTCTTAACATTCAAAAAGTATATAAATTAAGTAAAAATCAAGAAAACTTAGAGGGATTTAAGGGAGATGAGAAGAATTCGGTGAAACTGATGAAAATTCAATAGGAATTCTTGAAAAATTAAAAAATATCTTGAAAATTTATTGAATCCATTAAATTTGGGGTGAGTTTGGAAAAATTCAAAAAAATTCAAGAGAGATCAGAAGCACTGAAAATGTTGAGAACGAATTCAAACGAATTGAAAAAAAATCAAAAAATGCAAAATATTCCATTTATTTCAGTAAAATTCGAGTGAATTAAAAAAAATTCAACGGAATTCGATGAAAAACGACTTCAACATGAATTTAGAAGAATTCAGGGTATATATATAATTCAAGTGAATGGTACAAAATTTTTTACATCCGAAAAAATTTCATTGAATTCAGTGGATTTAAAGAAAATTCCAAAGAGTTTAAGAGAATGCAAAAGAATTCAAAAATAGGTATAGACCTGAATTCAAAAGTGGTTAACCCTTGCGTTCTCTGTTTAAATTTTTTGAAAGAAAAATGACGATAATGATCTTTTCATTTACAAAAGTAACTATAGTGACTTCATCTTAAAGAGTGACTAAAAAGTGATTTGTGAAAAAAAGTGACTAAAAGTGATTTAAATGACTGTTTGGCAAACCCTGCATATGTATCTACTCATAGTATCTACAAGCTTGGAATTGATGACTGCCAAATATTCCAATTTGGAGTCAGTAACTAAAAGAAGTCTATGCTCGAGAAATCAGGCCCCGAATGTATACATTTTTAAAATTTTTCACGAAACGAAGCTGAATGTATGTTCAAAACTGAAAATTTATATGTGTTGCTTAAGGTACGACGCGAAAGAATATAAAGTTATATATGCAGATGTATCAAATGAAAATAGAACGCTCCATAAAACAAGGAAAAGTCTTTTCCGCATATTATTAACCCATTTATATTGTTCCATTCCTGAGAAATTCAAATACATTTTATGAAAAAAAATACTGTGCCCATCAATATAATAGTTTATTAAACTTTTGTTAAGATATTAACGTTTAGTAGAGCGTATCAGAAAAATGAAATATTTTGCTTTTGTTTTTTGTTAGGACTGAAAAGTTTCTGGTAGATGCCAATATAACTCCCGAAAAAGATGAGTCCTAAAAAAGTTCTTCAGTCCGCCGAAGGTCATTATATGTCAAAATAGGGAAAAATAATATATTTCTCATCGCTAATGTCTCAAAAATTGTTATTTCTGATTCTGATAAGCGATAAAAAATGCATATTACACATGTATATCAGCTTCGTTATCGACACAATGGAAAAATGTCCTGTGCTCGTGCGTTCATGTTAAAGTGACAGACAATCGTAAAATTCATGAAATATTAGATATTTTTAAGTATATTAAAAGCTCATAGATGGTGATTTCTGATGCGGATAAGCGATAAAAAATGCATATTGTATCCACATTTATATCAGCTTAGTTATAGACCCAATGGAAAAATGTCCTGTGTTTGCGCGTTCATGTTAAAGTGACAGATAATCGTGAAATTCACGAAATATTAGATAGTTTTAAGTATTACAAGCTCAAGGATGGTAATTTCTGATCCACATGAGTGATGAAAATTGCATTTTGATTCCACATATATACTTGCTTAGTATAGATTAGATAAATGTTCTGTATTTTTCCACTCATGTTGAAATGACAGATAATCATAAAATTCACGAAATATTTGATGTTTTTAGGTATTACAAGCTCGAAGATGGTAATTTCTGATCCAGATAAGTGATGAAAATTGCATATTTATTCCACATATATACTTGCTTAGTATAGATGCAATAGAAAAATGTCCTGTATTCGCCCGTTCATGCTAAAGTGACAGATAATCATAAAATTCACGAAATATTTTATATTTTCAGGTATTACAAGCTCGAAGATGGTAATTTCTGATCCAGATGAGTCGTGAAAATTGCGTATTAATTCCACATATATACCTGCTTAGTATAGACGTAATGAAAAATGTCCTGTATTCGTGCATTCATGTTAAAGTGACAGATGATCGTAAAATTTATGAAATATTAAATATTTTTAAGTATATTACAAGCTCAATTGATCACATCGATTGATTTACCCAATGATGGATACGAAATATTAAATATTTTTAAGTATTACAAGCTTAAAAATGGTTATTTCCGATCCGGATAAGCGGTGAAAAATGCATGTTGTATCCACATATTATAGACCCAATGGAAAAATGTCCTGTGTTCGCGCGTTCATGTTGAAGCGATAGTTAATCGTAAACTTCACGAAATATTACATATTTTGAAGTACTACAAGCTCAAAAATGGTTATTTTTTATCCGAATAAGCGGTAAAAAATGCATATTGTATGTTGCATTTTACGATTATATGCCACTTCAACATGAACGCGCGAACACAGGACATTTCTCCATTAGGTCTATAACTATGCAGGAATATATCTGGATACAATATGCATCTTTTACCGCTTATCCGGAGCAGAAATAACCATTTTTGAGACTTTGGCGATAAGAGATCTATTATTTTTCCCTACTTTCACATATAATAACCTTGCGCGAACTGAAGACATTTTTTTAGAACTCATCTTTTTCGGCAGTTATTTTGGCACCTACCAGAGTCTTTTTACTCTAATCAAAAACGAAAGAAAAATATTTCATTTTTTCGATACACCCTAAAGTTCAGTCAATTGTGTAATACACAGTATTTCGAAAGCACCCAATTTTCTGAATTTGATACCAAATATTCCAAATTTGAATTAATTTCAAGGCAGATTATAATTCAAAAAGTATAATAAGATGGTCCATATCTTTTAGAAGGTAAATTTTCCAGTCGTGCTTGCGTTGAATGAGGAAGAGAATTATAGCAGAGTAAAGCTGATGCTCCTAATGTTTCCACACGTTTCCTACATAATGTAAGATAGCCTCTAAAACCTGAATTTGCTTCTGAGGTATTAAAATCTTCCACCATATACCTATATACATCATACAGCTAAACCTTTCTTGAATCAAGAAACGTTCGAATCGTGAATCTCGAAGTAATGATAATTTAACTCGATAAGGGAAAATAGTGGGAAGCAAATGCAAAAAGTACGAAAAAATTTCATGCCCAAAATTAAGCGGATTATATTCAAACTTAAATGAAGAAGCAAGTAAAATTTATATTCTCAGAAGTTGTAAAAATTCAGTCATTATCGAATCATTTCATAAAAATAATTCCATTGTAATTCAATTACATAACTGTTAAGTCTAGTGCAGGAAGGAAGTGTTTTTCCCAATGGCTCGAAATCCGTCATTCAGAAATAAATGAAAAATAATTATAAAAAAATCGAAATAATTATGATCCAAGTCCACTGATCCTAATAAATGATACAAAATATCTTCCAATTACAAAATGATCACTCAAAATAGTATATTCAAATAGAAAAGTATAATAGCCCATTCTTCATATGTATTATTTTTTAATGCAATTAAATTTTCTATCTCACCGAGTAGAGAAACGAATCGAAAGTGAAATTTCGATGACTGTAAAAATGAGAATCAATAGAATTATAATCGTGAAATGTATTTTTGTTTGTAAAAAGATTCAGGTGCATCACAATTTCAAACAAATATTAATTGCTAGTAAAATAGTTTCATGTATTTCATTGATTGCGTGTCAGTAAAATTTTTCACTAAATTAAAGTTTTCTTCATTTAACTGCATAGCCGATTCTTGCACAAAACTAACAAAACGATTTGAAAATTGTATTTCAACAAGTAAAATTTTCCACTTTTGATACTAAATTTTTCAATTTAGAGTTGGCAGGACAAACATATCAAATACGGAAAGCAAAAGGAAAGAAGATTTAAAGAAAAGATGAAGGAAGTTGTTCCTCTATTTAAACTTGTTCATGTGAACTAGAATAATCAAACTGTCGAATAATAATATATAATAATATAAAAATCACTAGTTATTCTTTGATCCTACGATTCTTCATGAATTACTAATTAAAATACATTAAAAATGCAACTAAAAGCGGCACTAGAGGTACCTGCAAATCTTCTGTTTAATTAAAAAAAATGCACATGTGCAAGCTTCAAACTGTTTTTAAATTTGAATATCCTCTTGAGCAAAACTTTTGTAGATTCCATTGTAGCATAAATTAATGACACATTAATAATAAAAATCTATGGTAGCATATGGTACGTAGGTTTCTCGAAAGAAATAATATAGTTTGTAAATTTTTAGTGGGTAAAGTTGAATTTTTTCACATCGAAACAGAAAAAGATATAATAAAGATGAAATTTCAATGTTTTAATAAAACGCTTCATTGAAGAGTCCTTGCGTGAATTCCAAATCTTCTAGAAACAAGTGTGACGGAACTCAGAGAAAATTTTTGAACAATGTGCCAAGAATCACATTTACGTTGATTGACAATTTCCACTGCATCCTGGACCGAAAATAGTGCTCATAAAAAAGTAGACTCAATTTTGGGAAAAACAAAAAAAAAGAACGTTTTATTTGCAATAGATTCGAAGTTGCGATTTATGAAAAAAACCAGATTGTTCTAGATGTTTTGCTAAAAAACACAATTTTTCAAATATCTCCCTAGCATTAAACCTATTGACTTTATGAAAAAGTGTTTTACGGAAAAAAAGCAGACTCAATTTTTATCAATATGAAAATAAAACTTTGACCTAGCTCTGTTAAGTCGTGAGTTGTGACCTCTCAGAGTTGACCATTTTCTGCCTATTTTTAGGGATAAATGACATGGGTTCAGTTCTTTCGAAATAAGTCCTTTTAGAATGAATCTACATAAATGAAACCGAATGTGAAATTAAAGCATATAAAATTTTGTGTGATTGGAAAAAATATATATTCTATTCCTATTAGTAATGGAGTTATGACCTTCAGAAAAAACTGTTTTTTTTTTCATTTCTTAACCGAAAATGTAAAAATTGCGTTTTTTGAAAATAGCTCATTTTCTAGGTGCCCTAAAATGAAATTTCCAGAAGATAAATTAAAGTGGATCAATTTTTGCGGAGAAAAAAACATGTCCTAGCCCTGATAGATTATGAGTTATAAACTTGGAAAGTGAACCCTTCCTCTATAGTGACTTCAACGTACCGCAAAGTGGAAGTACAACCATATTTCAACATTTTTGTAGCAAGTAAGTGATCATAATTGATTATAAATGTGTTATATGTCACTTTCTATTATCTAATAATAAAAAAGCCATTGTTTAACAATTGCTCAAATCAATATTTTTACATTACCCGTAAAGTCCACTTTTCCTATTATATTTCTTTGGTAAAACTTATCTACAAGTGACCCATAATTGAGAGTGAATACAGGATAAACTTTAAATTAATTATTATAACACTATTTATGCATTACTCATGATAATTTTAAAGTTTTTCAATACATTATTGCAAAATCGCGGGTTTTCATGATATTGAGAGACTAGAATTCATGAAAAATAAATAATCTGTGATTTGTTATCAATAAATACGTATGTAATTGTTTGAAAATTATTTCAATAAATATTGAAACTTAATACTGCAACTTAATACTAAAGTTCTCACTAAATTAATTCAGTACTAATATCTATGAATAATTCGTTCATCAGTGACTATAAGTGTATGAATTTTCTACACTATAAGAGAATAATATGTATAATTTGCAACAATATTTTAAATAAATTTAAATTGTTATTAATCATGCGTAATTAGTGTAATAATAATTTAGAATAGGTCTCTGTGAAAACTGTTTTAACTACGTAAATTCTGAAAAAGGGACTTTATAGTCAATGATAAAATATTTATTGGAATAATTTTTGAACAATTTCGCATTTATTGATAACAAATGATAGGTTATTAATTTTTCATGAATTTTAATCTCCTAATATCATAAACATTGATTAGACTTTTTTTCGTCCGTAAAATGCTTTTTTGTGAAATCAATAGGTTTAATGCTACAGAAAGATTTTTGAAGAGTTCTGGTTTTTTGCAAACAATCTAGAAAAATCGGCATTTTTTTCAAAAACCGTAACACCGAATCTATTGCGAATAAAATGTTCTTTTTTTCGCAAGATTTGATCTACTTTTTTTTTGTAAATACTATTTTCGGTCCAGAATGCAATGGGAACCGTCAATCCACGTGAATGTAATTATTAGCTCATTTCCCAAAAATTTTCTCCGGGTTCCGTCATATTTGTTTCTAGAATATTTGGAATTCACACAAGGACCCTTCAATGAAGCGTTTTATAAAAAAATGCATTATAGACTTAAGACGGTGCAAAAATACCAGATGTATGGACAATGTGGTGCGTAAATCCTACCACGTGAGGTAATTTTTATTGCACGTGAAGATTACTCTGAAGTCTGGGTAAAGATTATACTTCGTTTAAAATCTTAAGATGAAATTTAAAAAATTAAATAAAAAATTATAAAAAAGAGATGAAATTTTCCCTATCTGAGAAACACCATTGCTACAATTTGTTTTCAATATTGTTCAAGAATCATCTCTCAACTATCCTAAAATACAAAATCCATCTGAACAGTCTAGACATTTACTATTGGATTCTATTTATTCTATTTCCAGGGTAGTCGTTTTAATCAAGGTGAAAAATTCCCTGTCATTTCCTGATTTGCAGAAATTTTTCATTATCACTGAAATTAAAAAATTCGAACTCTTAAGACTGGAAATGTTTTTATTTGAAGTTATCAAAACTGAACTGCAAATTGAAGCACTCAAAGTGAAACTTTTCAGAATTTTAAGCTTTTAAAATAGAAGGTTAAAAGATGTTTGATTCAGAAAGTTATCATTCAAAACGCTCAAAAATCTACACATATTAAAATTCAAGCTTTCAACACTCCTTAAATAAACAATTTTTAATTAAACATCGATAAGCTGAAAAATTAAAAATTTAAAACTTTTATTTATAGGACCGTTCAAAAACATCTGCTTAAAAAATATAAGTCCACGCTATCATTTTCAATGCTCTAAATTGAAGCATGAATCAATAAAATTGAAAGTTTTCGAAATTATATTATTTTAATCAATTTTGAGTTGGAAATATTCAAGTTAAACGATTTAATTTTTGTTTTAAAGTCAACCCTTTTTAAGTTGGAAGTTATAGTTTTTTATTTTAATTCGTTTCAAACTACTAATTGTTCAATTATTATTTACGCATCAAAAATTAACACTTTTACTGACAAATTCAAAATTTGAAAAAAGGGACAATTAAAATTGTTTCATTCAAAGTATAAATTTTGGGACTCTGAAATTTTAACAGTAAGGGATTTCTGCTTCAAGCAATTCAATTTCAAATTGTTTAGTTTTCAATATTTGATTTTTAATTGCTGATTTTAAATAAGCAGTTAATCATTTCCAAATATTCAAAAAAAATTGTTCTTTTTTAATTAAAAGGTTTCAAGTTGAATGGGTTAAAAATTTTACATTTTAGACTGAAACAATAATTGAATAGGATTTGAAATTGAATGAAAACATTTAATTATGAATCTATCCACTTGTAATTAGTTTAAAATTAAAAATAGTTTCCAAAGATTCAATCAGGCGTATAAATTTGTTTAACCACTGAGTCTTTCGACTTGAAACAATTCAATTTTTAGAACGTTGAAATCTGTAAATTGTTTAATCTTGAACAGATTCAGAATCATCTTATAAAATTAATTATTGACTAATATTTAATATTCTGAACACAGTTCAATCATAAAAATCATTAATTAATTTATATTTACAGTTGATCAACTTAAAACATTGAAAAAATTATTTTTATTTAAAGTAATCAAAATCGAACTACAAATTAAAGCACTCAAAGTCGAACACTTTTGAATTTCAAACTATTAAAATTGAAGCTTAAACAATTTTCAATTCAGAAAGTTTTAATTCAAAACGCTTAATGATTCACATATATAAAATGCAAACTTTCAACACTTATTAGCTGAACAATTTGAAATTAAACATCGTTAAGCTGCAAAATTTCACATTTTTAACTTTTATAAATAGGACAGTTCAAAAATATCTTCTTAAAAAATATTAGCCCACGCTATGATTTTCAATGCTCTAAATTTAATAATTAATCAATAAATTTTTAAATGCTTGAAATTATATCATTTTAAACAATTTTAAGTTAGAAACATTAAAAATTGAACGATTTATATTTCATTTTAACCTAACATTTTTTAAATTAGAATTCGAATTATTTTTATTTTAGGTGTTTTCAAATTAATAATTTTTCAATTGTGAGTTATACGAACAATATTTGAATAGGATTTGAAATTGTATAAGAACGTTAATATCTCTGGATTGTTTTATTTAGAACAGATTGAGAACCATTTAGTAAAATCAATTATTGTTCCATTTTAAATACTCGAACTGCAATTGAATTTTTAAAAATTTTATTAATTAATATTTGCAGTTAATCAACTTAAAACATTTTTCAACAAAAATTTTCAATTTCAAACGATTTTAATTTTTAATTGTTTAAGTGATCAAAACTGCATTTTTAAATTCTTCAAATTTAAAATATACACTTAAGAATGAAGATCTAAAATGAAAAATTTTGAAAGTAAAAGATTTTTGGATTACGCATAGTAAACTAAATGATTTCATAATTGAAAAAAGTTAGCAATTGAACTTAACATTAAAAGAGGGTTGATGTCGAACTCATTTTAAAATGCATTATAGATCATAGGATATGAAATTAGTATTATTTCAAGTGATTCGATAGATTTTTTTCTAACATTTTGTAAAATTCGCAGTCAAAAAATAATTTCACTGTCATTTCCCGGTTTATCCCTGTTTCATGAAATTCCCGGTTTCCCGGTCCATCGGCCGCCCTGTATTTTCCTATTTATTATCCCCCTCTTATTGATAATTAACTGTTTTGTTTTGAGAAAACATATATCGCAACTTAAATGTCAATTTTTATTCTATTCCTAAAAAAGGAAAAAAGTTCAATTTTCCGTCGAAATTATAAGAGGTAAAACGTGCAAATATGTAGAAAATAGCACATCGATTGATTTACCTAAGGATGGATCGTTCATCCCGGAAACAAGCGTCACGAAGAAAAACACTGAGATCGCGAGAACAAGCATTGCGACGTCGACGACGCGGCTACATAAACTGGCGTCTGGTATGCTTGAAGCAGCGTCCCACGAAAACAGACCGTTTGCCGCCAACCCTTGGCGCAAGCGCCTCTTCTTAAATACTACTTCATTTTTGCTAGACCGAGCACTTATTCTCAAAAGGACAAAAGCTGCCCTTTCCCTAAATATGACATTTTCCTCCCCTGACATAATCCAAATGAGTGCAGATTACGTTACGGCGCACAGTGGTCAAAATCAAAAAATTACTGTTCAAAATCCTATCGATACAAATTCACTGGAAATTCACTAAATATTCTCAGGCCCAGTCAAGCTTCTGAGATTTTCTCTACAAGTGCCCAGGCAGCACTTTTTGAAGATCCAAGTAGCCCTCAAAAATTTTCTGAAGGCTCATAAACTTGTTTTTGTAAATATAAATCAAATTTTCCTGAATAGCAAGGGATTACAGAGGCTGCCTTGAAAGAGGAGGCCCAAGTGTGCATCTGGCTAACGAACCAGGTAGAAAGGATTCTTTTGTAGTAAAGTCGCAGTGCAGTGACCAGATGTGCATAAGAACTTCAAAACTAAAATTTTTTTTTCAGTTTGAAAATTAGAGATTCAAAAGTTGCAAAATCAGAATCTACGGATTTTGGAAATTACAAATACCTACAATTTGCTTTGAAAAATCAAAAATATATATTTTGTATGTATCTCGTAAACTGTACATGATACGAAAGAACAGATAGCATTTTTAAGTTTAATATCAGAGGAATACTGTATATAAATATAAATATATAGATTGTCACATATAAACATATGAATATATAAATGTAAAAAATATAAATAGACTTATATATATATATATATATATATAGTTGAAAAAAAAGGTAATATAACCACCGCAGGGTCCTACTGCAAGCAAATGCAATAGAAATGACATCAGCCTCCAGCAGAACTGCGATAAAACACACCTATGGCCACGTCTCACAACCGTGAGATACGCAGGGTACGATGGAATTATAACGACAGGTCGGCGAAACCCTCGTGTGTCTTAAGAACGCGGAGCGAACCAAGGATGACCGCCCTCTGCATCCATTTCGCAAGTGCCTCGGCATGTTTTTGACACGCAGGTATGGCTTTAAGGTTACGAACCAGTGATGGTTTCGCACCTCCGAGAGCACCGATCACAAGGACAATAATTCTGACCGAATACTTTGGGTATAATCGCTTCAGCCCACTTCTAAGGTCTTGATACCTTTTCTTCTTTTCCTCCTCCACAGTTGTGATGTTGTATTCTGCCGGAGC
>JAUMHM010000049.1:18826618-18836925 GCA_032362435.1 Melikaiella ostensackeni
TCACTTCATCTTTAGAAGACCGTCAATTATTTCATGGTATATGTACGTCCCATTTTAACCGTTAAACTGCGCATCCTGCGCGTTGAAGTAGAATCGCTTATCGTTGAAACGATTTTTGGTTAAACGATTCGAACTTTAACCGTTAACGGATCTATTTTTCAAACTGATTGTCAAACGATTGCACTTTAACCATAAAAGTATTCTTTTGTCGTTAAGAGGAAATTTCTCTGAGTGAGGTTATGTTCTAATGTCAAAAAAATTATCTACACATTATACAACATTTTTTTCAGTCACCAATTTGTCACCTATTTTCGAAAAAAGATTCACCTATTCACCTTTTTTAACTCCAATAGGTACTGTGATGACTGGAATTCTCTAAAAATCCTTTGAGACAAATCTGTAATTTTCCTGATTTTTAGAGCAAAGTTATACATTTTTTATGCACATATTGCAAACTGACGAATATTGGCGAGAGTAAAATTTCTTTTTATTGTCCGTGGAATCTTTTCATTCCGAAAAGTAGAGGATTTTGCAGTCTAATGGAAAAGTATAAAAAGAATCCCTCTTTCGGTTCTTGATTTTATTTCCATGATTATTATTCTTTCTATCAAATAAAGCCATTTCCAACGAGAAAACTTTTCATTCTTGCTTCAAGCCGAAAGCTTCGGCGCGTCTGGGGGATTATGAAATGCGTTTCATTTGGTCCACAGGGCGCTTTCAATAGGTTTACGCTTCCTTGAATTTCCGTAAAATGGCCGCCTAAGCAGCTTAATAATAATTAACCAATCAAGCCAATCGAGTGAAATTTTTCATTAAAAACATTTATTAAAACCATTGAGGATTCGCAAGCGCGAACATAAATACACAGGAGATAGAACTCAGTTCATTAGATCCTTTTTTGATAAGAGAAAATGATAAGTAACTGAATTTATTATTTTTTGAATATAATTTTCCAAATTACCGGCATTTTAAATATTTACCAATAACGAATTTATCTAGGACCAAGAAATTAATCAGGTTTGAATGTGCGCAACAGCTCTTAGGATCTTCAACAAAATTTCCAATATTTTTTAAGATTATTTTCATAAAATTATCGGTATATTATCAACAAGAATTTTGATTTTGTGAGTATATTTTAAAAAGAGTGTTTTCTTGCTCCCTCTGATTATAAAAAATAGAGGCATGTAGAAAACTGATTAAATATTCTGATGATGAGATTCGTGGAAAAGAAATCGGAAACTATAGTCAATGTATTATAATATAATTACGTGAACATTGATCGTTTTGCATGTCAAATAATACATTTCTGTATGCAATATTACCTTTACGATTTTCGTTTAGTAGACGAGAATGTAAAACACGCTACATAAACATTAATATGCCCGAAGCTACTGTACAATTTCCTATTCAGGTTCGTGTCGCAACTCACCAGTTGCCACAAATCAGCACCTTCCTAGAAATATTCGACGTTACTGATTCTTTTGTAACAAAGAAGTGAAGAAAGAAATATCACAAAACTGAAGAAAAAGATTTTTAAAGCATTATTATAAACTTAGCTACAAAATTCTTGAAAATTAGAAAAATATAAGAGTCCATCGATCAAATTTGGACAACACATTTTTAAAAGTCTTCATTAAAATTTAAAAAACCAAAAAAACAATTTAAAAAGTGGAAAGAAAAAGATGGCAACCTCCATATCCCATTTCTTCTTTTTTCTCTCGTCTTTTTTTAAGTTTATCACAATCATATAGCATATTGCGTAAGTGTGCGCAAATAGATTCTGTTATAACATGTGAGAATCGGGCACTTTGCGCACGCTACGTAGGTACGTAAAACCAAGCTTCGCATGCAATTGCTTAAAGAAAAAACATTTACAAAAAGTCTGCCAACGTTTGAAAAGGGTGTTGAATGAAGACCGAAAAGATGGTAGATTTTTGTAATCGTCTTTTGATTGTGATTTAATGAAAATAAAAATAAAAAAGACGAGAGAAAAAATTAAGGAAGAGGATTTGAAGGTTGACTCCTTCTTTCCTCTTTTTTATTTAATTATTTTTTTTATTAATTTTTCAATTTGAATGGAGATATTTAAGGTGCTTCAAACGACTGGGCGGTTGTTTAAGGCAGATTACGTCTAGACGAATGAATTGTTTGATGTAATATTTTTACTACATACTCTAAAGGCAATAACATTTCAGGGTACAGAGCGCTTTTTCAGGAAAATATTGTTGTTGACTTTTTTTTAAACTGAAAATGAAAAACAGATGGTCCCAAGGCAAGAACAACAGCACATAGGCGTCATTAGCGCAGTGGCGGAAAGGCCCCTGATCATAACAAATTCAAGGTTGAAATTTTAATTATTGAAATATTGATTCTTATAGAAAATGTAATTACGCATTTTTATTTCCTTTTCGAAAATGTTGTATCTTTTAGAGTTTCTGAAAAAATCATAAACGACGTGTTTTTTCAAATAGATTTTCAGTTTAATTTTTGTCATCAACTGGAGCTCATCGCTATGCTTCTTGTAATTTTCTAACGAAATTTTGAGAAATAATGCTCTAAAGTATTCTTGAAATGACTATCAGATTTACATTAGACTAGAATAAAACTGTTGCCCATAAATAAAATCAAAGGCAGAGACATTCCTTGCGCGAAATCCGTTTGAATAACCGAGCTGAAATTAGGACAAAAACCATAAAAAGTGAAAAATGTCACCTCCCACTACAAGAGAAACCTAACCACGCTTTTTGAAAGAAGGAAAGCAATACACGACCGGTGATTAAAAAATAAATAAATAAAAGGGCCAATTTCCCACCAGCATAACGAACCGATCGAGATTCTAAAAGTCGAAAAACAATTAAAATTTTGATGCGATCTGGGTGGTTCACTGGGTTGAAGGAAAATAAATCAAAAACGGATGCCTTGCACTAGAATAAAACTGTTGCCCATAAATAAAATCAAAGGCAGAGCAAATCGTTGCGCGAAACCCGTTGGAGTAACCGAGCTGAATTTAACAGAAAAGTAATAAAAAAGAAAAATTCCACCTCCCACCGATAGAGAAAACCGACCGCGCTTCTTGGAAAAAAAAGAAAGCAATAGACGACCGAAAATTAAAACAAGAAAAAGTAAAAGGGCCCAACTCCCACTAATATAACGAACCGATAGCGATGCTAAGAGTTGAAAAACAATAAAAATACTGGCGTGATCTGGATGGTTCACTGGGTTACCTGAAAATAAAACAAAAAAGTATGCTTTGGACTAGAATAAAACAGTTTCCCATAAATAAAATGAAAGGCAGAGACAATAGTTCATTTTAATGCACAATCAAAAAATACTAAATATTTAAAAAATTGTTCTTTTTTACATTCTCATCTCAATAAGAAGGTATTGGTCTTATGTGAATATCAACTTTCACGGATTTCATTGCATCTCCATGTTTCAATACCTCCTGAATCCGAAAAAATATGTTTTACGATGGTGTCTGTCTATTAGAAAACGGTTGAAGGCAATTTTGTAGAACATTCTGAAATGGATAATTTTCTTTGTGGACTATTTATAGTATCGAGCGTGGTTTCGTGGAAAAGTTGAATTTTTAATTTTACTGGTTTTTTTCATGGCTAAAACTTAACAGACAGACCGATAGACACTGGCAGACATTTTCGTAAAAACCATTTTTCCTGACTCAGGGGGTCTCAAAACGTCGATAATTGACAAAAACTAGATAGGTCCAAATTCAAATGAATCTAATACTTTCCATCATAAATGATAAAAATGTAAAAATGATACATAGATTGATGATAAACCTCAGATATTTCCCTCGAAATAGGAACTCCAATGAAACTACTCTTAATTTAAATTATTTTATTTAGTGCGAAATTTTGTTTCGTTCCCTAATGCTAGAAGATGTTGAAACAATAAATACTCACTGCTCACTTTGCAAATTGTAATTATGGTCAAAATTGCCTCTCCTCACGTTAAATTGCTAGATTATGTAATATTAAGGGACGAACTTAAGATATTCCTTAATTACACTCGCCGTCGAAATGTCGAAAACGTGCCCTCGTGTCGATCGTTGAAAACCACAAGATCGATACAGAGCTGAGGATCGATTTCAATTTAGCCTCGTTAAGCGGAGCACGCGTTCAGAGCTAACGAGCTTTCGAAAGTCATAGCCGGCAAGTTGGCTTGCGAGGCTCAAAACTTATTCTAATCTGTAAGACAAACCTGTAATCTCGCTCAATAAAATGTACACCCATTCTCGTTCCATCGGTGCCTTCCTTAAAAATAAAAAATAAAATAAGAACTAGAAAATGTACGAAGGCTGATAAAAATAATGTATTTTTGGAAAAGAATCGAATCCATAAGATAATTAAAAATATTATTTATTTCGTTTCACTGAGTGTTTCAATTTCACTTAGTATACATGATCATATATTAACAGATTTATTAAAATCTTTCATGAACGAAGAGCTCACAACACTAAATATCCACCTGATTTTCAGGTTGCTTCTATTTCAATTACATTTTTTATGAAACTGTAGAAAACGAAAGAAACGTAAACGTTTCCCTTAAAACCTCTCCAAAGATGTATATGGATGTGTACAGAAAATATTTTGAACTATCTATAAAAAGTGGTTTCCTTCCTTCTGTAAGCTTTTCACATCAAGCTTATATTATAAGTATTCTTATCTTTAGTAAAAGAATTACTATTTCTATAATATTCTTTCTGATTGTAAGACCTTGATTTTAGAAAACTGTGCGATTGGAGTGACAAGTTTTAAATGAAATGTAAATAAAACTTTCCAAAGAATTATTATTAATTAAACTTAAGTTCGTTCGTTCGGTTCAGTTATTACTACTTAATCAATAATCATCTCAAAAAATAATTATTAGTTTCAGATAATTTGGACTTGGTAACTAATTATTGAACAACGAAATTTAGTTACAGATTTAAAGTAAACATTTATCAAAATTCATTATAGAATCATGTACAATTCAATTTTTTAAATATCTAATCACACTAAGAAGTTCTTAATTATAAGCTCTTAAATTTTGTAATTTTATTATGAGAATATTAATACTTTTAGCGACAATTTCCAAAGCTAATTGAATTTGTAAATCTATCTAATAAATTCTAAATCTGTAGCACACATACGAACTCACTATAAAACGCTATAATATTATAACTATTTTTCTCATTAACGCCAAGAATCGACATTCCAACAAATGATTACCGCACCTCCAGAAAAAAAAAGAATTCCTACTTTACGATCACTTTAAAACCCTATTTTAAAACATCTCCGATAGAACTAACTCACTCTAAAATTTGTAATAAAATTGAAGCACGAGCTTGAAAGCCTTACAGAAGTTACGAAAGGGTACCTTTTTCCAGCTGTGAAAAGCTCTCACAATATATGTATATTCACTTGAACACCAGCATTCGCTTTCTGAAATCGACTTATTTTTAAAGTCACGCGATTTCCTTTATCCACTGTAACTCGTACACGACACTAATAATTTACAGTGTCGATTTCCGTTCCTCTCATCGCATTGAGTCACGAATCTGCGAAAAGAATCGACTTACCGGTAGTGAACTTTGAATTAGTTAACGAGTTATTTCTAGACAAAATTGTACTTTTAAAATAAGAAAGATGAAAACGAATATAAATTGCTGCAATGATGTATAACTTGATGTTGTATAATGCGACGTGATATATTTATAAATTGATCTTATATTTATAATATGGTGATGTATTATCGTGACGTCTTCATTCTATGATTAGGGAGGCTTTTCAGGCCTGTGTGACAAGTTGAGCGGCATTGAAATCCCGTCCTTTTGCTACTCCATGTGCTCGCCTCGTAAATCCCTAAAATCCAGGGACTGAATGTCATCCCGAAATTTTTGCATTCACTTTTAAAAGTTGAAGTCGTTGTCAAACTGATTTTGTATACAGATGGCTTTTACATTAGCGAATAATTGAATAACGACCAACCAAAGATATGTGGCAATCGTCACATACTCGAACAGGTTTTGCTGAATTTGGCAAAGCTATGGTGTTGTCGCTGCAGGCACTACAAAAAATGTTTCCACAGTTTCGACAATGGTGCTGTAACAAAAATGTTTGTTTCCGATTAATTTCAAAACGAAAATTAAAACTGATATTTCTAGGAATCAAGGATAAAAAATAGGGTACAAAGGTTACTTTTTCACGCCATAGGGTACTTATTTCACGCTTAAAGGGTATCCTTTATTTACAAAAATGGGGTATAATTAAGAAGTTATTAAAGACAGTAGATTTTTCATAGGTACAGGCAATTTAAACCATTTTTAAAATCAAGAAAAACTGAAAGGGAGCCGTTCAAAAATTACGTCACACTGCCGGGGGGGGGGGGCAGGTTTTGTGATGATTTGTGACGCAGGGGGAGGGGTTAACGCAGAATGTGACATCACACATGGAAAATATAAATAAAATACAATTTTTTGAAATGCTTGAAAAAATTAAAATGGTTGATTTTATTCTACAAGTAAAGCATCTAAATACACACTTCACACTCTTTCCCCGATTCCCCTCTTTAACCCTTTTTTAAAAGGATTCCTCTTTTTTCCCCTGTTTTCAAGAAACTTCCCTTTTTTCTCCTTTTTTCGCTTAAATGCGAACTAAATTGATACAATTAATATAAATTAAGAAAAAAATCCAACTATATATCGTTGAAAGTTAATTCTCTTTAATTCAAAAGTATACTCTTATATTTTTAGTTAAGAATTCATCTCTTTTGGTTAAAAATTCTACTATTTGGTTGTAATTCGTATTTTTCGGTTGAAAATTAATTTTTTTATTTGAAAATTAAAGTATTCTATTTTTGGTTGAAATTCATCGTTTTTAGTAGAAAATTCTACTATTAAATTTTTTATTGCGAATTTGTCTTTTTTGGCTGAAAATTCAACTAAAAGTTCAACTAGAAGAAAACTCAACTAAAACTAAAAGTTCAACTACTTTGTAAATCATTCATTTTATTAGTTGAAGATTAAACTACTTTGTTGAAAATTTGTCCATTCTTGGTTGAGAATCAATTTTATAAACTGAAAATTTAACGATTCCATTAATGGTTGAAAATTGATAGTTTTCAGTTGAAAATTCAACAATTCGTTAAAAAATTTATGTATTTTGTTGAACACTCGTTTTTTTGGCTGAAGATCAATTTTTTCAATTTCAAACTTAACTATTCCATTTTTGGTTGAAAGTTTATCATTTTTAGTTTAAAATTCAACTATTTAGTTGAAAATTAGTTTTTTGGCTGGAGATTCATATTTTCGGGTCGAAAATTCAACTGTTTTGTAGAAAATTCTTTTTTTTTGGGTTAAAAATTAAACTGCTTTGTTGAAAATTCGTCTTTTGGTTGAGAATTCTATTATTTTCGTAGAAAATTGAACTGCTTTCTACAGAATTCGCCTTTTTGAATGAAAATTCAACAATTTGGTTGAACTCTTTTTTCTTTCTTGACTGAAAAATCTTTCCTGGATCAAATTCGTATTTTGGTTGAGGATTTAGCTATTTTGTTAAGAATTCATCTTTCTTGGTTAAATTCAACATTTTTTTATTAAAAATTAAAATCTTTTCTTGGCTGAAATATCAACTGTTATATATTGCATTGAGAATTAATCTTTTTTTATTAATAGTTCAACTAGTTGGTTGAAAATTGTACTTCTTTGTTGAAAATTCTTTTTTTTCAAGATTCATCACTTTAGTTGAAAATTAAACTATTTTGTTGGAAGTTTGATTATTTTGTTGAAATTTCAACTATTTTGACAAAAATTTTACTATCCCGTTAAAACTTAATTATTTTGTTGAAACTGTAACTGTTTTGTTGAACATTCGTCTTTTTGGTTAGAAAATTCGTCCTTTTGGTATGCATATTCAAATGTCTTCTAAAAAATTCGTCTTTTTGTCTTAAAAATTCAACTATTTGGTTTAAAATTCATCTTTCTTGGTTAAAAATTGATATTTTCGGGTTTAAAAATTCAAATATCTTATTGAAAATTCAACCATTCTGTTAATGTGATTATTTGTGACGAAGAAGGGGAGGGGTGGAAAAAGTGTTTGAGCATTAAGGTATTCACTTACAAATTTTACAATTTAAAACGACTTAAATTTAAACCAAACAACTTTATTTAGTTACAATTTTTAAGGGTCTTAAGGAATACTAAAGAAAAGATTCCAAGATATATATGACACTGAAAAAGTGCAAGGTTTGGACGCCTCGATTTTATTACAAATTCAACAAATTTAGGCTATTGTCTGAAAATAGAGCACCATAAGGACCAGATCTTGAAAATAGGGGACTTTAGGGACTACAGCTGAATAAAGGATACAATTGGGGATATAGGGACCAGTCTGTGAGGCCTGAAACTGCTTTTTGAAAATTGCCTCAATAAATTGGATCAGAATTTTTTAAAAAGCATAAAGCAGTTTTATTCCTTTCCTCAAAAAATAAATCATTCCGATAAATGTCATATGTATAGTGGCTGACCATAAACTTGCTTTACCACTTAGGCAGTTGACGTATTTTATATCCCGCCCCGCATATTTCTTCAGCCATGCAAATCTGATTTGCATAAGATAATTAGACATTTATCTTTTTAGAATCTTCCCTTTCTCAAAATAATACTATAAACAATATTTTCTATTTATATGAGAAGAAATCTAAAATACTCATCAAAACAACCATCCCAAAGAAACCAAGTTTAACAAAGATAACTCTCTATAAATAATTAAAAAGGGTATTAATAATTGAAAGAGAAGAACAGAAAAGGGATATCCAGGGCTACCACAGACTAATGTACTTGAATAAGTACAAATAGTGACTAATTTAAGCTGAAAAGTAACTAAAAATGATCAATTTTAAACACAAAAAGTGACTAGAAGTGCCTACTGTACACACAAAAAATTAGATGAAATTTTATTCCTGGATTCGGGCTTGAATACCAAGGTTACAATCACTATAATTAATTTTGCAACTTATGTTCAGATGAATTGTATAATTAATTTTCGTACAAGCTGAATAAGGGTCATTCAATTTTATTTCACAGAAGTTGGTTGTGGACTAATTTTTAAAAATTTGGATACTCACTAACTAATACTCAATGTTTTTTGAACTTATTCATCACATAAATTTAATTCATTACTTCATTTTTACTTAGGAATTTAATTTACAGAATGCAGAGGTACAGAAAAATGTCACATTTGTGTGCATTATACAATAGAGAAAAAAATCAAATTCCACAATGCAAAATTGAATTGAATCGTATAAGATGTATTCAACATTCTTTAAACTGCCAAAGTAACTTTATTGTAAAATAATGAACGAAAATTTTGTTTCAACAACAACTAAAACATAACCATTTTTCAGCACTTTCATAGCCTTATTAAGGCCATGTAACGAGTGGGTCACGTGACCAGATTCCTACCTTACCGACACTTTTTTTTGTTTACCAACTTACGTTCACACGAAGCGCCACATCAAGTTGAAGATTTGGGAAACTAAATGAGAAGCACTAAGAAAAGTGTGTCTGGTCTTAGAATTATATAATTATGAAGAAAGTTTTTCTGCAAATAAATTTTTTTTGCTTTTTTCATAATTATATAAATTTAGGATCAGGCACACATTTCTTAGTGCTTTTTATTTAGTTTCCCAGATTTTCAACTCGATGTAACGCTCCGTGTGAACGTAAGTTTGGAAATAAAAAAAGTGTCGGTAAGGTAGGAATCTGGTCACTTGACCCACTCACCACATGGCCTTAACAGAAAATATTACACTAATTATTTTTTAGACTGCAATAAACAAAACTTTAATATTGTATATAATTTTATAAGTTTTTAATTTCTTTTCCATTTAACACAGAAATAAATTTCATAAATAACACTTATATTTGCAAAAAAAATTTTAGAATTTGTTTATGTTTTCGTGAAAAATATTTTGTTTATTAAAAAAATTCAATCGTTTATTTTTTCAATGTAGCAGAACAGTTATTCAATTATTCAATATGCAAAAAAGTCGACCTGGAAAGACTTAATTTATGGACCTGGAAAACTTGAAAAAGTCCTTGAATTTTTTTCGTAAGAATTGCTGGACACTTCGATGTGTACACACTGAAAGTCTCTAATAAGTATGTCTGCGATGTCTTCCAAGAATTTCGTTCCAGGACCAGGGGGTGAAGGTGTACAGTGAGCGCGGCACTCTAATGCCAGCAAACTCGTCCAGCGCCGCACTACTAAAGCTGGCTGTATCACAAGCGCATAATTTCGTCAGTT
>JAUMHM010000049.1:18856211-18874245 GCA_032362435.1 Melikaiella ostensackeni
ATAATCTGTTACTATTTAAATACCTTACTTATCTACTACATTGCTTGATGACATCATCAAAAACATTCTAGAAACTTAGCATGGACACAAAACACTACAGCTGTTGAACGTTCTCGATGTTGGTAAGATAGTAATTTATAATTAGAAACAACCTTACTTATCTACTAAATTGCTTGATGACGTCATCAAGAACAATCTAGAAACTTAGTACGGACGCGAACCACTACAGCTGTTGAATGATCTCGATGTTGGTAAGATAGAAATTTAGATATGAAACCACCTTACTCATCTACTATATTGCTTGATGAGGTCATCAAAAACATTCTAGAAACTTAGTACGGACACAAACCACTACAGCTGTTGAACTGCCCTGATGTTTGTAAGACGGGAATTTAAGAATATAAACCCCCCTACTTATCTGCTAAATTGCTTGATGACGCTGTCAAGAACATTCTAGAAACTTAGTACGGACGCGAACCACTAGAGCTGTGGAATGGTCTCGATGTTGGTGAGATAGAAATTTAGAATTTGAAACCACCTTACATATCCACTTAATTGCTTGACGACGTCATCAAGAGCATTCTAGAAACTTAGCATAGACACAGGCCACTACAGCTGTGGAAAGGCCTCGATTTTGGTAAGATAGAAATTTAGAATTTGAAACCACCTTACATATCCACTTAATTGCTTGACGACGTCATCAAGAGAATTCTAGAAACTTAGAATAGACACAAACCACTACAGCTGTTGAACTGCCTTGATGTTTGTAAGATGGGAATTTAAGAATAGAAACCCCCTTACTTATCTGCTAAATTGCTTGATGACGCCATCAAGAACATTCTAGGAACTTAGTACGGACACGAACCACTACAGCTGTGAAACTATCTCGATCGAGGTCGCGATCTCTCCAAGATAGGAATTTAGAAATGGGAACCCCTTTACTTTTCTACTAAATTGCTTAATGACGATATCAAAAACATTTTAGAGGCGAAGCACGAACACTAACCACTATAGCTGTGTAACTCTCTCGATGTTTGTAAGATAGGAATTGAGAAATAGGAACGCACTTCCTTATGAACTAAATTGCTTGATGACGTCATCATGAACATTCTAGAAACTTAGCGCGGACACAAAGTAATACAGCTGCTGAACCGTTTTGATGTTAGTAAGATGGGAATTTTAGCTTATAAACCCCCTTAGTTATCTGCTAAATTGCTTGATGACGTCATCAAGAACATTCTAGAAACTTAGTACGGACACGAACCACTTCAGCTCTGGAATGGTCTCGATGTGGGTACGATAGAAATTTAGAATTTGAAACAACCTTAATTATCCACTAAATTGTTTGATGACGTCATCAAGAACATTCTAGAAAGTTAGTACGGATACGATCCACTACAGCTGTTGAACTGTCTCAATGTTTGTAAGATAGGAATTCAGCAATAGAAACCCCCTTACTTATCTACTAAATTGCTTGATGACGTCATCAAGAACATTCTAGAAACGTTGTACAGACGCGAACCACTGAAGATGTGGAACGGTCTTGATCTTGGTAAGTTAGAAATTTAGATTTGAAACCAACTTACTTATCTACTACGTTGCTTGCTGACGTCATCAAGAACATTCTAGAAACTTAGTACGGACATTAAACACTATACTTGTGTGTCTCGATGTTTGTAACATAGAATTTAGAAATAGAAACCTCTTTACTTATCTACTAAATTGCTTGACGACGTCATCAAGAGCATTCTAGACACTTAGCACAGACACAAACCACTACAGCTGTTGAACTGCCTTGATGTTTGTAAGATGGGAATTTAAGAATAGAAACACCCTTACTTATCTGCTAAATTGCTTGATAACGCCATCAAGAACATTCTAGAAACTTAGGACGGACACGAGCCACTATAGCTGTCGAACTGTCTCGATCGAGATCGCGATCTTTCTAAGATAGGAATTTAGAAATGGAAACCGCCTCACTTGCCTACTAAATTGCTTCACGACGTTATCAAGAACATTTTAGAAACGTAGCACGAACACAAACCACTACAGCTGTGGAACTGTCTCAATGCTTGTAAGATAAGAATTTAGAAATAGGAACCCCCTTACTCATCTAATAAATTGCTTGATGACGTCATCAAGAACATTCAAGAAACTTAATACGGTCACAAACCAATACAGCTGTTGAAGTGTCTTGATGTTCGTAAGATAGGAATTTAAGAATAGAAACTCCCTCACTTATCTGCTAAATTGCTTGATGACCTCATCAAGAACTTCCTAGAAACTTAGTACGGACACGAAACACTACAGCTGTGTAACTGACTCGATGTTTGTAAGATGAAAATTCGGAATTTTGAAACCACCTTACTCATCTAGTAAATTGCTTGATGACGTCATCAAGAACATTCTAGAAATTTAGTACGGACATGAAACACTACAGCTGTGGAACTGTCTCGATGTTTGTAACATAGAAATTAAAAAATAGAAACCCCCTTACTTATCTACTAAAGTGCTTGACGACGTCATCAAGAGCATTCTAGAAACTTAGCATGAACACGAACCAATCGAACTGTGGAAAGGTCTCGATGCTGGTAAGATAGAAATTTAGAGTTAGAAACTACCTTACTTATCCACTAAATTGCTTGATGACGTCATCAAGAACATTCTAGAAATTTAGTACGGACATGAAACACTACAGCTGTGGAACGGTTTCGATGTTGGTGAGATATAAATTTAGAGTTAGAAACTACATTACTTATCTACTAAATTGCTTGATGACGTTATCAAGAATATTTTAGCAACTTAGTATAAACACGAACCACTACAGCTGTGGAACGGTCTCGATGTTGGTAAGATAGGAATTTAGAATGAGAAACCACCTTACTTACCTACCAAATTGCTTGATGACGTCATCAAGAACATTCTAGGGACTTAGCACAGACACGAACCACACCATCTGTTTGATGTCGATAAGATAGGAATCTAGAATAAGAAACCCTTTTACTCATCTACTCAATTTCCTTTGAATTAAACAAAAACTCTGTTCCTGTCGACTTGGACACCTTCTGATGAAGCTATTCATAAAAAAATCCGAGAGACCATTATGAAACTTTGTGTTCTCGGGAGAGGTACTAATGGGGGTCTAACCAAGTCTAACTTGTTGATATCACTTTTCAACTTTCTAGATCCGGAGTTTCGAAAGCTCGCCTTGTACTAGTGCTCTTTTGGATCAGAAGTTGCGCACGCAGTTTAAGCAGATATTGCGACTACCCTTGTATTATACGAAGGTACCGGTATCACCGAAAGTCAAAGTTCCGTGAGCCGCTGAGCTGAACGAACTTCCCACTCTTTCTGCTCTTCCTTCCGGTCAAGTCGAACCAGCACGAACTAATACGAGCAGTTTCAAACTCGTAAGGTTCAACTACACTGGCGCGAAACTTGTAATTCAAGTCTTAGTAATCGCAGGAAACACAAGTGCGGCGCGGCGAACTGAATTTATTTTTCAAAACGTTTTCAATATTCCTTGGACACAAATCTATATCAATATATGAATATTAAAAAGTAATAGTAAATTAATAAACTATTTAACGATTTTATCATTAGTCTGAGAAGAAGAAAAATTTAATAATCATGTATGGCATGCTACTGGAAAGTGTGCAACATTTCGTACAGGTTTGTATCGACAGTAACCATTACTTGTTTATACTATTTTGTGTTCAAGTGCACTTTGGACTATTTATAATATCCGAATGACGAATAAGCGGAATCCTGATTCGGCCTTCCGCTTTGGCCATCTGTGTAAACTTTAGAAGTGCGTTATATAAAATTATAGAAAATAGAAATGCTTGAGGTCCAGTTTTCAAAACTTCTCATTTTTCCTGGAATTCTACCTACATTTTTTGAGGAAGATCGTTTAATTTGTGAGCTGTTCGAATTTAAATTAAACTTTCGATTCTGATAGGAGTTGATAAGGAAATTTTCGTGAAAAACTTTTTTCCGTCTGTTGCGCAAACTCACGCGAAGAATGTTTCTTGAGGGAATAAAGTTTTAGTGATTTTTTGAAGCCTTCATATTCTTATTAAAATTATTTTTTATATCACTTTTCTTATCTTTTTCATCCTTGAAAGGTTCAATAAGCGAACTTGTTCAGAATAGTCTGATAAATATAGATATATACTCTTGACTGAAAGTCTGGATACATTGATTTTTTTCAAAATTTTCAAATGGGTGTGATATCTTAAATGAAATTTCTAATTTTTTAAAAATTATGTTTCCTTAAAAAGTATACAAATCTGCGTTCAATGATTCTTATTTGAGTTGTTCTCGGTCATTCTGTAGAGAAATATCTATGAAAGACCAGTTTTTTCGCCAAATTTTTAAATTGCCAATATCTCAGTAATTACTCAACATTTTTTGTTTCTAGGGCTTACTTTGAAGGGTAAATTCTTTTTTTTTCGCAACTTTTTCAAATTGCCAATATGTCTATCTTAATAAATGCTAAGAAAATTTGATGAATCGATATTTTACAATTTTTTCAGAATCTATAATCAAATCGCTTAGCCTTTGAATTTTAAAAACTATCTGTAAAAGTGCATCAACAAACACATAGATGATTTCAGTAAAAAAGTACAGAATCTACCCCTTAAAATAAATCACAGAAACTTAAAAAATGTTGAATAATTACGGAGATGTTGGTAAATCAAAAAGTTGACGAAAAAACTTGCTTTTATAGATATTTTCCTACAAAATGATCAATATAGATTCAAATAGGTTTTATTTAACGCAAATTTGTATACGTTTTAGGACAATTTAATTTTAGAAATTTAAAAATTGCATTAAAGATATGAATAAATACTTTACTATTAAAAAAATCCATTCTTTTAAAAATTTATACTTGTTAAAACACAGTTGATTTAAAAAAATATATATTTAAAAGTTTCCCATTGATGATATTAATTTTTATAGTGGAAGAGTGATTTTAATGCCATGACCAAAATATCATTTCGTCAGCTGTAATAATCCTAAATCATTGTTTGAGTTTTCCAACTAAAGAACATTTTTCTGCGAATAAAAATAAAGCAAAAATGTAAATGAGATTTTCTTTTACAATATAAATTTCAAACAAGACATTGCGATTTATAGAGCTAAGAATGATCTTTATAAATAAAAAAAGTCACCCAGTATTACCAGATTCCTACTACTGATAGTAAAACCTTCGAACTTCCTCATACCTCTTTCATTAGAATTAATTTTTAAAAAAAGTCAACAGGGTGTCTACCCGGGTGATGATTTTGAATTTCCGGTCAGTTCCCGAGGTTTTCCCGGTCAATTCAAAAAAGTTCTAAAGATTTGAATGATTTCAAACGATTTTCAAAGATTTCAAGAGATTTCTGAACATTTTACAAGATTTCAAAGATTCCTGATTTGTAACAGGGAATTTTGGGAATGAATTATCATTGCGATTTGGAACAGCAGATAATTTTTGGTCTTGGGAATTACAGTTCTGATTTGGAGCAGAGAATTTTGTAAAAGAATTATAATCCTGAATTTGAACCCGGATTATTTTTTTAATTCCCTTCTTCTAAGTCAGAATTGAAATTATTTTCTAAAATTTCCATTTCATGACAAAAACTCTCTGTTCCAAATCAAATTTATAATTCTTTACGAAAACTGCCTGTCCTAAAATAAAAAATAACAATCCTTTAAAAGTTTTTTTTTACTAGAATTCCCCGTCCCAACATTACATTTATTTACAAAAATTTTCTATTCCAAGTCAGAATTATTTTTATCTACAACATTTTATATTATAATTCAGAAATATAGTAACCCCCTGTTTCTAAAATTTGGAAGAAGGAAGTTTCGAGTTCTGGTAAAATTTAATTTAAAAAAAAAATAGAATTTTTGAATTAAAAAAAAAATCTGATTTGGAACAAGAAACTATTAAAATCTGACAAATTCGGACTTGGAATTGGGATTGTTTTTGTAAATTCCCTTTTTATAAATCAGAAAAGTTATTTTTCCAAATTTCCAGTTACATGTCAAATATTACCTGTTCCAAGACAAAATTATAATTCTTTGCGGTAATTTTTTTTATATTCAATCTATTTATTCCCCGTCCAATATCAGAATTATGGTTCTTTTATAAAATTCTTTTATAAAATCCTATACAAGGAATTTCAAAAATTCCTTGTCCCAAGTCAGAATTATATTTATCTACAAAATTTTATATTAAAATTTAGAAATATAGTAACTCCCTTTTTCCAAAATTTGAAATAAGGAAGTTTCAAATTGTGACGAATTCTGACTTGGAGTAGAGATTTATTCCAGATTCTTTTCTTCTGAATCAGAATTAAAATTCTTTTCCAAAATTTCCGTTCCATGTCAAGAATTCTGTATTCCAAGTCAAATTATAATTCTTAACGAATTTTTTTGTTCTAAAGTGAAGTGAAAATTATAATTCTTCACCGAAATTCCTAGTTCTTTCTCAGAATTATAATTTCAAGTCAGAATTATAATTCTTTTAGAAAATTTTTCACTAAAATTCCGTGTTCCGAATAAAAAATTCTAAGTCTTCACGAGATTCCCTGTCTTAAACTCAAAATTATATTTTTTTTTACTGAAATTTCATGCTACAACTTAGGATTATAATTCTTTTGGAAAATATATGAAACCACTTTTAATATGCATATATTAGTACATTCGAGAGAAAAATCTAGGTCACTTAATCAAATTCCCGGTCATTTTTCGGTTTTTTCCTGGTGAACTAAATTCCAGGTCGTTTCTCGATTTTCGGGGCAGGTAGAAACCCTGATTAAACTAATTCTGTAACTTGAAACAATTCTACAAAACTATTGTTCTAGTTGACCTGATCAATCTAGTAAATATTTATTTCAGTAATAAGAAAAATAAATAAACGATAATCCAAAATTAATCAAATTCCTTTTGCTTCAAATATATTAGATCCAAGACCGTATGATATTTCATAGCAAATAATCCCTAGGTGATTCTGGAATACATATTTTAATTTTTCAAAGCTTTTCAAGTACAGAGATGAGTTTTAAAGTGGTTGCAGTTGATGGAATATTAAATGAAAAACAAGTCACAAGGTCGTGAAAATTCTATAACGTAAAACGAACCGGAAAAATTTCAATTTTTGAATGTATGATTTCACATATAGCAATTTTAATTCTATAATCTTAAGCAGAAACCATTTACGAATTTTTAAATTAGAAAAAGTTTAAATTTGTTCCAAATTTATAAATTCTAGATAGAAGCGGTAAAAAAAGAAACATGTATGAATATAATAAACAATTTTAATTTCGTCGCAATCAGAATTGAGAAACTTAAAATTGTGAAAGTTTGAAATTGAGTAATTAATTAATAAAAGCCTTAGGAATGACATAATATCATATTTATATTAGGGTGGTCCAAAAAAGGCCAAATTTTTTTCTTAAGTATCACCCCTACAATGTGTTCCTTTTGGTGTCAAAATGACTTCCGGTTTTTGAAAGAATTGAACAAAAATATTTAGGGAACCCTCAAGTCAGTTTTTATAAATGAAATGTTTATTATATTTTAAAATTTTTAAAGCCACGTGAGCGAAACCTCAAAAAAAATTTTTCACATTTTTTCTAAACCAACTTGCATTTACAGAAAACGCATATCGAGTTGAAAATTTCGGAAACTAATAAAAAAGCATTAAGTAACGTTTGTCTTGTCCTAAATTTTTATAATTATTAAAAAAACAAAAAATTTTTTTTTAGAAAAAAAACTTTTTTTATAATTATAAAAATTAAGGACCAAACAAACGTTCCTTAGTGCTTTTCAATTAGTTTCCGAAATTTTCAATTCAATATCGCGTTTCCTGTGAACGTAAGTTGGTTTAAAAAAAATGTGGAAAAAAATTTTTTAAGTTACGCTCACATGGCTTTATGAGTCCAAAAATTTATAGATTCAATAAAGGTTTGATTAATTTAAGGATTTAAAGATTTGAATAATTAATTAATAAAATCCTTAAAAATTAAATAATATCATATTTGTATAAGGATGATCCAAAAAAGGTTTTATTTTATTTTTTCAGATAGAGCCCCTACAAATTATTTCTTTTGGTTTAAAAGTGACCCTTGATTTTTGGCAGAATTAAACAAAATATTTAGTGGTCCCCCAAGTCGGTTTTTATACAAAAAGTGTTTATTTTATTTGGAATTCTTCAAGAGTCTACAATTTGAAAAAAAACAGCTGTTAAGAATTCAATTTCAAATGAAAAGCTTATTAAAACATCGATTAATCTGTAAACATGACTTGTAAAAATTGAACAATTATCAAGAAAAATATGAACCATGAAAACTATTCAAATTGTGCAATTTCAAATGCAGAATAATTTGAAACTGAATAATGAATTATTAAGTACAAAGGATTTGAAATTTTTTAATTATAAAAGTTTGAATTTGTTCGAAACGAAGAAATTTTAGATAGAAGCAGTGAGAAAAAGAACAAGTATGAATATAATAAACAATTTTAATGTCGATGCAATCAGAATTGAGCAACTTCAAACCGTAAATGTTTGGAAGTGAATAATTAATTAATAAAAGCCTTAGGAATGAAATAATATCATATTTATATTAGGGTGGTCCAAAAAAGCCTAATTTTTTTCTTAAATATCTCCCCTACAAAGTGTTTCTTTTGATGTTAAAATGACCCCCGATTTTTGGCAGAATTGAACAAAAATATTTAGGGAACCCCCAAGTCGGTTTTCGTAAATTGAATGTCTATTTTATTTGGAAATCTTTAAAAGTCCACAAAATTTAAGGATTTAATAAAGATTTGATTAATTTAAGGATTTAAAGATTTGAATAATTGATTAATAAAAGCCTTAAGAATTGAATAATATCATACTTATACAAGGATGATCCAAAAAAAGGTTTTATTTTTTTTTTTAAATAGAGCCCCTACAAATCGTTTCTTTTCGTGTTAAAATGGCCCCTGATATTTAGCAGAATTAAATAAAATATTTAGTGGTCCTCCAAGTCGGTTTTTATACATAAAATGTTTATTTTATTTGGAATTCTTTGAGAGTCTACAATTTGAAAAGACAGCTGTTAAGAATCTAATTTTAAATTGAAAGTTTATTAAAACATCGATAAATCTGAAAATTTGACTTGTAAAAATTGAACAATTTTCAAGAAAAATATGGTAAGTTAAAACTATTATTTGAAACTGAATAGTAAATCATTAATGAAATAAAGTGATAAAGTATTGTTGTATTGGTACTCATTGTACTTATTGTAATAATGCCCAAAATTGAACAATATTTTTAAAAAATCGAACAAATTTTAAGATTGCATACTTCAGAACCGGAAAAATTTTAATTTTTAAATGTATGAGTTCACATATAGCAATTTAGCTTGAATAATTTTAGATAGAAAAGATTTACAAGTATTTTAATTAAAAAAGTTTGAATTTGTTCGAAATTGAAAAATTCTGGACAGAAGCGGTAAAAAAAGAACAAGTATGAATATAATAAACAATTTTAATTTCTATGCAATTAAAATAGAGTAACTTCAAATTGTAAGTGATTGAAATTGAATAATTAATAAATAAATCTTTAGGAATTAAATAATACATTTATATTAAGGTGGTCCAAAAAAGGCCTAATTTTTTTCTTGAATATCTCCCCTAAGAAATGTTTCTTTTGATGTCAAAATGACCCCGATTTTCTGCAGAATTGAACAAAAATATTTAGGGGTCCCTCAAGTCGGTTTTTGTGAATAAAATGTTTATTATATTTGGAATTCTTTAAGAGGTTACAAAATTCAATGATTTAATAAACATTTGAATAATTAATAAGAGCCTTAAGAATTAAATATCATATTTATATTAGGGTGTTCCAAAAAAGTCCTAATTTTTTTTCTTAAATATCTCGTCTAAGAAACTTTTCTTTTGGTGTAGAAATGACCCCCGATTTTCGGCAGAATTAAAAAAAAATATTTAGTTGTCCTCCAAGTTAATTTCTATGCATAAAATGTTTATTTTTTTTTGGAATTCTTTAAGAGTCCGCAATTTGAAAACATAGCTGTTAATAATCTGATTTTAAATTAAAAGTTTTTTAAAACGTCAATTCATCTGAAAATTTAACTTGTGAAAATTGAGCAATTTTCAAGAAAAATATGGGAAATTAAAACTATTCAAATTGTACGCTTTCAAATGCAGAATAATTTGAAACTCAATAATAAAATATTAATGAAAAAAGGAATAGCGTTGTGTTGTATTTCTCTTTATTGTACTAATTGTAATGCCCAAAATTGAACAATATAAAAAAAATTTCAATTTTCAAATGTATGAGTTCACATATAGCAATTTGACCAGATTAATCTTAAGCAGAAAACATTTACAAATTTTTTAATTAGAATGAGTTTAAATTTGTTCGAAATTGAGGAATTCTAGATAGAAGCGGTAAAAAAAGGAACAATTATGACTATAATAAACAATTTTGATTTCGATGCGATCAAAATAGAGCAACTTCAAATTATAAGCGTTTGAAATTGAATAATTAATTAATAAAAGTCTAAGGAATGAAATAATATCATATTTATATTAGGGAGGTTCAAAAAAGGTCTAATTTTTTTTCTTAAAAGTCTCCCCTTCAAAGTGTTTCATTTGGAGTTAAAATGACCTCCGATTTTTGTCAGAATTGAACAAAAATATTTAGGGACCCCCAGGTCGGTTTTTGTAAATAAAATGTTCATTTTATTTAAATTAAGGGTGTTTATGTATTTTTAGATTACTCAGACTTTTGCCAGAATTTTAAAAAAGTATTTAGGGATCCCCAAACCGTTTTTTGAAAATGAAATGCTCAATTTTCTTGAAAAATCTGCTGAAAATCTGAATGATGTATTTGAGTAAAAAAAGAGTATATTATATGTCGAAGTAAAAAAATCCATTAGCAATGATTATTCAAAGAAAGTAAGCATTTTATTTTCGAAAACTGGCTTGGGGAATCCCTGAATATATTTTTGAAATTCTGCCAAATATCAGGATTCATTTTGACACCAAAAGAAATACTTTGTAGGGGTGCTATTCGAGGAAAAAATCCCTTTTTTACCACCCTAATAAACATTCCGAACCAATCCGATCCAATCCGAAAAAAGTTCTCGACTTCGTTGGATCCGAAACAGTTGAAACTTAATCCGACTCAATCCGATTCAGTCTGAAATCGGCTTCATTCGAATTGAAAATTTGGTATATATCAATCCGAGTTCGGATTGATTAAGATTGATTCGGAATTAAAATTTGGTTCGGATTGATTCGGATTAGATCGGATACAGATTTCGGAATGATTCGGAATGAATTCCTATCCGAAACTTTCGCTAGGCTACTGTAACAATAAAATTCTCTTTTAAGTAAACAAGGTGAAATTCATTAACAAATGATGTGAACTCAAACTGTGCATCCATAAATTAGCATTCTCTATCACTTGTAGAACTTTCAGGAAATTCAGAATGGAACGAAGCGTGTAGCCTTGGTTTGCTGAAATTAAAGTTATACTTCACTTGGCTAAGCTTGAATTTCCACAAGACAAGTCTAAGCGAGATTTAACGGTCCCCTAACCACTTCTATTCTAGCATATAAACCCTCCTTTCAAAGATACATCAGCCTTTTCATATTAGAGTTTCCTGACTTACAGAATCATTATGAAGAATCGAATCTGAAAACTATTTAGGAAACGTCCATTTATTACGTGAGGAAGATTTTTGAATTTTAGAACCCCTATCCCCTATTGTGAGGATTCGTACAATTTTCGTGATCGCCACCCCCTCTTCTTACATAAGATTTTATATTTTTTACTCAATAATCCACAATAAGTCAATTATTTTCACTGCAAATGAGATTTCAGAAAATCTGGAAGATTTCCAGTGATTTAAAAGGATTTCAACAGATTTCAAGGGATTGAAAAAGATTAGGGCATTTCAAAAGTTTCCAAAGGATTACGAGAGGTTTCACGCGTTTGAAGTGATTTTAAAAGATTTAAAGAATTTGAATGAATTATTTAGTCAAATTTCAGAAGGAAACTCAATTTTTTAAAGGCATTTCATAAGTTTTTAAGAGACTTCAAGGAGTTTAATCAGATTTCGAGAGATTTTATGGGATTTCAAGGGATGCTAAAGGATTTCAACGGTGTTTAGGAATTTCGAGGGATTTTACAAGATTTAAAGGGACTTCAAGAAGTTAAATTAGATTTCAAGAGATTTTACGGGATTTGAAGGGATACTGCAGGAAAAAACGAAATTAAGGAATTTCGAGGGATTTTATAAGATTTAAAGGAACTTCAAGGAGTTTAATCAGATTTCAAGACATTATACGGGATTTCAAGGAATAACGAAGGATTTCGACGGTTTTTTAGGGATTTTGAGGAATTTTACAAAATTTGAAGGAACATCAAGGAGTTTAATCAGATTTAAAGAGATTTTACGGGATTTTAAGGGATACTAAAAGATTTCAACGATTTTTACGAATTTCGAGGGATTTTAAGGTATTAAGGACGATTTGCGCGAATTAATAAGGATTTTAAGGTATTTCAAAAGAATTGCAGGGATCAGAAAATTTTGAGGGTATTTAAAACGATTCCAAAGAATTACGAGAGGTTTCACACATTTTAAGTGATTTTAAAAGATTCCAAGAATTTGATTAAGTTACGTAGTACGATTTCAGAAAGGAACTCAATTTCATCAAGAGATTTCATAAGATTACAAGGGACTTTAAGGAGTTTAATCAGATTTCAAGAGATTTTACGGGATTTCAAGGGATACGGAAGGATTTTAACGGATTTTAGGAATTTAGAGGATTTTTAAAAGATTTGGAGGGACTTCAAGGAGCCCTATTAGATTTCAAGACATTTTAGAGGATTTCAAGCGATACAGAAGGATTTCGACGGTTTTAAAAGAATTTTGAGAGATTTTAAGGTATTAAGAACGATTTGCGCGATATACTATACGACATACTAAGGATTTTAAAGGATTTCGAAAGAATTTAAGGGATAAGGAAAGTTTTAGGGTATTTACAACGATTCCAAAGGATCACGAGAGGTTCCACACATTTAAAGTGATTTCAAAAGATTTTAAGAATCTGAATAAATTACGTAGTACACTTTCAGAGAGAAACTCAATTTTTTCAAGGGATTTCATAAGATTATAAGGGATTTTGAGGAGTTTAATCAGATTTCAAGATATTTTACTGGATTTCAAAGGATACTGGAGGATTTCAACGGATTTTAGGAATTTCGAGGGATTTTACAAGATTTGAAGGGACTTCAAGGAGTTTCATCAGATTTCAAGAGATTTTACGAGATTTCAATGGATACTGAAGGATTCCAGTGGTTTTTAGGAATTTCGAGGGATTTTAGCAGATTTGAAGGTACTTCAAGGAGTTTAATCAGATTTCAAGACATTTTAGGGATTTAAGGGATACCGAAGTATTTCGACTGTTTTTTTTTTTGGGAATTTTCAGGGATTTCTAGGAATTAAGAACGATTTGCGCAAATTACGTAGGATTTTAAAGGATTTCGAAAGAATTCGAGCGATTAAAAAAAGTTTAGGTTTTTCCAAATGATTTCAAAGGATTACGAGAGGTTTTACGCATTTTAAGTGATTTTAAAAGATTTTAAGAATTTCAATAAATTACCTAGTACAATTTCAGAGAGAAACACAATTTTTTCAAGGTATTTTATAAGATTATAAGGGACTTCAAGGAGTTTAATCAGATTTCAAGACATTATTCTCAATCTCAAGGAATATCAAAGGATTTTAATGGTTTTTGAAAGGAATTTTGAGGGATTTTACAAGGTTTAGTTTCCCATTCAAATCTTACATTTGAAGTTGTTTAAATGGGCATGCAAATTTGCCATATGCAAATACTGAAACTCTCCCAGCTTGGAAGCAATTCAGCATTCAGTTTATGCATAATGAATAGGCTGCCAGTAAAATTAATTTGAAAACGAATGCACTCGTATTTTTTTCAATTATCTATTGTTCGTTTAATAAATAAGATATGATATGAATTTTGGTATTCAAATTTTATAAAGAAAAATTCCATAGTACACTGAAAAAATGTGTTCAGTAGCCATTACAAAAACTTTTGTATAAGTAGAACATAAGGGCTTTTCTGTAACTTTTAATATTTATTTCGAGAACCTCTATAATCTGGACTGCAACGATTACCATCTGTATTGTAACGATTACCAAAGTCGAGACGCATTCTCCTCGACTTCGGTAATCATTACAATCCAGATTATAGAGGTTTTCGAAATAAATATTAAAAGTTACCGAAAAGTCTTTATGTCCGACTTTTACAAAAAAATTTGTTGCGGCTACGGAACACATTTCCTCCATATAGTTACGTTCACTTTCTGTGAAGTGATCATATTTTGTTATTTTTAAGGCAGGTTTTCGAAAATAATAATTTTTTCGTAAGAGAGCGTCCATTAATCACGTAAGGCTTTTTTAGGAGGGATGGGGTTTGGGAAATCCAACAAATCCTTATTTGAGGGCGTGGGGGGAGGAATCCAAAGCATTTGTTACTTAAGTATCCTCTTTCTAATCATTTTTCTAAAATATGCTAATGACAATCAGTTTTGGCTATTAAAATTACTTTTTTCTATAATTTGCAAAAAAGTGCTAGTTTTTCCACCTGTTTTCTGTGTAAAATGTGACCGATTTGTTGTCGAGGACGTGGCGCATGCGCAGTGTCGACCTTTCTGGGCAAAGGTGAAAAAAGTGACGCACAGTGAAAAAAGTACATAAAGTGCGAACTACTGAACGAACCCTGTGGCCTGCTTCAGTAAGTGAAGTTGAACTCACAACTATTGCGTTGTATCTAATTTCACCACTCCTAACCTTCCTTACCAAACATTGCTACCAGCTTACTCTTACAGCCATATTATTGCCATGGTTTTGACAATTGCCATTGTTATTGTTGCATCAATCGACAACAAATCACCTCCTTCCTAAACAAAAAACAGTTTAAGAAACTAGCACTTTTTAAACAAATTACAGAAAAAGTATCGTGTCCCACATGTTAAAAAAGCGACGATTTAAAACTCGTGTGGGATAATTTATAGGAAAACTACAGTTATAAATGATGAAACCTATATCAATTAAATTGAAATATTACCTGAAAATTAAATTAAAGAATTTAATATCAAATGTTGCTTGGTCAATTTCTTACTCTCTCATTAATATCAAAAATCTTCAGGAACAAAGTGAGATATACTTTCTTATGAATTTTATTTTTGTATTAAAATATAAAACAACGGAAAGTTCTGTGTAACTGTGCATGGCAAAATTTTTTAACCAATTTCATGAAGGATTTCTTAAATTTATTCGTAGTCCCCTTAAAAGTTTTTATGTTTATTTCATTATTGAAGTCTAAACATACTTTCTTGTTAATATCAAATATCTTTCTTTGGAAAAACCCATGAATCTTGCATTTTATCAATAAATATTCCTGTAATGCATCCAATCTCAGTTTTTTAATAATTGAATAAAATTCTTTAATATTTCTCACTGGTATTCCGATCATGAAAAAGACAGAGAGAAGAAAAAGTGGGAGGTTGTTATGGTTGACTCTTTCTTTTTCTTCCTCTTTTTTCTTTTTGTTGTGCATTTATTATACATTTGTCTATAATGAGCCATAGAAGTGGGTAGTTACGAAGTCTATTTTTGAATTGTGTACTTTTTGGATGTCCTTTTGTAGTACTCAAAAAATTTTCATAAGAAAGTAGATTCTATTTCGATCTTTAAGAAATATGAGATTTTCTTTAAGGTTTCTTGTTGGACAGTCAATGTCAGTTAACAGCGAGATTTCGTACGCTAAACTTTGTAATTCTTCCTGATTAAAATCGAAAAAAAAATTTTGTGTGAAGAATATATTTCTCATAAATTAAAATCTGTATTAAAAAAGTGAATTACTGACTATGTTTTAAAAAATCAACAAACTTTAAATTTTGATAATTACATTTTATTAATTATGGGATGCTTTGACCATCTATTTCGTTTTCTTGACCTAATTGAAATGTTTGTTCAATTAGTGTTGTAGTGAATTGTTTACAAAAACATTGCATTACAATTTGTAGATTTTCTACGCAGAAAGTTAAAAAATATTTCATCTATTTTGAGTTTTCTGTTTTTGGTATTATGATTTTCAGTGAAATCGACAAAATTCGAGAGAATGTGATGGATGTGATTGGATGACCGGTGAAAAATGTTAAAAAATTTTATTCAATTAGCAGAAACTGAAATTTCATGCATTACAGAAAAATTTATTGATAAAATGCAAGATTCATGGGTTTTTCAACAACAACAAAATTGATATTAATAAGAATGTATGTTCTAACTTTAAAAATAAAAGAAACAGAAAAAAATGTAATGAGACTACCAATAAATTGAATAAAACTATCTTGAATTTGGTTAAAATAGTTTGCCATGCACAGATGCACAGAACTTTCTGGTGTTTTCTATTTTAGTACAATAAAATTTTTATAAAAAAGTACATTTCGTTTCGGTCTCAAAGAATTTGGATTTTAATAAGAAAATAGAAAACTTGACCGAACAACAGTTGATATTAAAATCTTTCTTTTCAATTTCAGATAATATTTGAATTTAGTTAAAATAGGCTTCATTATTTATAACTGTAGTTTTTCTATAAACCACCCCTGTTCAGGTAGTTTAAATTGACTTCGAAACATATTGGTTCCCAGTAGTATAAGAAAGATAGAGAAAAGAAAGTGTGAGAGGTTAGTATAGTTGATTCTTTCTTTTTCTCCCTCTTTTTTCTTTTTTGTTCCACATTTATTGTACATTTGTCTCTAATGAGCCGCAAAAGGGGATAGTTTCGAAGTCTATTTTTGATTCGTGAACTGTTTGGGTGTTTCTATTTTATTACGCGAAAAATTTTCTTAAGAAAGTAGATTTCATTTCGATCTTTCAGAAATAACATTTTATCCGCAATAAGCGTGGACCAGTAAAATGAGTTGAAAAAGATTCAGAGCAAGTGGTATAATAATAATTCTCGTGGGGAATATTATTCTTTGTCAGAGTCCCCTTATTATTTTATTAATGGGAGCCCTTGTAAGCTTTCTCACTGACCTCAAAATAGGGAAAACGCGAGTAAAATAAGCATTTCGCACAAAATTTTTCGTTTGTGGACGCGTAACTTCATGTTCATTTCACATATAACATTTTTGTTACCAACTCTGGGTTAAATAAAAACAAATCTATGTCTCAAAGAGGTTTTCACGAGTTGTTTCTTTATCCTTCTCTCGCTATTTACTTTTATCACCATGCTTCAATGGTTTTACGAGTATTATCATCCAGAAGGAGAGAAACTCGTTTTTACCACGAAATTTTTATCACTGAAACTTGAATTATTTTATAGAATGAATGAAGATTTATGAATGAACACTCTCAATAGTGCTCGATTATAAATTTCATATAACATATAACCAGGGCTGCCAGAGCCTAATCTACTTCATTGAAAAAAAATTCTTGGATCCAAAGAAATGCATTTCTTTGATTCCATTTCTTTAAGCCAAGGAAATTGTTTGCTCCATTGTAATGAATATTGTTTAAAGGCAACAAATTCGTGTGTTGATCAAAGAAATCATTTCTTTGGGTGCCATTTCTTTGAAACAAAGAAATATTTCTTGGCCTATGAGAATGTGAGATTAATTAACCTAAGAAATTGATATCTTTAAAACTAAGAACTTAGTTCCCTTGAGTCTCGTTTTTTGTTTGTTACTAAAAAAAATAAATCCAAAGATATTTCAATTTATAGGAAATCCAGCAGATGTTCGATCTCTTAGGCCAGATGTGAATTTTCTCTTGAAGAAAATGCGTAATGTATTGCATTATAAGTTTTTAAATTATATTTAAAAAATTTATCTCGAAACGCTTTAAATCCCTAAAATTTGAAGTAAAAGTGCATTATCAACAAAGTAGATAAATTTTAATAATAGATTTAATGCTTTCACGATGATTCATTA
>JAUMHM010000049.1:18896485-18914198 GCA_032362435.1 Melikaiella ostensackeni
TTGTTTCGTAATAAATTGCGAAATTTGGTTCATAATTTTGAAGTTTGGTTTGTGGAAGGATGCTACACAGAGCGTTTTTTTTTATTTAGTGTCGGTGTTGTGTCTGTAAAATATGACTGAAATCAAGTGTGGTTGACACTCTCCATCCCTTTCTCAGGATTTGTCTGCTTGGTGTTGATTTCAACATTTCAGAAAATGAATATTTTCTATCAAAATATTCATTTTCTCATAAAACGCGCGATGTATTTCACGTTATATGGATTCCAGGACTTCATCAGACCCCGAATACTTCGTGAGTTTATTCTATTTATCCTACAATCTACTTCCGAAAATAAATATGGGGTCAGGGAAGTGCTCACAATTTGAGTCAACGAAAAAAATGTCTAAGTCCCCTTTATCCAACGTCCTTAAGCAAAGATTTTTTCCAATCTGCGGGATTGCCTATGAATACTTGAGATTTCTTTTGATTGAGGTGTTAATGGTCAACTCAATTTACCAGAAAATATCTACTTTACTCAAATATAGTTTACAGATTTGGAGAAGTTAGCGATTTTTTAGAAACGTATCATTGGTTTGGATTATTACCTTTTTTCTTTTTTGAAAAATGGAATAATCTGAATAGACTGGTTCTAAATCTACCTACATGAATATGTATTTTTTGAAGGTGGAAACAGTTGGGAAGGTTTATATGGCTGCTAGTGGAGCTCCAGATAGAACCGAAGATCATGCGAGAAATGCTGCAGATGTTTCTCTTGAACTCCTTAGTAATGTTCGCTCCATTAAACTTCCTTCTGGCTTGGATATCCACATACGTATCGGTATGATATTTTATAGACTCAAAATATATTAAAAAATAAATAAATAGCAAAAATGGAAAAATATATCATTATCTCAAAATTATTCTTAATCAAAAACATAATACAAATCATTTATTTCCACTGCTATGAATCAAACTTGTGACATCGTCCGTAAGTGACACAGTGCGGCTGAACCAACTTTAATTACACTGGAATCTCCATTTAGCGGGCCTCGATAAACCACTTTTCTAAAATTTCCGCCGGCTGCATTCGGTGATGAGGGGGTCCAGGGGGCCGGGAGAGCGGCGCTGTGGGCTTAGCAGAGTCCAGCAGTTCCGTAGCCACAAATCGGGCAGTTCGAACACTAGCGTGCATATTTCGCATTCATTTTTTAATACACGCGGGAAATTCTCTTTTCATTCATTAGTCTTCATTATTAAAAAAGGTTCATACTTTATGATTACAAAAATCTACATTTGTACAAAATATAGTGAATTAATATCATGTATTCCTACAGAAAACGGTTCATACGGCCCTGACTATTTATGATATAAAAATTCTTGGAAAGACGCCACGGCCATCGCAGGCCATATTCGAGACCGTCTCTAAATAGAGGTTCAAGTGTGAAAGGTCTTTGTACGTGGGATTTTTTTATTGATTATGGTTCCTTAACATCTTGCGATCAGTTTAAGGCCAAAAACAAAAAATCACCGCTGCGCTTTTTTTTCAAAAATCAGGTTTTTGAAAAAAAATTGCAAAATTAAGAAATATTCTTAATTAAACGCACTGAATCGCGCTTGAATGTTCGGAAAACTATAGATTACATATATCTGAACTGTAATGGTTTCGTAAAATATACTAATTTGGAAATAAATTACATACTTTTAACATGAAATTTCGCACTCTTATATATCGTATTTTACGATTTTTTTATGATTTACCATTTAAAAATAATTGAACATTTTTAAATGAATGTTTTATTGGCAAGTTCTTGCTTAATTGTCAAATTTAATCAAATCCTTGGAAATTCCTTGACATTTTTTATAATCTCTTGAAAATTCCTTGGAATATTTCGAAATACCTTAAATATTTAAGATCCTTTGAAATCTCTTCAAATCCCTTCAAATCCCTTCAAAGTCTTGAAATCTAATGAAAACTTCTTGGAATCTTTTGAGGAATCCTAAAATCTTATAGGTCCTATAACATCCTTCCAAATCTTCCGAAATCCTAGAAAATTGTCCAAAACTGTATGACGTTTTTTTAATACCTCATATCCAATGAAGTTCTTGAAAATTTCTGGACATTTTTGATATCTATTGAAAACTCGTTGGAATCTTTTGAAATATCCTAAAATATTATGGGTCCTTAAATTTCCTTCCATATCTCCCAAAATTCTAGAAAATTCTTTGAAGTACGTGAAATCTGATGATATTTCTTGAAATCCCTTGAAATATTTGAATTCTCATTAAAAACTTTGAGATCCTAGTAAATTCATTACAATTATTGAGTGTCAATGAAATCCCTCAAGATTGAAATCCTCGGAAATTTTATAAAAACTCTTGGAATCTTCTAAGATATCTTAAAATACTATAAATCTCATAAAATCCTTCCTAATCTTCCGAAATTCATAGAAATTCTTTAAAACTGCATGGAATTTCGGAAATTCTGTGAAATCCCCTGAAATATTTGAGAACCTCTTAAAATCTTTGAAGTCATACAAAATCCCTTAATTCTTGTAAAATTTTTTGAAATGTACAGGAACATTATACAATTTTTGGAAATTTTCTATATCTACTGAAATCTCTTAAAATTCCTTGAAATCCCATAAAATTACTTGAAAATGTTTGACATTCTCTGATGTCCCTTGGAATCATTAAAAATACCCTAAAACCTTTCAAATCCTATGAAATCCTTCAAAAGGCTTAAAAAGTATAGGAAATTCTTTGCAAACTCATCAAGATTTTTAAAATCTCTTGAAACCCCTTAAAATATATCTGAAATAATATCATATCCCTTAATTAATTCTTGTGAAAACGCTTGACCTATCTTAAAATTTTTAAAATATTTTTAAATTCCTTAAGACGCTGGAAAGCTTTGAACGTTCTTTATAACAATTAAAATCCTTAGGAATCCTATGAGTTCCCTTGAAAGCTGTTGAAATATTTCGCTATAATTTTAAATCCCTTGAAATATATATATATATATAATAGAATATAAGAAAAATTTTAGACCAATTCAAAAAAACATCTTCTATACAATTTTATACTTTAGGTCAATTATAACCGATATCTTTCGAAAAATCAGCAAAGATATCATTTAACAATTTTGAAAAGAGATCCAAAATCTATTTTTATAGTAATTGATGGAAAAACCTTGCCTATACAAAATATCGGTTTTTTTCTACTGGATGAGCAAACTCTCTTAGTATATGTGTAATTCAGCCCGGGCAGCCAGTACTTCCCCATGATCGATCTCGTAAAATACCACCTTGTCCGAAGAGAGAAAAGCGAAAAGAAGGGAAGAATTTCACACGCCAGATACGTGTTAAACGTGCAAATGATTTTTTTTCTTATTGTAGGTATCCATTCTGGACCCGCAGTTGCTGGGGTTGTGGGAATTAAAGTACCCAGATATTGCTTTTTTGGCGACACTGTCAACACGGCCTCTAGAATGCAGACTTCTAGTTTGGTTCGTTTACCTTTTTTTTGGATCCGAACGCAAATTCCATAGTGAACTTACACTAAACAATATTATAAAATTCAATTGTTAGAACCCGTGTGGAAAAATGGAGTGGGCCCTCAAATATATCCCTCAGTGCCCATGAGGGCAATCCAGGTATGGTCCCTCGTGGAAATGGCATGCTTATCCATAAGGACCCAGCATGGGCTTCCCCCATGGTCGCCTTTACGGCTGCCCTCGAGGGGCCCTCATGGGCCCTTCGCAGTTGCCCCGACGGTCAATTTTTAATCATTAAAAATACCTTTAATAATTGTCACTTCATCATTTCTAAGCACATTTGAATAAATATATGTGGGTGTCCGCATGAAAAGGGCCATTATGATAGGTATAGAGTTACGTATAGGGTTATATAGCCGGATAAATTTCCGACATTTTAAGCCCAAGGTGAACGCTTTAGGTTGAAAAACGAGTCGCCCGGGCATTTTTGAAGTTGGAACTTATAAAAATCGCTTTTCCAGAAAAACGCATCTGAAGTTAGCGAGTCCCATTGGTGCACATTGGAACATGAAATATACAAACTTCCGGACACTTTCGGGATATGAGTATAGTATCAATAAATTTAGTCAATGTCCTAGTATTATCCTCCACTTGAATCCGAAAATAATAACCCTGACTTAGAAAGAAGCGAATATTTTTTAAACTAAAACTGGCCATAAGGGCCCTTTTCATGCGGACGCCTACATATATATGTATTGTTCATATGTATGAAAAAATTTTTAATAAGAAATAAATATATTAGCGCCTTGATGGGGACTTGAACTCCTGACCAGCAATGTTTATAACTTTTTTTCAGCCAGACACTCCGCACGCGAATCAAAATTTGTTGGAATTATCTTTATTTTCAATAACTGCATATTTGCATGAGATATTATTACTATTTGACATGAATGACAGTTTATTACAACAACAAAATCTTTTGCTTTTCGTAAACTGAGGCATAAGGGCAACAAGCAGGGACCCTTGCGGGGGCCCTTGTGGAATGTCTGACATTTTAAAGTTCGATTTCAAAAAAAATGTTATCAAATTCTTAACAAAAAAGCTGTTTTTCTAAGCCTGAGCTAATAAAACATCAAAATTTGTAGTGTCAAAAAAATATTAATCCATTGGAATTAGAAATTTTGACCGATCGATCGTGAGGGAAAACGAGCGGGGCTCCTGCTCGTTTTCGACTGCGGGGCCCTCGTGGGATTTCTCCTATGGATTGTCCACGTCCCCTGACGGTGGTCAGTATTACAAAGAGGTCTAAGCGGGACTTTTTCCACACGGGAGATAATAAATTTTTTATTATATTAATCTATGAAAAATATTTCTCACTTAGCAAAATGTTATTAATTTTACATTTGTCCTTTGACCTTAGCCAGGAATGGTGCACATATCTCCTGACACAAAGGCTCTTTTGCCAGAGGATCGATATCATTTGGAGCCACGTGGTGTCGTCTCTGTAAAGGTAAGCCGAGGGGCTTTCAGAATGATTTACATCCAATTTCTTCCTCATTTTATCATTGTATCACATCTTTAGGGGAAAGGAAATATGGAGACGTATTGGTTGCGTGAAAAAGATGAGGTCAAATCCCCAGTCAATGAAGCTGTGCAAGACATATTAGTTACTATAGTGTAAAAATGCTGATCGAAAAATTAGAAACGAATTAATTACAAATAATTGTTTACCACAGTCTACTATTATTTCTTAGAAGATAGTACCTCATTTGTTCACTCTAAATAAATTGAATTACAATTCAACATTCCTCGAATTTCAAATAAATATAGGAAATTTCGCATAGTTCAGTAAATTATAAAACTCTAGATGAGCATCGTTGCTGAATTCGACTTCAGAAGAGTTTATTTGACTAGATAGAACATCAATGGATTATATTATACATTATATAATAGTTAAGCAAACGTAACGTGTACAACATTCTTGAAGTGCGAAAATTCGTCGATAAAATTGTTTTGACTCTACAAAAACAGTATTACGAAACTCGACTCGTCAAATATTAATCTCACGTGCCTTAATTTTAAAATATGTGTAAGAGTATAAATATGTATGTATAACAAGCTCGTTGTTTACAATCAAATAGAGAAGTTCAGCTTTAGCTCGAGTATTATAAAAATTGATTGTAAAATAAATAATTCTTGAAAACGATATATCGTTCCAAGGTTTAAATAAATTGTCTATAACGAAATTTCTTTTGACCTATTTTATGTATCACGGTGGGCTTCGATGGAACTCAATCCAAAAGATCTCCTACCTCCCGGGATTTTTCTTTTATTATTACTGCGATACCTCACGATCATTTTGAGACCAAAATGAAAAAAATCGATGCTGCCGTTTGTGAAAAAACTTCATTTTTGATTTACCCGAGATCGATTGATCAAAATTTCGCGAAGTTAGAAAATGTTGAACGAAATTATTTTTTCTACATAACATAAATATAGGATAATAAAGTCGCCACTAATACATTTTTATGAACTGAGAGGTTTAGAGGGTAACTTTAGCTTAACATACCATATCGAGAAAAGCACCCTGATTATAAATGTTCATGGTAATCCTTCGACAAGCTGGTCGTTAATTGTTTGAACAATTTTTTAAAACAAATACAGTATTTATGAGAAAAAATATTCTGTACAATATTTTTTAGTCAGTCATTTTGGAGTTAACAATTTTGGACTTTAAATTCGGAACCAGCGACTCAAAAATCTTCTTCGAACTTTGAATCCGCCATTTTGGGTCAGCCATTTTGGAATTGGCAATTTTGACTTTAAATTCGGATTCAGTGACCCAAAGAACCCCTGAGTACATATTGTCAAATTCAGTTTTTTCAAAATTGCTCCTTTCCGGTGCATTGATGCTTAGCTATGTTCTATAGTACAAGAATTGAAAAGGACAAATTTGCCTGCAAAACTAAAAAAAAATCGAACATTACACATCTTATAGTTTAGGAGATATAGCTGATGATACTTATTTTTCATCAACAAATTTGACTGAAAACATTTTCAATTTTAGTTTTTGAAAAATAACTCAATTCCTGTACATAATAGTTGAAAGTCGTCAAAAAATTAATTAAAGTAAACTGAATTTCCTAAACAATAAAAAAAACATACAATACTCTACTATTTGTAGTTTTACGACACTTTTAATCCACTGTTTGTAATTTTACCACACTTTTACTATACTTTTATGTGGTGAATTTTCATTTCCCGAATATTAATCTTTAATTGAAGAACATTTGTTATAAAATATGGTGTAATAATTTCTGGAATTTAATTTACAAATTATATAATATACGGATCAAATCATTTTCTATTCATTCTATTAGAGGTGTAATGTTCGAATTTTTTTTTTAGTTTTGCAGAGAATTATTTGCGCTTCAAATCTTGTAGAGCATGTTTAAGAGGCCGTCCATAAATCAAGAATACTCAAAAATATCTAAATATCAGACTTCACAGACCATAATACCAAGAGACATGAATTTCCAATCCAAAACGACGAACTTTTAAATAAAATGAATAAATTTTTAACCAAACAGTTGCATTACCAGCCTAACAGTTAAACATTCAAGCAAAAGAGACAAATTTTTAACAAAATAGTTAAACTTTTAACCAAATATGTAAAATTTTCAAGCAAAAGAGAAAAACGAATTTTTCCAAGACAGTTCAACATTCAACAAAGTAGTTGAATTTTGAAATACATAGCTGAATTTTTAATCTAGAAAGATGAATTTTCCACCAAGAAGAATAATTTTTTACCAAAATAAGAATCTTCAACAAATACAAGAGTTTTCAATCAAATATTTGAATTTTCAAATAAAAAACATAAGTTTCAAACCACAAATGCAATAGCTACATATTCATTCTTGAAAACTACTTTCCATCAAAAAAGAAAACGAATTTTTAACCAGTTGAATTCGATGAAAAATAAACGAATTTTTAACAAATAGTTCAATCCTCATCCAAATAGATGATTTTTCAACAAAGAAGATTAATCTTCTAAGAATTTTCAAAAAAGAGTTATGTTTTTAAGTTAAAAAGTCGAATGTTTTAGAAAAAAGTTGACTTTCAAATCGGAAAAGATGAATTTTCAACAAGAAAGTTAACTTTCTACCCAAAGAGACGAATTTTCAACAAAACACATGTCTTGTACCAACTAGTTAAATTTTGTATCAAAAATCGAAAAGTTGAATTGTCAGATAAACAAATAAATTTTCAACCAAATAAACAACAAGATGTTCAACAAAATAGTCAAATTTTCAACCAAAGAGGTGAATTTAAAAAAATTAATTTTTAACAGAGTAGTTCAACTTTCAAACAAGTAGTTGAATTTTCAGCCTAGATGAATTTTTGAGCAAATAGTTAAATTTTCAGCAGAAAAAAAATGAATTTTCTTCTAAGAAGATTAATATTCTGCCAAAAAGACGATTTTAAAACAAAATACGTTAATTGTCAACACAATTGTTGAATTTTGAAGTAAATTATCTACAAAACAGTTGAATTTTCAATCCAGAAATATGATTTTTTAACAAAAAAGTTAATTTTCTACCATATAGTCAAATTTTCAAACAAATAGTTTTATTTTTGACCAAATAGTTAAATTTTCTACTGAAATAATTTAATTTTTAACCAAAAATATGAAATTTTCAACAAAAAACTTAACTTTCAACCAAATTGTTGAATTTTCAACTAGAATGACGAATCTTCAATAAAAAAATTTATTTTTAAAAAAGTAGTTCAATTTTAAACCAAGCAGTTGATTTTTAAACCAAAAGAGATGAATTCTCAACGAAACATATAATAGTTGATATTTCAACCAAATCGTTTAATTTTCATTTGAGAAAACCGCATTTTGAACGAAATACATGAATTTCTAACTGGAAAGGTCAATTTTCAAATTAAAAATAAAAATTTTCAACCAAAAACGGGATCGTTACATTTTCAGTTAATACAATTAATTCTCAACAAAAAAAAACGAATTTTTAACAAAATAGTTAAATTCCTCAACCAAAGAAAAGAGAACATATATCTGAAAAATTAGTAAAAAAAAAAATTTAGTTTTAGTTTTTGTGAAATAGCAAATAGTTTATACCTCTCATATGTCAGGAGTTACATCGTGTTGAAAAGTACCCACTTTCATGAAAGTTCGTAAAGAAGTAATTTTTCTTTTAAATATTCGCATTTCTACTGCAATTTGTGTTAAAAGTTGTTCTCACAATCATTGAAGTACAGAAAATAAAATGAAAAATCTGTAAAACTTTAGTAACTCCTGAAATATATCTATAAAAATGAGGTTGAAATCAAGTCTGCTTTAACTCATATTGTGACTGTTTTAGTCTACAGTGCACAGGAAATATGTTTCACAAAAACTAAAACTAAGTATTGTTTTTTACAAATTTTTCAGATAATTATGAATTCCGAAGGCTGTATCTCCTAAACTTTATGAGACAAATAATTTTTGTTTAGTTTTACGGGGAATTCAATGTTCTTCAATTTTTGGTTATACGAATTTGAAGTACCATGCTCTGAAGTAAAGAAATATTTTTAAAAATGATGAAAACTGCAATTTCTCACCCTCTTTCCAAAATTTAAATGAGTCCTGGATGTCCAAAGATGTTTAACTTTTAAATAATTTTTTTCGATGCCAAACTACATCTTTCAAGCTAAGAAAGTACCGCTTCGGAGTTATTTTTACGAAAATATACATAATAGCTTGAAAGTGAAAATAAAGACTTTAGTTTATTTCATCATACCTCCAGCGATTTCTTTCTTTTTGCTATAAAAAATATCGTGAGGTGTTACTTAAATGACTCCAAAAGAGGAACGAGAGGTGCGAGCCCTTTTATGTTGAACTCAAACCAAGCCCACCGTGTTTTGGAAGGGAATTTTCATCAACTAATTAGAACAGCCATCATAAGAAAAACTAATTCGGAATTGAAAAGTCACTTATATATTTATCTTTTTCCTTAAAACAGCGTCACAATAACAAGCGTCAGCGGTGTTGCGTTCTATCCACGTGAGGAAGCGATTAACTCTTGTGTAGACTCCAGGGTAATTGGGCTGAGCACATCCCTCACCCCACGAAACAACCCCTGTAAACAAGAAGGAGAATACGCTTTAATAGTATTCTTGTTACAAAATCGACTTGCTTTCAGTTGGTTCAACCTTACCCACTATGCTGTGAACTGTTTCATTTGCCACATGCAGAGGACCACCACTGTCACCCTACACACAGAATAAAAATTTAATTAGCCTCAAAGGAACGACTACAAGTGGATGATACATGAGATCATGCCTCATGTTCGCTATCCCGTTGGAGGAAAGGCTAGAGAGTTCTATCGCATAACGTTCGCAATCTACATTATTTTTTTAAAATTTATTTCAATCTATTGCATTTATATACAAAGTATCGTATTTTAGAAGTAAACATTCATATTCTATTATGCCCAGGATAAAGGGTGTGAGTTTTCAAAGAATGTAGTGTAGAAAAAACATTCTTTGACAAGAGTAAAAGAAATTGGCTGCCGCTTTTTAAAATATCCTTTGAACATCTGAATATCAACAACATGATTTCGACCCTTGCCGAGTTTAACACGATGATCGATGGCGAGAGATCGATACTCTAAGTTGAAGTTGCAGTTGTCACAACCACAGGTAGTAACTGTTTCCAGCCCCATTAAAAGCAACTTTATTGATCACTTGACACATTTGAAACGTATAGACGTGCAGATTTGAATATACCATTAGTCTTTCCAAGTCTGCTGTTCTCCTTAACAATCTTTGAACATCTGAATATCAATAACATGATTCCGAACCCTGCCGAGCTTAACACGATAATCGATGGCGAGAAAACCATGCTCTAAGTTGAAGTTGCAGTTATCACAACCGCAGGTAGTAACTGTTTGCAGCCCCATTAAAAACAAGTTTATTGATCACTTGACACATTTGCAATATGTAGGCGTGCAGTTTCGAATATACCACACCATTAGACTTTTAAAGCCTACCGTTCTTTTTAACAATTTTTGGTTTTCATATTAGTAAAACCACTCTTCCTCATTAACATGATAATCGACCGGTATCTGGCGCCTTAAGACTTAAGATAGTAAAGGGCCCAGGTGGTAAGTGTTTCTAGCCCCATTAAAAGCAAGTTTATTGATCACTTGACACATATGCAACATGTAGATATGCAGATTTGAATATATCATTAGACATTTCAAGCCTGCTGTTCTTTTTGACGTTCTTTGAACATCTGAATATAGATAACATGACTCCGACCCATGCCGAGTTTAACACAATAATCGATGGCCAGAGATCGATACTCCAAGTTGAAGTTGCAGTTGTCACAACCACACCCAGAGTTTAGTGCAAGTTGCGCTCGAATGTCCAAAAGTGAGTTTCCAGTTCCTTCAAAGGAAACTGTTGACGAAGGATATAAAAGTCGCTGAAAAACATCTAATAATGAATTATCATCTAGAAAAAGTTTATGTGATTGCATTCATAATGCAGCCCGACCTGGCAGCAACCAAGTGGCAGTTTTAATACTCCTTTCGTGGCTAACTAGAAAGATAGCTTATTTTCTTCTTCACCAGATAGTGTCCGATCCACTGTCTTGACTACGGTTGTGAAAACAGAAACTTCAACTCAGCATATCGATCTCTCGCCATCGATTATGATGTAAAACTCGACAAGGGTCGGAGTCATGTTGTTGATATTCAGATGTTTAAAGAATGTTGAAAAGAACGGTAGGCTTGGAAAGTGTAATGATATATTCAAATCTGCACGTGTACACGTTGCAAATGTGCGAAATGATCCATAGACTTCTTTTTGATAGGGCTAGAAACAGCTACCACCTTAACGCGCCCAACGTCGTCCTTTTTTTGACAGCTACAACTTGGACTTGCAGTATCGATCTGTTGCCATCGATCATCATGTTGATAAGGCAAGGGTCGGAGTCATGTTATTGATATTCAGATGCTGAAAGAATGTTAAGAAGCACAGTGGGCTTGGAAAGTCTCATGGCATATTCAAAACTGCACGTCTACACGTTTGAAATGTGTCAAATGATCAATAAACTTGCTTTTCACTGGGTTGGAAACAGTTACTACCTGTGGTTGTGACAACTGCAACTTCAACTTAAAGTATCAATTTCTCGCTGTCGATCATCATCTTAACAAGGCAAGAGTCGAAGTCATGTTATTGATATTCAGATGTTCAAAGAGTGTTAAAAGGAACAGTAGGCTTGAAAAGTCTCATAGCATATTCAAATCTGCACGTCTACACGTTTGAAATGTGTCAAGTGATCAATATACTCGCTTTTCGTGGGGCTGGAAATGGTTGTGACAATTGCAACTTCTACTTAGAGTATCATTTTCTCGCTGTCGATCATCATTTTAACAAGGCAAGGGTCGGAGTCATGTTATTGATACTCAGACGTTCAAAAAATGTTAAAAAGAACAGTTGGCTTGAAAAGTCTCATGGTATACTCAAATTTGCACGTCTACACGTTTGAAATATCCCAAGTGATCAATAAACTTGCTTTTCATGAGGCTGGAAACAGTAACTACCTGTGGTTGTGACAATTGCAACTTCAACTCACAGTATTGATCTCTCACCATCGACCATCGTGTTAAACTCGACAAGGATCGGAGTCATGTGATTGATATTTAGATGTTCAAACAACGTGAAAAAGAACGGCAGGCTCGGAAAGTCTAATGATATCATCAAATCAGCACGTGTACACGTCGAAAATGTGTCAAATGATCAATAGACTTGCTTTTAATGAGGCTGGAAACAGCTACCACCTTGACGCGCCGACCGCGTCCTTTTTTTGACAACTGCAACTTCAACTTGGAATATCAATCTCTCGCCATCGATCATCATGTTAATAAGGCAAGTGTCGGTTTCATATTATTGATATTCAGATAATCGAAGAATGTTGAAAAGAATGGTAGGGTTGAAAAGTCTAATGATGCATTCAGATCTGCATATGTACATGTCGCAAATGTGTAAAATGATCAATAGACATGCTTTTGATGGGGCTGGAAACAGCTACCATCTTAACGCGCCCAGTCGCGTTCTTTTTTTGACAACTGCAACTTCAACTTGGAGTATCAATCTCTCACCGTCGATCATCATCTCAACAAGGCAAGGGTCGGAGTCATGTTATTGATATTCAGATGTTCAAAGAATGTTAAAAAGAACGGTAGGCTTGAAAAGTCTAATGATAAATTCAAATCTGCGTGTCTATACGTTGCAAATGTGTTAAATGATCAATAGACTTGCTTTTTATGGGACTGGAAACAGCACCTCAAGACTGTCAAGGTGATGGAAAGAATAGTTGAAATGTTTAAATGAGACTCTAAAGCGAAAGAATATAAGGAGTCGTAGAAACACAAGAGCGTGCATGAAACGATGTATGGATATAACGAAAGCAAAAGATGTATGCAAGGATAGGTATGTATGGAGAACAATTGTTTATAGAAAGAAGATTGATGCCTGAAACAAAAGATTTTAAACATTAAAATAAGTCCGCGTGATGAGGTTTGCTTAGTGGATTAATATAATGGCTTTGTGTAGGTTTTCATCTGGGGTGATTGCTAGAGAGATTGGTCAGCGACCCGTGTCGGAAAGGTGTTGTGGGACGAGTTTGTCGTTTGAATAAACAACAAGCGATGACTTCTAGATTGATCTGAAACCTATCCCTTCTCCTGCACATCCCTTACTTACCCTTACCATATAAGTTCCTTGATCCAAGTTTCTATAACCTGGCTAGAACCGGACGAGTTACGCTTACTCCGCAAGGGATTTGGCTTTAGGGTATAATGAATAATGAAAAGGGTAGGCACAAGGCAGACTATCTAATTTGATCACAGTCAACCTATATTTGCGCATCTATACAAGCAATTCACATCTTTAAAAAATCTGTCCGCTGTGCGGGCACATTTTCATTGCCCGCTTCGCTCGCAAGTTTGAGCGCGCGTCTGTCGAATCTCGAGTTTCAGATTCGGATAGATTAACATTGATTTTTAAAAAGTTGGAATTTTTTCACCCGAAACCTATTTAGTTTAAATTAGAATAGCAAACTATGATTATTTTTTAAGGGGGTAGTACATGTTCAAATTTTCAAAAAATCGATTTTTTTTAAATTTCAGTCACCATATACCCTTAGAAATATGGTAGAAACCTTCTTTTACCTCAGGGCGTATCGGAAGTGGCCGAAAAACGAACTACTCCGCAAGGCCGCAAGCGGTCGAAACGCACAATTGGCGCGTTGAGTTGGCCGTCTTGTCATAGCGCTCTAACCTTCTCAATCTTTACATGTGTCGTTGACCCGCATTGTTATTTCGGAAAATAACGTGTCGCGAAAAAAAACATTACCATTTTTTGCTGTTTATACTATTGTATTCGTGCTGATCGTTGCGTTCTTCGCGATGGACTTTAAACGCGTTTTTCTCGAAACGCACTTTTTTGGGGTGGTCGCCACGATTCCAGCCGATCTACTAGGCCGATTTCATTCAACTTTTTTTTTAAATGTTGGAAAAATACTTGGATATCGTATGACTCTCGGTCATGATTTTCCATTAATATTCAATAACAATTTGATACAGTAAATGTTGAAAAAACGGAAAAAAAACGAAAAAAATTTAAAAAATTCACCATTTGTTTATTTATCAATATTTATTAATGATTGAGGGTCATACGATAGCCACTTATGGACTCTTTAAGAATCAACTGGGTTTTTGTGTTTCAGATTATGTGAATTTGAGAAATCATGGCGACCGTTTTTTCACATGGCTTCTTCAGATCGCCCATATCTCGGCCAGATTTTAATGAAAAATGATACAATTTTTTTTTCGTTAGTCAAAATTATGTCCTACAACACAATAAATAATTGAGAATGTCAAATAAAAATTAACGCAAAAAAAAATTATTGAAAAAAGGTCCTTGAACATGTACTACCTTAAGCAAAATTTTTCTGTTCGCTCATAGCAGTTTGAAAATCAGTAAAAATGACAAAATTCACGAAAATTATGAGTAAAAAAAAATTTTGTTTGAAAATATAAAATGATGACGTGTTACCATTATTTAAACTTAACAAGTTTCAGGTAAAATATTTGTCAACTATTTAAAAATTATTGTTAATCTAGCCGAAATCAAAAGTCATTTTTTCTTAATTAAAAGAGAATGCCTATATTCAACATGAATTTTTTTTATCATTTTCAAATTTATATTCTTACTTACCAACTAAAACAGTACACAAAAAAAATCTATAATTTTTGCATCCATAGAGCAAATTTCAAAAATTTCAAATTTCCAAAAGTTTTGAAAACTATTCAGCAACACTGAAACTTTTTAATTTTTTAAAAATTCCAGTGAGTTTCCTTCACTAGAAGAAAAAAATTGGAGAGGTACCGTTTTAGAAATTTTAAGTTTTAAGCGCCACCCTAATATGGATGTTTCCTAATATGAATAATTTCAAATTTTCGAAAGTTTTAAAAACTTCTCAGCATCACTAAGACTTTTTGAAAATTTTTGAAAAAATTGCAGTGAGTTTCTTTTACTAATAGAAAAATTTGGAGAGGTAAAGTTTCAGAAATTTTGACTTTTAAGGTTTAAGCGTCACTCTGATATGAATTTTCCAAATATTGTTTGAGTTTAGCTAAAAAAGAATAATTTAAATAAAAAATACAAAATTCAGTGTTTTATTTTTGATTTTTCAACTTTTCAGTTTTTTCCTAATATTTCTCTATTATCAGTAAGAAGTTCTAAAGTATTGAAAATTTTTTTTTAAGCTTATAGCTAGAAAAAGTTCTTCAAAACCCCATAAAAATATCTGTGTGGAAAACATTTTTCCTCACCGTTTCTAATTTGCTTAAACTTGTCAATTTATTCTAATGTACAATAAGCAGAAATCCTTTAGATGTCCAAAAAATCCCTTAGATGTCCAAAATATCTTTGTAAGCTGAGCTAGATAAATATAATTTATTTAAAGACAAACATCTCTATGTTTTGAAAATTGGCTGCATTTACATTTTTTATTCTCTAGACTAATCAAATTTTTCCAGCGAATTTTGATCAACAAAAAGTTCTCAATCTATCATAAGCATCTTTCGAGATGCAGTGTAACTTAGTATTTTTTCAATAGTTTCTTCCTTTTTAATTTCAATTTTTGTTGTCTAAACTACGCCTTTTTTATCAAGTTTATGTTTTATCATCTTGCTCCGCGTATGGAACATAAAAAATGTCCCGCTTGACAACCAAATCCCGTACATTTCCCGTACATTTCCCGCACCAATGAATTTTCCATACAATTCCGGCTTTTCACATATTTCTCGCACGCTGGATACCCTGCCTTATTCTAAAATGAAAAATGAAAGAGTTTCAGCAAATAAAACTTTACTTCTCTTGGGTTTATATAAAAATATAGCTTTTTCAAGAAAGGCCCTAACGAATTTTGTTCATTTGAGACTTAAAATACTTGGAAGGCATTCACAAAACATAATCAGAAAGGAACCGGGATGTGCAAGCCCTTTTAAGTGAAAGTTGGTTTAGGCTAGGCGTGGGAAACTATTTGATAAAATGAATAATTAAATTATGTTTATTTGTGATGAAAAATTCGTTAGTTTATAATCCAGAAAGTTTCGAATTTTTTTTCATTTCTGTCGAAAGTAGAGGACAATTTATAAGCAAGGCTGCCACAGACTAATGTACTTGAAAAAAGCGCAAAGTGACTAACTTAGGCAAAAAGCGACAAAAAGTGATTAATTTTAAACACAAAAAGTGACTAAAAGTGACTACTGTATACACGAAAAATTAGACGAAATTCTATTGCTGAATTCGAGCTTGATTACCAAGGTTACAATTGCTATAATGAATTTTGCAAGTAATGTTCAGACAAATTGTATAACTAATTTTATTATAAACCAGACGGCTGCGTACTTATTTTTGAAAGTTTGGATTCCTATTAATACTCAATGTTTTTTGAACTTCTTCAGCACATAACTTTAATAAATTACTTCATTTTTATTTAGAAAATTAATTGACAAAATTCGAAAGCACATAAAAAAGTCACATTTTTGTGCATTATAGAACAGAGAAGAACTGAAATTACACATTGCAAAATGGAATTGAATCAAATAAGATGTATTCAATAGTCTTCAAATTGCAAAAGTAACTTTATTGTAAAATAATGAACGAAAATTGTGTTCTAACGGCAACTGAAACATAACCATTTTTTAGCACTTTCATAACCTTATTAAAAACGTTTTGTTTAGTTTTTTCAAATTAAAAATTATCTCGTCAGTTTTGGTCAGATTCTTTATATTTGCAGTCCATTTTTCAACTTTTTATGCTGAAATTCGAAAATTTTCGTTTTTAAATTCGACAGTGGAGGTTTTGTTCATTTTAGCCAACTACTACTTGCACTCTATTGAAAAATTTTTTGATTGTCGACAAGAACGACATTAAGGGAAGCGATTTGATGGCAAATTTGAAAATTCAAAAAAAAAAAGCAAAAGCTTTTAATGAATCAGCACAGCAAAAGCCTTTAAATTCATACTCGTTCTGTTCTGAACTACAGCAAGTTCAAACTCTACCAAAAACATCTATTCAGGAAGCATTTTACTCGCGACGAATTAGTTTTTATAGTTTTTGTTGCGTTCAAATGCATTCTAAAAGTTCAACATTTTATACGTGGAGTGAAGATCAGACAGGTCAAGGTTCCGTGGAAGTAGGATCTGCGCTGTTAAATTACTTATACTCAGTTGATTTAGAATTGATCGAGCAACTGCGTTTATTTTGTGATAGTTGTGGAGGCCAAAACAAAAACTCACACATTGTCCATGCGTTACTCTACTGGCTTTAGAATCGCTCACCAGAATGTGTTAAAGACATTCTTTTAACATTTCCTGTTAGAGGTCATAGCTTTTTACCTGCTGATCAAGCGTTTGGATGAGTTGAACAGGAATTACGAAAACATGACACCCTAACGCAGCCAGATGATTATAAAAATATAAACCACCTTGATCAAAAAGTTTTAGGACTTGTCACCGTGTGGCGCTCTCGTTCGACGGATTTCAATTCTTCTTTTTTTGTTGTGTTGGTAGAAGTGTTATTGACGTTCTGTCAGATTTTCAGCTTGATAGCTTGACATTTGTTGAAGTGACGCCGTATTGTGTACATCTATCTTT
>JAUMHM010000049.1:18914298-18926190 GCA_032362435.1 Melikaiella ostensackeni
TTATCCTTCTGACAACAGTACATTATCATTTATTCACATCACGAAATTCGCAAGATTTAATTTTATAATAGAGCACGGCACTTTGCTTTGAGCTCTACTGGACTCTACTGACGAGTTAACGCCTACTATAAAAAATAAAGATCCGAACATTGCCGGTTCAGGCGTGTTGCAACGCGTTTACCGAGTCCACGGCACGCGCGATACGGGCGACGGGCGCTGCGTGCCGAGCAAAAAAAAAAAACAATAACTTGCGACTCGATGAAAGTTTCCATGTTTTTCTTTTTTCATGTAATGTGTTATGGAATAAAGATTGATATTCAATGATAAGAAAATAAAAATAAGATAGAGGTCATAATTATTTTCGTTTGTTTAAATAAATTGTTTACATTTTCGACAAATTACAGTTACTGTAAGAATAAAAAATGTCTAACGGATGAGTGTCCAGTTTACAATTATCATTTAAAAAATTTACAAAATACATACAACGAATCGATAGCAAATAAATGATGACCAAATTCGTGCAGAAAAATGTTATTAACAATAACTTTTGTAAAACTTCGAATTTCGCCAAACCGCCCAAATTATATTTTTCATTTATCCTTGTGAATCGAATAAAGTAATTTTCGTGAAAAAAGCTCGACCATCGGAAAATGGGTGGCTCACTGGACAAATTTTGACATTCCGTCTTTTTTACACTACTGGGGACCAACATGTTTCGAAGCCAATTTAAACTTCCTCATTCCTCTTTTCTCTTTTTGTTGCATATTTATTGTATATTTGTCTCTGATGAGTCGTGAAAGTGGGTAGTTTCAAAGTCTATTTTTGATCTGTGAACTTTTTGGGTGTTATTTTTTAGTATACAATAGTATATTGCCTCGACCCTCGTCATGCATACAATTTTTCATCATACCGATAATTGAAATTCGACTTGAGATGCCTACACAGAAAAACACCACCATTTGCATTGATCTATCACTTTCCTGCCTAGGGTAGAAAACTCGATTTTCGGCCCGCTCCACAGGCATTGAAAGTCGGATTTTCGATTGAGGTATGATGAAAAAAAATTTTATAAGGGAGTAGATTTAATTTTGATCTTTAAGAATTTCATTTTTATAAAACGTTTCATTGAAGGGTCCTTGTGTGAATTCCAAATTTTCCAGAAACAAATGTGAGGGAACCCGGAGAACAGTTTTGGAAAATGTGCCAAAAATCACATTAACATGGATTGACGATTCCCATTGCATCCTGGACCGAAAACAGTGCTTACAAAAAAAAGTAGACAAAATTCCGCGAAAAAAAATTTGCCCGCTGCACGGGCACGCTCTCATTGCGGGCTGCGCGCGCGACTTCCAATTTTTGGCGCGCCTAGGACACGCGTCTGTCGGATCTCGCGCTTTGCGCTCGATAATTTTTTTTCCCCCATATGCTGTTAAACATTTTATTTCATCTTGTGCCGTTCATCCATAAATATGAATTTTTGATTTTTAATAGCATTTTTTCACGGTTATAACGAAAACTACCCGTCTTATGAAAAAATGGTCAATAACAAATTTTCAGACCTTTTTTCGGTAAATACTTTTATTAATTAACATTTTATTGTATCTTATGTTGTTTTTACAAAAATTTAATGTAATTTATTCTTAATGTTATTTCTCACGATTCAAACAAAAACTATGAGTTTTATTGAAAAATTGTCTTAATTTTTTTCATATCTTGCATAATTGCATAATTTGACCAGGAAATGGATTCCTTTATCTTTGCTAATATTGTTTATCTTTAAAACAAAAACTATGGGTCTCATCAAAAAAATATTTCAGATCAAATTTATAGATCTTTTTGAGCTCAATAGTTTTGCTTCCAAGCAGTTTTTTCGTATCCTGTATAGTATTTCTGAACACTTGATTCTTTTATATTTAATAACATTTTTCACGATTAAAACAAAAACTATGCGTCTCATGAAAAAATAAGTTTCATTAAATTTGTAGATATTTTTGAGATGAACAATTTTACTTCTTGAAATTTTTTTCGTATTTCGTACGGTTTTGCTGGAAAGTGCAATTTTTTATTTCTCATAACATTTTTGACGTGATCCACAAAAGTCATTTTTCCCATAAAACCCATATCTTCGCATTGAAATGAAAGTTTAAGAAAACCTTCTATCTGCAACAGATTTGGAGCTACGGCTAAAAAAACGATTCCTCGAGATTTTTTGCTAAAAAACACAACTATTCAAAAATCCTTCTGTAGCATGGAACCTATTGATTCTACGAAAAAATGTTTCACAGACGAGCAAAATCAAACTACATTTTTAATAATTTGGAAAATAAAACTTTGACCTAGCTCTATTAGGTCATGAGTTGTGACCTTTCAAAGTTGACCATTTTCCGCGTATTTTTAGGGGTAAATGACATGGGTTCAGTATTTTAAAATAAGTCCTTCTAGGATGAATCTACATAAGTGGAACCAGTAATGAAATTAAAGTCTATAAAATTCTGCGCAAATGTAAAAAAATATGTATTCTAGTCCCATTAGTTATGAAATTAGGACCTTCGGAAAAAACCAACGAATGCGAGGCCGGCGGAAGTCCTCTCTCTCGGCTCCTTGGACCCTTCATCGACGAATGCGAGCTGGTTGAAATTCTTGGACAGCGTAAATGAAGAGCACTTAAATAGAGGTTTCAGTGTAATCTGTCATTTGTTATCAATAAATACGTGATTGTTTTAAAATTATATTATTATTTCAACATTTACGTGTAATGGAAAAATATTGATTCGAACAATTATTAAACAACGGCTCTTTTATTGATAGAAAATTATGCACAACACATTTATAATGAACTATGATCACTTAATTGTCACAAAATTATTAATATATGGCCCTACATCCTCTGAAAGGTCACAACTCACGACCTAATAGTGCTAGGTCAAAGTTTTATTTTTCAAATCAATAAACATTGAGTCTGCTTTTGCTCGTCTGTGAAACTTTTTAAAAAGTAAAACCAATAGGTTCCATGCTACAGAGCGGTTCTTGAAATATTGTGTCCTTTAGCAAAAAATCTAGAAAAATCGGTAAAAAAAACCTCAACTCCGAATCTGTTGCAGATAGGAGGTTCTTTTCTTTACATTTTCGCAGAATTTTGTCTACTTTTTTTTTGGGTAAGTACTGTTTTCGGTCCAGGATGCAATTGGAACCGTCAATCCACGTGAATGTGATTTTTGGCACATTTTCCAAAAATTTTCTGCGGATTCCGTCAAATTTGTTTCTAGAAAATTTCAAATTTACGCAAAGACCCTTCAATAAAGCGTTATACAAAAAAAATTGCATTCTAGACTTATTGCAACTTATAGCCCATTTTTCATACGTGATGCCCGGACTATTTATAATAGTGGCTTATTTAACTGGATCAATTTATTCCAAACAAAGTATCACAATTAAAATCCATAGAGGAAAGTATGTTAACAATCTCGTACTACACTCAACTCTCCGTTCAACTCCAGTCTCGGGTATGGTCTGCTGTGACCGTGAGGCTCTTCCTAGAATTTCTACGATGTAAACAGTCAGAGCCGTATGAAACATTTCCAGTAGGAATACATAGTATTAATTAACTGTATTTTGGACAGATCTAGATTTTTGTTGTCATATAGGATGGACTTTTTTCGAAAATCAACAAAATTTAATGAAAAGAGAATTTTCCGCGTATTTAAAAATGAATGCGAAACTTGCACCCACATGTTTGAACTGCCCGCCTTGTAGCCACGGAACTGCTAAACTTCGCTTAGCTCACGCGCCTCTCTCTCGGCTCCTTGGACCCCCTCATCAAGGAATGTGATCCAGCGGAAATTCTAAGAAGGTGGTGAATGTAGGCGAGTTAAATCGAGAGTTGAGTGTATTAGTAATTTTCAGTGGTACCTTACCTCTCTCAGGTAAACAAACAGGTCTCATTCCGCCTTTGAACTTGAACTCGCCTTCGATTTTTACTAGGGCTATATCGTTGTCGTAATTTACTGTTGAGTAAGATCCATGTCGCATGATTTCCGAAACTTTGTAGTTTTCAGCGTTCGATTCTGATGATGTATTTCTATCGTGTTCTAATATTCTCACTATTATGAAATTTTTGTCGAACCTAAAAAAATGAACAAAGAATTCGTTTAGTAAAACCGTATGTAGAATAGTAGAGTCCTATGTGAACATCCTTTTCTATATTCGTCAGGATGCAATGCAAAATGCAAATGCTACAACAAACCATCCTACAGTGTGCTGGAGACAGCAAAAAGTGGCCAAAAACTGATATTTAAAGTTTTTTATGAAAGGCATATTTTTCATAATGCTGCAAGCTATCTAAGCATTGCCCCTGTACCGTGCAGCCGTCCTTACAGCGCCGCGAACGGGTCTCAGCACCAGGCGTCCATAAAATGCGCAGTCGCGGTATCTCTCATCCACGCAAACATTGCGAGAGGGGATACGCGACTTCAAACAATCGAGATGGCTGGATCATGGGCTGGTTGTTGGTCCCGAAACCGACGTCCGACACTGGGGGACGGGGAGTCGCTGGCGAGCGAGAAGGATCTAGGGTGATCTTCAGGCAGGCCAAGGAGTCTACTCCTGCAACGGAGTTTCGATCTAACCTAGCTTACAGTACAGGCAAACAGGCTAAAGAGTCTACTCTCGACACCGAGTACGATTGCGGTAAGCGTAAAGGTCTCTGTTCGAGTCACGAGATTTTGAGGGCGTGACCTTTTGTACCATCTTCGAGAAATTTTGCATATGTTACGGTGAAATAAAATCCTAAATCCGAGATTTTGCATCTTGTCACTCTGATTTAGATTTATTTTACTAGATTCCTGATAGCGGAGACTAACGGACTAGAGAGTCTACTCTCGAAACCTAGTACATTTTTACACACACTGTGTCAAAAAATATCGTAAGCAACATGTGCGTACGATTTACCCACTTGTGGAGATCGCATGTGTAAAACCGCATTTTACGCACATGTTGCATAATATACTAATCTGCTTTAATTTTTTTTCTCTGGTATAAAACAGTGAAAAACGAATTTTTGCCTCTCAAAATGGAAAAATCAAGTTTTTTCAGAAAAAACGAAGTGAGCCTAAAAATTATTGAGGGGATTTTTTTGCAATTTTTCCAAGAAACAATTTTACTTTCATAAATTTGATCCATATCTCGGTTCCGTTTAAAAGAGTAAAAATTTCGATTTTTTGAAAATAAAAACTGACTTTTTGAAAAATAAGTCCGGCGGAGATTTTTTAAAATCAGAAAATAGTTGTAAGATATGTCAGATACAAAATCAAAAAAATATTCACTCAGATTATTAATGAGAGGCCAGAGGAGACATTCCGAAAATCTCCCTGAATTGTGAGACGCTGGGGGATTGTCACATTAATCAAGGGCACATCAATCAAGCCTCAGGAAATAAGGGCTCTAACAAAGCACTGTAGCCTACACGTAGTAGATCCTGGATACTACAAGTTTTGAAATAATAACTTTCAACGTCAACTGCTAAATCAGCGACCTCAAAACCCCCCTTTTACCAAGTTTTTGGAAAAACTGTAAAAAATTAAAAAAAATTAGACGCCATATTGGATCCGCCATTTCGAATTTGTAACTTTTGACATAAAAATCGAAATTAGCGATCACAAAAACTCCCTTGTACCAAGTTTTAGGTAAATCTGTAAAAATTTTAAAATTTTAGCCGCTATATTGGATCCGCCATTTTGAATTTGTAACTTTTAACGTAACAATCGAAATTAGCGATCTTAAAAACCCCCTTGTTCCAATTTTTAGATAAATATGTAAACAAATTTAATTTGGACCGCCATATTGGATCCGCCGTTTTGAATTTGTAACTTTTGACGTCTAGGTCGAAACTGGCGATCTTAGAAACCATCTTGTGCCAAGTATTTGGCAAATCTGTAGAAATTTAGAATTTTTGGTCGCCATTTCGGATCCGCCATTTCAAATTCGTAACTGTTGACGTCGAAGTCGAAATTAGCGATCATAAAAACTCCCTTGTACCAAGTTTTAGGTAAATCTGTAGAAATTTTAAAATTTTAGCCGCTATGTTGGATCCGCCATTTTGAATTTGTAACTTTTGACGTAACAATCGAAATGAGCGATCTCAAAAACCCCCTTGTCCCAATTTTTAGACAAATATGCAGAAAAATTTCAATTTGGACCGCCATATTGGATCTGTCGTTTTGAATTTGTAACTTTTGACGTCTAAGTCGAAATTGGCGATCTTAGAAACCACCTTGTACCAAGTATTTGGCAAATCTGTAAAAATTTGGAATTTTTGGCCGCCATTTTGAATTCTTAACTGTTGACGTCGAAGTCGAAATCAGCCACCTCAAAAACCCTGTTATATCAAGTTTCATACAAATCCGACGAAATCTTGAATTTCAGCCAGTTTTCGGTGTCTCTCAGCTCACTGTGCATCCACGGGTTTGAAATATCCTTACGGGAAAAATTTTCAATCTTGGAAAAAAGTATGTTTAAGAAGAGTTTGAAATCTTCGTGAAAAATTTTGAAAACGTTTCCACAAAGATATCAGTGGCAGTAACAGTTTAATAAAATAGGATCACAAGTTTCATTAATATATACTAATGATTAGAATTAATCAATATGATTTTTGGGTAATTCAAATATTTGCAAATACCTGTCAACTACACAGTGAGAAGCTGTCAATACATATTTTGAATTAATTACAGTGCCACCGCAGTAAAATCGACCTTTGTGCATCAACAGTGCCATCCAGGGATACTGATTCACTTGAGTCTCCACTCCACCAACAATTCTGTGTCGTTTATTTGTTATTCCACATTCTGAAAACAAATATTTTTATCAGGGTGCAAAATATCTTCCCAAAGTGCTTTTCACATATTACGCGACGCTATTTTGAGTGATTATTGACTCACCCGTCCCTCTTGTGACAATTTGTGACATTTCGGCGAACCCCCCTAAAAATGTTATGTCACACTGAAGCTGACCCCCCTTTTTTGAAATACACTCAACTCTCGACCTAGCACGGGTCTCGGGCATTGCTTACTTCGACCGTGAGACTCTTCCGAGATTTCTACGATGAAAACGGTCAGGGCCGTATGAACCATTTCCAGTAGGAATACGTAATAATAATGAACTGTATTTTGTACAAATGTAGATTCTTCTTATCATAAAGGATGCACCTTTTTTACTAATGAAGACTGATTAATAAAAAGAGGATTTTCCGCGTATATTTAAAAATAAATGCGAAACATGTACGCGAATACGCGAGCTGTCCGCTTTGTCGATGCGGTATTGCGTGTTGCCTCAAGGACGCCGCGCATCTTCCCCTGTCCCCCGGGCATCCTCGTCCACGAGTGCGAGCTGGCAGAATTCTAGGGACGCAGTAAGACGAGGCGCGGTATATCGTGAGTTGAGTGTACACGCACACTTTTTTACTTTTTTATACTTTTTAGTCAAGGCTACTTTTTTCTGAAGTTTTTTGCTACTTTTTCAATGAAAAGCTACTTTTTTCAACTTTTTTTCAGTAAAGTGATATAAAAAATCAATAGAATCAACAAATTTCAGTTAATAAAAAACAAAAAACGAAAAGTGGAAGAAGAGTATGCCTAACGAAATTACTCTTCTTAAAATAAAAAAAGAAATTATTCAAATAGAACATTATTTAACAATATCTACTCGTTATCAACGAAATCGGCTTCTTCCAAAATTTTTCATTATGGATTGAAGTGTTTCTTTATTAAATTCTCACGTAAAATTATGTAAATATAAAGTTTTTAATATAAAATTTAACTGTTAATATTCAATAAAATTGAAAGATGAATTTTCAACAGTTATATTTTCAACAGCTGAATTTTAATTCATTAGGATTAGGATAAAAATTACTAGAAAAAAAATACTAGTAATTTTCAATAGTTTTCAATCACGTGCAGGGATTTCAAAGGAATTCAAATATTTTGGGGTAATATTTAATTTTTAATAGATTTAAATCATTTGAAGGGATCTCAAAGGATTCTAAAGATTTTAGAGTAATATTTCAACCCTTTGAAGTCATAATTAATTCGAAATTCAACTGTTCAAAATTGAATTTGCAGAAATGCATGTAATGAATATCACGGTACGAAATAGAATAATTATTAAATTCTAAATTTTCTTCGATTTCCTATAGTCGAATTTTCAGCAGTAAAAAATTCGAGAAGAAAGAGAATTTTATATCAATAACAAGTGTTAAGAATGTTATATTTGCATAATTTCACATGAAAAATTAATAAATAAACATTTCAATCCATAAAATAAAAATTTAGAAATAAGTCAATTGTCCTCGAAAATGGGACGCTGTTATTTTCTTGAATTTTCAAAAGTTAACAATTCATTTTTTTTTAAAGATCCGACATTTTAGTTGAATTTCATCTTTTTCGTTCAAAAATTGATGTCTTTTGGCTAAAATTTAAAAATACTACTATTTGGTTCAGAATTTAATTAGTTTGTTAAAAATTTAACCATTATGTAAAAAGTCATCCTTTTTGGTTGAAAAATCGTCCTTTAGGTTGAAAGTTCGACATTTTTTTGAAAATTCGTCTGTTTGGGCTGAAAGTTCAACTGTTTTGTTGATGATTTGTCTTTTTGGGTTGAAAATTCAAACTATATTGGTAGGGAATTGAACAAATTGATTGTAAATTAACTTTTTCGCTGAAAATTCATATTTTTGGGTTGAAAATTCAACTGATTTGTAGAAAATTAGTCTTTTTGGCTTGAGACTACAACAGCTTTGTTGAAATCGCTATTCTTTCTGGAATGAAAAATCTCTCTTGGTTATAAATTGAACTGTTTGGTTAAAAATCCGTCTTTTGATTGAAAATTCAACTGTTCGGTTGAAAATTAATCTTTTTTGGTTAAAGATTCAACTATTTTGTTAAAAATTCGTCTTTTATTCTTGCATTCAACTATTTTTAGTTTAAAATCAAAATCTTTCTTGGTCGAAAATTTAACTACTTTGTAGAGCGTTGAACTGCTTTGTTCAAAATCCATTTTGATGGTCAAAAATTTATCTTTTTCAGTTAAAAATTGAAACATTTGGTTGCAAATTCATGTATTTTGTTGAAAATTTTTTTTCTGATATAAAAATGTTATGTTTACATAATTTTACATGAGAATTTAATAAATAAACATTTCAATCCATGAAATTTTTTTTGAAAAAAGTCGATTTTTTCGAAAACGGGTCACCATTGGCGAATAATGTTTTTGTGAATTAATAGTCATCATTCAAAAAGGCTCCTCTTTTGATACTTTTTTTATTTTTGAGTATACTTTTTCCTTCAGAAATATACTTTTTACTTTTTATACTTCCATAGAACAGTTCGAACCCTGTAAATGTAATGTTACATAATCGTCAATCGAAAAATAAATAATGAGTAAAAACTATTTGATGCTAGTATGACAGGCCTGTCCAGAGAGGAGAAATTCTAGAAGTTTTCCTCGAAACTGCTCAATTGCCAGATGTGAGTTTTCCAACTCCACTCTCCAGTTCCCCATTCTACTTCACGAGAACAATCAACATCCGAGCTCTCTCGCGCTGAGAAAAAAGAAGTGGTGGTGGAAGTGTAACATGTGGCTTCTGAGCAAATTTCTCCTCTTTGGACAGTCCTGTAGTATGAGAATACTTTTAATTAAATTCTTTAGACATTTTTTTTTATTTGAGATTTAATCTCAATATTGGTCTTTAATCTATCGACACGGATTTAAATTTTATTTTTGGAACGGAAAAGTGTCACGTGTTACAAAACTTTTGCAATCCCCTCCCATCTGACACTTTGTGACCTTGCTCAGTGGTCAAAATCAGGAATTTTCTGTTCAAAGAAGTCTACAGCTTTCAGTTTTCATTCAATTTACAATTTTTTAAAAATTACAGTTGAATACATTTTTAAGAGATCCGTGCGACGCAGTTTTCAAATTTGGCCTTGTTTTCATTTATTTATTTAATGCAAAGTGTGGTAAAAAGGGCAATTTTGCAGTTTTTTTTTCTCTTCAGGAACGATTGTCAAATATCACAAAACGTCTTGAATCTACGCGGGGGCACTTCGTGGATACAGATAATTTACATAATAATTAACTTAATTGTTACAAATAAATGAAGTCAACAAATTACTATTGTTACAATTATCATTTAAAAAATTAGTAGATTCTCAGTTTTCTGCAAATTTCACCCCTTTTTCAGTTTCATTGCTTGATATGCTTACAGAAGTTGCAAATTCTCAGTGTCTGTTGTTTAAATATGATAAACATCATTTTTATAAACAAATTGGATAAACAAAAGCAAAATTTTGTCATTTTCGCGCAGAATCTCTAGTTTTTCCACGCGAGTTTGTCTCCAAGTGCGTTAACGAAGAGGTCCAACTACAGAAAATTGATCAGTATTAACAATCGTCATTTTTTATAAACAAACTGGATACACAAGAGCAAAATTTTGCCACTTTCACGCAGAATCTTTGTTTTTTACGCAAGTCAGCCTCCAAATGCGTTGCCTCAGAGGTCTAACTACAAAACATTGTTAATTAATAACAATTGCCATTGTTATAAACAAATTTTATGTAAAATACCATTAAAATTTCAGGGTAAAAAGGTGTATTTTTTTCCACTTCTTCGCTTTGAAATGACTCAATAAAGTAGAGTCTCTACGAATATTTGACTCAAATCAAGCCTCTCTATTTGCGTAAGGGAGTTTAATAAACAAAAACCATTTCTCAAAGTGTTGCGAAAAAAATCTACAAAAAAGTCACGGAGTTATGTCTTGATATTGGTAAGAGATTTCCTTAATTTTAGTCTTTAGTATGCAATCAGTAGACTGGAATTGACTGCTAATTTGGGTCCTGAATCCTTATTCGCGGTTTTTTGAGAAATTTCGCATGTATTGAATTTATGAAAGTGTTTCAAATTTTTATTGCGAGTTTTAGCTGCCTCTTCAGAATACTGTCCAATTGGAGGCTGACTTGCGTAAAAAACACCAAAGATTCTGCGCGAAGATGCCAAAATTTTTATTTTGTTTATCCAGCTTGCTTATAAAAAATTACAGTTGTTATTACTTATCAATTTTCTGCAGTTGGGCCTCTCCGTTAACGCATTTAGAGGCAAACTTGAGTGGAAAACCCAAAGGTTCTGCGCGAAAATGCCAAAATTTTACTTTCGTTTATCCAATTTGTTTTCTTAAAAACAACTGTTATCATATTTCAACAACTGATAATGACAATTTGCTACTTTTATTAGAATATCTAGCAATGAAACTGCAAAAAGGGGTGAAATTTGCAGAAAACTGAGAATCTATTAATTTTTTGATGATAATTGTTGATAACAATAATGATTTTATATATTTCATACATGCTTACCATTCAACGTTGCGCTAGAGATAAAATACACCAAGTTTAGTCTAAAAATAAGCAAAGCTAAGTATGAAGATCGCGTTCTAAATATCTCTTAAAAATTTATTTAACTGTGTAAGCTACTCGAGCAGTGCCCCTGCGTGTAGCAACCGGATAGGTAGGGCCGTGGACAGGCCGCAGCATCAGGCGCTAACAGAACGCGCAGTCGCGGTATCTCCCAGCCACGCAAGTGATGCGAGAGTGGGAAGCGCGAGAGCAGAAAAATCAAGGAGGTCAGATGCTGGTCGGAAAAACAAGCGTCTAGCGACACCCATTCCACTTTGCTTCCTGATTCTGCGCGTGCGCAATGAATGCGTTCTGTTGGAGTGCTCAACTGCTCACTTGCTGCTTCCGCTTTCCAGGCTATCAAACACCAACGTTACTCTGTTTTTAGTGTTTTATAGTAAAAGTGTTTTATTTATTTGTTTTTAATATGGCCTCACATTGTCCTATTTGTAAAATA
>JAUMHM010000049.1:18933690-18947069 GCA_032362435.1 Melikaiella ostensackeni
ACCATTTTGTTGAAAATTCGTCTTTTTTGTTGAAATCAACTGATTTTGATTTCAAATTAAAATCTTTTTTGGTTGAATGTCAACTATTACATGTTTTGTTAAGAATTCATTTTTTCATTGAAAAATTAACTGATATTAGTTCATATATTTCAACAACAATAAAAAATCAAAAATTTTGAATCAAAAATAGTTTAATTCACCCAAAAAACTAAATTTCAACAAAACTGTTGACTTTTTAACCAATTGAAATGTCTGACTTTTTTGATTTAGGTTACTCAAATGCCCCGGTAACGATTCATGAAATAAAATATCTGCGGGTATTTTTTCTACAAAAAAAAAAAGACAAATGCACTGTACTTCTCAAGAATATAACTTGATATTAGAAATTCAAAGCGCCGTATCTCAGAGAAGGTGCATCGCAAGAAAATAACTTACATATTGTTTTTGAAGGTTTTTTCCTGCCCTACAATTTTTCAATCCTTTCGACCGGAAAAAAAAATTTGTTCGGCTTGAAAAAGAGCACAAACTGATTTTTGGCAACTTTGGTGCCCTATATTTTGTGCATTTTTAGTTGTAGCACCATGACTATAGAGAATAAGTTGTAAATAATAGAGTCCTCTACAATTCTTGTTTGGAAAATTTTTCTCTAGGACCTACGGTTCTCACGGAAAATCAAATCCAAAAACTTTTGGACTTTTTTCAAAACCCCCAAAGGGGGGAGTCCCGAAAACTTGGCTTCGTGCTATTTACATGCCCCACTAACGATTTATGAAATAAAATAGCTCCGGTCATTTTTTTCCCACAAAAATGATAGATTTACTGTACTATATCATTTTTTGCTTGTCCTGTTTTAGAATAGATAACTTCATTCTGTTATTTTCAATGTAAAACAAATGACTCTGGGATCCCACCAGTAGTCTCATTTCAGTACCACTCGAGACTGTTTTGTTCTGAGCCTTAAAATTAGTTTTAAAAAATTGTTTATTATTTTCTTATATATTATTATTAGTTAGTTAATGAATTTCATCAAAATAGCCATTACTTTCCATCGAAAAACACATATTTTCGGGTTGAAAATTCAACCTTTTGTTGGAAATACGTTTTTTGTTGTTGGTTTTTTTTTTTAATGGAAAATTAAACTATTCGGTAGAAAGTTTGTGCATTTTGCAGCAAATTTGTTTTTTTATGGTATAAAATTAATCGTTATGGTTAAAAAGGCAACTGTCTTTTTGATAACTAATCTGTTTTAATTGAGCATTAATATATTTTGTTGAAAATTCGTCTTTTTTGGTTGAAGTCAACTGTTTTTTATTTGAAATTCAAACCTTTCTTGTTAAAAATTTAACTATTTGGTTGAAAGTGGAACTATTTTGTCAAAAATTAATTTTTTTGGTAGAAGATTCATCATTGAAGTTAAAAATTTATTTTTTTGGTTGAAAATTCAACTTCTTGGTTGAAAGTGGAACTATTTTGCTAAAAATTCTTTTTTTTTGCTTAAAGTTTCATCGTTTAAATTGAACATTCATCTTTTAAGTGAAAAATTTAACTATTTTATTAAAAATTCAACTCTTTTGTTGAAAATTTGTGTTTTTGGTTTGAAAATTTGATTCCTTCAGTAAAAATTTCATCTTTTTTGTTTACAAATGTAACTGTTTGGTTGAAAAATAATCTTGTGCGGTTGAAGTATCAACTATTACATTTTTCGTTGAGAATTTGACTTTTTTGGTAGTTAATTCATCTTATGTTTAATTTAATTAATTACTGTGTTTAATATAGAAAGTTTTGACAAATCTTCACAGAATATTCTTTAATATATTAATTATCACCATCGAATGACTTATAGATTAATAATACTGAGAACATAATTAATCATTTCTTGAATTTGTTCCTAAACTACATAAATTTGAATAACAACTGAAACAAATTTTCATCTTCCCACTTAAAATCCAGTGCATATTTAACATATTAATACTTTGAATGAAAGATGTTTTCCTGAGAATAGTGAAAATGATATAAAAAAGTTTGGTTTAAATATATAAATCCGGTACTATGAAAGTTACTCTATGAATAAAAAATCGTTGTTTTTTATTTTTATACTACAATTTATTTTTAAATTCAGCAAGCTAAAAAAAATTCCATGACAATTCCAGGTTTTCTAGATGAGTAGACACCCTGTATACTTCAGAAATAATATCTTTCTGTTAAGTTATTTACAGATATTACTCTGAGTTTTCAATAAAAATTAGTGACCCGCTAATATAAGTGGTTTTTTTAATTGAATATTTTTGAAAAAGTATCAGCTAGAATGTTAATTTTCATGGTTTTTAGTTATTAGAACTGTTTAACCCACTTTTCATTCAGGGACACCGTGCCGAAGAAAAAAATAAATGAAGTTAACGAAGAAGATGCTCCATTTATCAATGATGGTAATGAGATTAATGAGCATGAATTTGCGACCTCGTTCTGTATTTTTTTCGATGGTTTAAGCGAGACTCATATCTCAGAAGGACGCAATTAGACGTGGGATTCATTTCTTATCATGGATTTGACGCGTAGACTGAGATAATAAGTTTCAGGACAGATTGCATAGTCTTACCTGTAACCCATAACAGTGGGTCAAGGTATATGGGTTACACCCTCATGCGGGCGAGGCGCCTCAATTTAATGTCTTGACATATACCTGTTGACTGTTTTTATCAAAAGCCTTGCTTTATTTGAGTCCATTAAAAAAGACCAGGGTCACATCCCGCTTCGAATTTGGTTAAAAATGCGAAAAGTTATGTGTCTTATATGTATTATATGTTATTAAGTTATCTAAGGATAATGCAATATATTTTTAAATCACCTGATAAAACAATGTTTACTATTTGTACTTTATGCATTATACACAGGGCTAGCATAGACTCATGTACTTAAAAAAGTGCAAGAAGTGACTAATTTAAGCCAAAAAGTGACTAAAAGTGACTAATTTTTAACACAAAAAGTGACTAACAGTGATTACTGTTCGCACAAAAAATTAGATGAAATTCTATTGCTGAATTCGGGAGTGAATAACAAGGTTACGATTGCTATAATTAATTATGCAAGTAATGTTCAGACAAATTGTGCAATTAATTTTATTATAGGCTAAAGAAGGATCATTCCCATTTTGTTCATTTTCGCGGATCAATAACTCGTAGGGAGAAAAATGAAAAAATTGTGGATTTACAGTATACAGGTATGTATATTGTATTTTCAGGGGGATAAAATGAAAACCTGATTTACATATACTGTAAATCCTGGATTTTTTCATTTTTTTCCCTATTAGTTATTCATCCGCGAAAATAACAAAACCTACAAAGTGTCGAATTTTGAAACGAAAATTTTCACATTCCATCAAGAAAAGTTCAAAAAGAACTAAAACTATGAAAATTCTAACCAAAAATGAACCTTATTTCATAGGCTTTAATTTAAAAAACTAAACACGACGATTTTAATTCTATAATGTACATAACACTAGTTTACACGAAAAATGTACCAGGAGAAAAAAAAGGATTTTTTATACCAATTGTGGGTCGCTGAAAAAAAAATGACATTCATTTCTTTTTCCATAAAAGCGTTTTCGAGATATTTGTAGAAAACGTCTTTTTTGGCACTTTTTTCAATTACTGGCATAAATCTTGATAACGGTTGATCCAATTAACATAATCTGTGTTTCGTTCGAAAGGTATGATCTTCCACTTTCCGACTATATAGTGTCTGTGTCAATCGGATTTGAAATTTTTGAGTTACGGGCGATGTAAGTAAAAAAAGTGGATTTTCCGACCTTATTTGAAAATCACTCACTTTCAGTTGTTCCATTTTTTCGAATTCAATCGCCCACAACCCAATAAATTTTGATCAATTGGGAACTAGTTAAACTTTTTTCAGTAACAGTAACTATAAAAATCGTTACTTTTCCAGTTACTTTCGAAATATAGTTCACAAGCCTTTTTTACGTCGATCAATCAATTTTATTGCTTTTCCAACTATTTTTTCATTTTCACTATTCAAATTGTGGCGGCAGATAGCCCTAGAGATTTATAGCCCAATATAGAAAAATTGACATTTTTCTCCCATCTTGAGATTCAAAATTTTCTAGAATTTATAGAAACACTTAGAAAGAAGTAAAAAAATAATTTCAGAGTTAAATATTCATTCCTGTTTGATTGATAATGAATTTTTTAATCGGAAATTTAACTATTTCATATATTTTATTTACTATTTTAGTTGGAAATTTATCTTCTTTGGTTAAAAATTTTATTATTTGGTTGAAAATTTGATTATTTTGTTCCAAATTGAACGATTTTGAAAGAAAATTATTTCGTTCGGATGAAGAATCAATTGTTTTGTTGACAATTAGTTTTTTGGTTGAGTTAAACTGATTTCCATTAAAAAATTTTTTTTCTCAAATATATCAACTATTACGTTTTTCATTGAGGAATCATCTTTTTTCGTTAAAAATCAATTTTTTAAATTAAAAATTTAACTATCTCATTTTTGGTCGAAAATTGATCTTCTTTAATTGAAAATTTATATATTTCGTGTCAAATTCGTCTTTTTTTGGTGAAAAATTAATCTCCTTGGTTGAGAATTCATCTCTTTGGTTTCAAATTGCACTATTTTGTTTAAAATTGATTTTTTGTAGCTGAAAATTCATGTATTTTCTTAGAAATTTATCTCTTTGGCTTCAAGTGAAACAATCTTGTTGAAAATTCGTATTTTTTGGTCGAAATTCCATCTATTACATTTTTTATCGAGAATTCATCTTTTTGGAGAAAAATTTTATTATTTGGTTGAAAATCAACTTTCTTAATGAAAACTCGCCTTCTCGGCTTAAAATTTGAACAACCTGGTTGAGTTTGTTTCTCTCTTGACTGAAAATTCAACTATTTTGATGGAAATTCTTTTTCTTTTTGGTTAAATATAACTGTTTTTGATTTAAAATGAATTGTTTTCGGGTTGAAATATCAATTATTACATTTTTCGATGAGGTTTCATCTTTTTCCGTCAAAAGTCAATTTTCTCAATTAAAAATTTAGCTGTCCCATTTTTGGTTGAAAATTGATCTTTTTTAATTGAAAATTCATACATTTTGTTTGAAATTCGTCTTTTTTTGATAAAAAATTATGTTATTGTTTGAAAATTTATCTCTTTGGTTTCAAATTTAACTATTTTGTTGAAAATTCGTCTTTTTTGGTGGAGATTTGAAATATTACATTTTTCATTGAGAATTTAACTTTTTTGAATAGGAATTTTATTATTTGGTTGAAAATCAACTATTTTGTTGAAAACTTGCCTTTTTGGCTTGAGATTTTAACAATCTGGTTGATTTTATTCCTCTCTTGACTAAAAATTCAACTATTTTGATAAAAATTCTTTTTTTGGTTAAATATAACTGTTTTTGATTTAAAATTGAACTGCCTTTTGTTTGGAATATCAACTATTACATTTTTTGTTGAGGATTCATCTTTTTCCGTTAAACATAAATTTTTTCAATTAAAAATTTAACTATCCCATTTTTGGTCGAAAATTGATCTTCTTTAATTAAAAATTCATATATTTTGTTTGAAATTCGTCTCTTTTTGGTAAAAAATTAATCTCCTTAATTGAAAATTCACCTCTTTGGTTTCAAATTGCACTATTTTGTTAAAAATTGATCTTTTGTAGCTGAAAATTCATGTATTTTCTTGGAAATTCTTCGCTTTGGCTTTAAATTGAACAATCTTGTTGAAAATTCGTCTTTTTTAGATGAAATTTTATCTATTACATTTTTCATTGAGAATTCATCTTCTTGCATAAAAATTCTATTATTTGGATTAAAATCAACTTTTTTGTTGAAAACTCGCTTTTTTAGCTTAAAATTTTAAGAATCTGGTTGATTTTATTCCTCTCTTGACTGAAAATTCAACTATTTTGATGGATTTCTTTTTTTGGTTAAATATAACTGTCTTTCATTCAAAATTTAACTGTCTTTTAGTTGAAATATCAACTATTACATTTTCCGTTGAGGAATCATCTTTTTCCGTTAAAAGTCAATTTTTTCAATTAAAATTTAGCTATCCCATTTTTTATTGAAAATTGATCTTTTTTAATTGAAAATTCATATATTTTGTTAGAAATTCGTCTATTTTTGATAAAAAATTATGTTCTTGGTTGAAAATTTATCTCTTTGGTTTCAAATTTAACTATTTTGTTATAAATTTGTCTTTCTTGGTTGAGATTTGAAATATTACATTTTTCATTGAGAATTGAACTTTTTTGGACAGAAATTTCATTATTTGGTTGAAAATCAACTTTTGAATGCTCGCGCTTTTGCCTTGAAACTTAAACAATCTGGTTGATTCTTTTTCTGTCGTGACTGAAAATTCAAATATTCTGTTAAAAAATTGTTCTTTGGTTGGATGTAACTGTTTTTGATTTAAAATAAAAATATTTTCTGGTTGAAATTTCAACTATTACATTTTTTGTTAAGAATTCATCTTTTTTCGTTCAAAATTTGTTCTTTTTCAATTGAAATAGAAATTCGTGTATTTTCTTGAAAAATCGTCTTTTTCTGGTGAAAAATTATCTTCTTCGTTGAAAATTTATCTATTTGGTTTCAAATTTCCCTGTTTTGTTGAAAATTCGCCTTTCGTGGTTGAAAGTAGATCTACTTTGTTCAATAATGTTCTTTTGGTTGAAGATTCATCATTTTAGTTGAAAATTCATTTCCTTCGTTGAAAAATTCACTATTTTGTTAACATTTTTTATTTTGGTTAAACATTAATTTTTTTGAACGAAAATTGAACCATTCCATTTTTGGTTTGAAATTTATATTGTTTGGTCAAAGATTCAACTATTTGGTTGGATATTTCTCTTTTTTAATTTGAAAATTCATGTATTTTGTTGAAGATATGTCTGTTTTGACTGAAAATCTTTCCTTTTTTCTTGAAAATTCACGTATTTTGTTGAAATTCAAGGTCTTCTAAAACATTTTCTGATGGTCTTAGAATATTATAAATGTTCTAAAAGTGAAAGTCGTAACTAGGCAAATCTAAAGGAACACTTATGGTATAGAAAGAAATAATTAATTTTCAACGCCAAAGAGATTTATAGCCCAAAATAGGAAAGCTGAAATTTTTCGCCCACACTGAAATTCAAAATTTTCCAAATTTTATAAATATATATTTCTAAAATATAGAAGTATCTAGAAAAGTAAGGATAGTTACTTTTTTTCGGAAAATGCAACTGAGAAAAAGTTACATTTTGAATCGGTAACGATAACGATAACTAGTTACTTTTTTCGTGATGTAACGGTAACGATGAATAGTTCCTTTTAAAAAGTAACTTACCCATCACTGGTTATGTATCCTTTTTTTGTAATTGTGTCGCAACTGCACTAAATTTGCAACGGTATTCAATTGATACGAAAATCCGTATCAATATGAAGAAACAAATGGCTGTTACATTCTCAGATGATTTTGTTGCAGATCAAATTTAAACCTTCAGATTTATTGTGATGCTTTACAATAGGAACTAGAAAACCAGAGAGTCATGAATCAAAATAATTTAAATTTTAATATTGAATAGCATTCTCATAATATAGATTACCATATAGATTCCATACAAAATTTATTAGATTTTCTTTTAGATAAAAGCTAAAATGAGATGAAGAAATGTGACTTAAGTGACATTTCCCTTTAAAAAAAGTGACTAATAGTGACTTTTTCTGAAAAAAGTGACTAAAAAATGACTTGAAACAAAATAGTGACTAAAAGTGACTTAAGTGACTGTGTGGCAGCTCTGATTATACAACCCTGAATAAACGTAAGAATTACGTTGTATGAAACAGTGCACTTATTCTCGATCATTAAAATTCTCGTATATGCAATTGTTGAGCTAATAGTATAATTATTCTGCTTTTATGTTTATTTTTCGCAATAGTTACATCAAAAAATATTTACCTGCAGAAATAAAAAATTAATTAAAAAAATATATATAGCTAACTTAACTCCTTAAAAGCATTTTTGGTACTAAGGAAAATAAAGTAAAAACTTCAACAAAATTGAATAGTAAAATTATCTAAACTAATATTTAAAAACAAATAAGCTCTGTGATTTAGCATGTATATTTTCATCAGATAATGTTACTAGAAAAGATTTTCTAAGGATTCATAAATGTTTTAAAGGAGTTATCCCAATTTGAAGATTCAAAAAATCAGAAGCTATAAAAGAAACTTAGAAGATGAGAAAGAAAAGAAATAAAATACTTTTTTTCAAATTTTTCAAATAGTTTGAATGTTGCGAAACAGTGACTGAAATATAACATTTTCAAGAAAGCTGAAAGACTGATAACACTTCTTTTAAATTATTGATTCCTGACTATCACAGAAGATCCTGGGGTTTTACATTATTTACGACGGGTTAACATTCATTGCGGTATAAAAAGTTAAAAAGATGTGTAGTTGATCCATTTTTTTTATTTCAAGTTCCACATTATTGCATATCATATTTTCATACGTATCAATCATCTGAATCAAATATTGATTTGATAATTTAATTATCTCTAACAAGCTGCATTCTTGCCCCGCATGCGGGGCAAGACCGTCGACGGTTTTTTTAAAATGGAATCGAAATATCTTGGGATGTAAAAATTGGACGGTTGGATTCTCTGGTTTTTGTGCATTTTAAAAATGACATTTAAACATACCTGTATACAGCTGGAAATAAATGCTCTTTCTATTTTAAAAATGGCGATATCTGTGATATAATTTCTTATTCGTTGAGATTTCGCTAGGTGCGGACAACATCTGCAGGCATTTTTCAAATAAATAATGATTTTGTGTGTTTTAAACACATTTATTTTGGGGTTGAGTTTAATCGTACTATCTACCAAATTTATATTAAAGTTATCAACCCAGCATTTATCAACTATTTTCACAATGATCCAGATTTGGTATCAAAATTATAATTGACAAGCGAACATTGACATTTGTTGTATGTATAAAATGCCAATGTTCACAAACTACGTTACCAATTTTGGGGGGAGGGGGTCACACCAAAAACTACAATTGGTAAAATGAAGGGGGAGGGGTCGTGGAAGTAACTTTTCATTAGATAACGTTTAGTATGTATCCTGATAATAAATTCTGACAAAATTTGCGAATTTTGCCAAATAATGGTCCTGCAACTGGACAGTTCAATAATAATTTGAGAAGCTTGAGAATCAGTCAATCATTTTTCGTGAAAAGTTAATTTTCTTGGTTGAAAATTTAATTATTTTGTTGAAAATGCAGCTATTTTGTTAAAAAGTCATCTTTTTGGTCAAAAAATCAAAAATTTGGTTGAAAGTTGAACTATTTTGTTGAAACTTCATTGTTTTAATTGAAGATTCACCTCTCTGGTTTCAAATTTAACTATTGTGTTGAAATATCGTCTCATTTTTGGTTGAATATTAATTTTTTCAGACGAAAATTTTATTATTTCATTTTAAATTAAAATTTTTTCTTTTTGAGTTAAATCATTATCTTAAATAAAAATCATTATCTTAAATAAATCATCATCTTGTTTGGTTGAGAAATCAACTATTTGCTTTAAGATTAAGCTAATTTGTAAAAAATTCATTTTTCTTTTGGTTGAAGATTTGTCATTTTAGTTGAAAATTCAATTATTTGGTCAAAAATTGAACTATTGATTTGAAAATGTGACCATTTGGTAGGTAGTTCATCTTTCTGGCTTCAAAAGTCAACAATTTTGTTGAAAATTAATGTATTTCGTTGAAAAATCGTCTTTTTTCGTTGAAGATTAATCTTCTTGGCAGAAAATTTTTTTATCTGAAAATTTTACCATTTCATTTTTTATTGAAAATTTATCATTTATAAGTTAAAAATTCAACTATTTGGTACAAAATTCATGTGTTTTGTTAAAAATTGGTCTTTTTCGGTAGAAAATTAACATTGTTTGTTGAAAATTTATCTATTTGGTTAAGGATTCCATAATTTAGTTGAAAATTAAGTTTCTTGCTGAAAATTCATATATTTCTTTTTAAAATTTATCTTTTTTGGTTTGAAAGTCAACTGTTTTCTGAAACATTCGAATTTTAGCTTGAAAACTTCACTCTTTTGTCGAAAATTCGTCTTTTTTGGTGAAAAATAATTCTTCTCTGTTGAAAATAATTCATTCATTTGGCTGACGATTAAACTATTTTGTTGAAAATTAGTTTTTTTCGTCAAATTCAAGTGGTTGAAAATTTGTTTATTTTTAAAGTAATTTTTTGAACTGAACATTTAACTATTCCATTCTTTGCTTAAAAACTCATGTTTTTTGTTTAAAAATTGAAATATTTGGTTAAAAATGCTTCTTTGTGGGCTAAAAATCAGCTATTCGGTCCAAAATTTAATTATTTTGTTGAAGTCATCTTTTTTGGTCGAAAATTAAACTTTTTGTTAAAAAGTCGACCATTGGGTTGAAAATGCAATGTGTAGGTTAAAAGTTTAACTATTTGGTTAAAAATTCAACTATTTCGTTTAAAATTCGTTTTTTTGGATTGAAAATTCATATTATGGTAGAAAAGTCATCTTTCTTGGTTGAAAATTGACTTTTTTGTTAAAAATTCAACTGCGTTCGAAAAATTTCATTTTTTTGGCTTGTAAATTTAATTATTTGGTTTAAAGTTCAACTATTTTGTTGAAAATTTGTCTTTTTGTGTTGAAAATTCATCTTTTTTGGTATTTTGAACTGTGAAGTCTGATATTTTCATATTCTTAATTATTCTTCATCCATTACAAAATTCTTCAATCTATAAATTATCGAAATTTCTATTTATTTATCGTAGCCTTCGCAGTCTTTCCTCTATTCCCCTTTTTTTCGTTTTTCCACTTACATGCGAACTGAATTCATAGAACCAATAAGAAAATCCAACTAATTTTCTTTGAAACTTAATTCTTTTTCGTTGAAGAGTCTACTTAAATTATATTTTTGGTTGATGATAACTCATATTTTTTCCTCACGAATTTTATTATTTTTTTGGAACCCCAATAAGTATGTTGAAAATTCAACAATATCGTTAAAAAGTCATCGTTTTTGGTTTTAAAATTCAACTGTATGTTTGAAAATTCGACAATTTGTGTAAAATTTAACTACTTTGTTGAAAATTCGCCTTTTTAGTTTGAAAATTAATCTCTTCGGCAGAAACTTCATCCCTTTAGTTAAAAATGTAACTGTTTCGTAGAAAATTAATCTGTTGCAAATTCGTCTTTTTTGGTTCAATTCAACTGTTTTTGATTCAAAATTATAATTTTTTCAGTAGAAACATCAACTATTACATTTTGTGTTAAGAATTAATCGTTTTCGCTTGAAAAAGCAACCAGCTGGTTGAAAATTCATATATTTTGTTGAATATTCGCGTTCTGTAGTAGAAAATTAATGTTCTGGGTTAAAAATTCATTTTTATGGTTGGAGATTGAACTTTTTTTTCTTTATTGACTGAAGAATCATTCTTGGTTGAAAATTCAACTATTTGCTTGAAAATTGATGTATTTTGTTGTAAGATCTTGGCTTGAAAATTCAACATTTTGGATGAACTTTTTTTCTTTATTGACTGAAGAATCATTCTTAGTTGAAAATTCAACTCTTTTGTTGAAAATTCGTCTTTTTTGATTGAATTCAACAATTTGGTTGAAAATTCATGCATTTTGTTGAAAATTCGCCTTTTAAGTTCGAAAATTCATCTCTTCGGTAGAAATTTAATCCTTTTTAGTTGAAAATGCAACTGTTTGATAGAAAATTAATCTGTTTTGGTTAAGCATTCAACTATTTTCTTATAAATTCGTTTCTTTTGATTAATATCAATCGTTTTTGATATTAAATTCAAATTTTTTCAGTAGGAATATCAACTACTACATTTTTCTTTAAGAATTCATCTTTTTCGTTTGAAAAATCAAACAGCTAGTTGAAAATTCATGCTTTTTAGTAGAAAATTAATGTTCTTGGTTGAAGATTATTCATTTTTATGGTTGAAGATTCATCATTTAACATATAAATTCGGTTTTTTTTTCGGTTGAAAATTTGACTATTCTATTTCTGGATGAAAATCAATATTTTTTACTTGAAAATTCAACTATTTGGTTGGAAATTGATGTACTTTGTTGTAAATTTGTCTTCTCGGCATGAAAATTCAACATTTTGGATGCATTTTTTTCCTTTATTGACTGCAAAATCTTTCTTGGTTGCATATTCAACTCTTTTGTTGAAAATTCGTGTTTCTTGGTTGAATTCAACTATTTGGCTGGGAATTCATGGATTTTGTTAAAATTTCGTATTTTTTGGTCGAAAATTATTCTTCTTGGTTGGAAGTTTATTTTTTTGTTGAAAACTCATCTACTGAATTCCTGGAATATGACTCAGGTTTAATAACATTTGTCTCAATATATTAGTTAACTTATAATTGAATGAAACAGTTACTGTTTTTTTGTTATTCTCTTATTCATTTTTCACTAATTCCGACATTGAGAGTGCGTCTTCCGTGAATGTAAAATATGGTATATTATTGATTTGAAAATTCTTCTCCGATAAGATTTGAGATTTCCGAAATAAAATGATAAGAAAATACAATTTTTTTTTTAAATAGATTCTGACAAAGCATATAAAATCTGTCAAATGCGCTTTTGTTAACCTTTTCAATATTCAACATTCTTCAATATTCAGAGTGAAAATTATTTTCCAAAATTCCCATTCCGTGTAAAAAATTCTCTGTTCCAAATTGAATAATAATTCTTCACGGAAACTCTCTGTTATAAAGTAAAAATTATCACTCATAACAAAATTTTCTGTTCTGAACTGATCTTAGAATGAAAATTATAATTCTTTGCGGAAATTGCCTGTTCCAAGGACAAAATTATCATTTTTACTAAATTCTCTGTTCCAAATCAAAATTATAACTCTGTACGAGAATTTCCTATTTTAACTGTCAAAATTATATTTTTCACTGACATTCCCTATCACCGACTCAAAATTATAATTTTTTAAGAAAATTCACTAATTCAACTCAGTTTCAGAGTGATAAAATACATGAAAGCACTTTTAATTTGCATACTAGTACATTCGAAAGAAAAATCCCGGGCACTAAATCCAATTCCCGTTCATTTCTCGGATTTCCCGATTTCCCGGTCAAGTAGACACCCTGATATCTGCATGTGGCATGAATACGGAAAATAATTATTACATCTTGCAGATGACGTTAAACTAAGTTCATTTTTACAAGAAATAAATCAATATTAGGTTTGAATATTTTTTTATTTCATTTTTGAAAGCTGAAAAAAACTTACGGGAATGGGAGCTTTTATGATTGAAGTGACGTCAATCATACAAGCAATCCTTGAC
>JAUMHM010000049.1:18951362-18983992 GCA_032362435.1 Melikaiella ostensackeni
CCCCCCCCCCCCCCCCCCCCCCCCCCCCCCCCCCCCCCCCCCCCCCCCCCCCCCCCCCCCCCCCCCCCAATTTCAGACAAACACCTTACTTAATTTGTGGATGACCCCTAAGATTTTATTTTTTAATCTATGGGAAAATTTTTTCCGCTACTAGGTATCTGATAACTTGGACTTTTTCTTGAAATAGGACAATACTTCGTATTATATGAACTGCTCTTTTATTTTGAAGGGGCCTCCTAAAAAAATTTGCAGGGGGGCCTCCACGTTTCTAGTTATGCCACTGGTGGCAGCCCTGAACGATTAATCAAAAATATTACATGAGTCTTAATTATCGCAATCAAAAAAGATATTTAATAATAAACTAGATACAATTTTTCTAATTAGAACGCAACATGCTTATCAAATAAATGTTTTCAGAGACTTGTAAAGAAATGAACGGGATGTTTTCGCAGTCGAGACACAGGCTGCTTCCAGGCATGCCATAATCTTATAATGAGCTGTCTCTCTTATGAGATATACCAGTTATGAATTTTAATTTCCATACTTCGCCAAGACAATTAGGTTTTTGTATCAGAACCCAGTTATTTTTCGATTTTCTCTTATATTCCAGTGCTTCGAAGAAATCACATAACTTTTTTTTTACAACATATTTATGAAACTGAGAGCAAGGGCATACATCTAACTACCTTAACCCAATTCCATTATCTTAAGTGACACTGACAATCCATCCAATATTAGTCTAACATCACAATATCTTAGAAAAATTGCATTTCTCAGATAACCTCTTTAAGTTGTCGGCGTATAATTTTGTATTCAAGGTTCATATTTTTATCAAGATTTTCTATGTTTAAGCGGGTTCAAGAAGGAAATTTGAACCCAATGAAATATTTATAAATAAAAAAAACAATTTTAAGAAACATATACTCAAAGTCATCTTGTGCGAATGAAATTACATAAAAAGATCTTGAACGAGAAAAGTATGTTTTCAAAAATCAGTCTGATAAGACTTTGTTTGAATTTATGTTAAAATTTTTTTTTTTTCAAATTTACTAAGCAGAGACACAAAGCCATAAACTTTGCTTCCGTTCCATTAAGATTCGGTTCTTGGTCGATCCGACGAGATATTAATCATAAAGGCAACTTTTTCCTAGCACTACTTTTTATACAGAATCATGTATTCATCATTTATTCGCAGTTTTGAATCTGAATTAAAAGAGAAAATTGATATTTTTTTGAACACATCTCCTTCAATTTTTTACACTTATTGATGGCGATGTTTTAAAATGAAAAAATTGCATCAACAAAACGTTTTGCATTAAGGCTCGGTTCTTAGTCGACTTCACGAAATATTAATCAGGAAGTCAAATTTTTCCTAGGACTACTTTTTATGCAAAATCATGTATTCATAATTTATTCGCTGTTTCAAATACGAATTGAAAGACAACATTAATATTTTTCAAAGCACATCTTCCATAATTCTTATACTTATGGATGCCGATTTTTAAAAATCAACAAATTGCATCAATTACGAAATATTAATCACAAAAGAAATTTTTTTCTGGCACTCCTTTTTATAAAAAATCATGTATTAATCATTTATTCACAGTTTCAAATCCGAATTGAAAAAAAAAATATTTTTTTAAAACATATCTCTCACAATTTTTGATACTTATTGATGACGATTTTTTAAAATTAACAAATTGCATCAACAACACGATTTTGTATTAAGGCTCGGTTCTTGGTCGACTTTACGAAATATTAATTATAAAGGAAATTTTTTCCTAACACTTCTTTTTATAGAAAATCATATATTCATCATTTATTTGCAGATTCGAATCCAAATTGGAAGAAAGAAATTAATATTTTTTAAAACACATCTCCTACAATTTTTTATACTTATTGATGGCGATTTCTTAAAATCAAAAAATTGCATCAACAAAACGATTTTGTATTAAGGCTTAATTCTTTGTCCACTTTAGGAAATATTGATCATAAAGTCAATTTTTTCCTAGCACTACTTTTTATAAAAAATCATGTATTAATAATTTATTCGCAGTTTCAAATCCGAATTGAGAAAAAAAATATATTTTTTCAAAACGCATCTCTTACAATTTTTAATATTTATTGATTACGATTTATTAAAATCAACGAATTGCATCAACAACGCGATTTTGTATTAAGGCTCGGTTCTTGGTCGACTTTACGAAAGATTGATCATAATGTCAATTGAAGAAAAAAATATGTTTATTCAAAATACATCTCGTACATTTTTTTACTTATTGATGGCGATTTTTTTAAATTAACAAATTGCATCAACAAAACGATTTTGTATTGAAGTTTGGTTCTTGGTTGAATTTAGGAGATATTTATCAAAAAGCAATTTTTTTCTAGTACTACTTTTTATACAAAATCATGTATTCATCATTTATTCGCAGTTTCAAAATCGAATTGAGCGAAAAAAAAATTTTCAAAACACATCTGCTACAATTTTTTATACTTACGGATGGCGATTTTTAAAATCAACAAATTGCCTCAACAAAACGAATTTGTATTAAGGTTTGGTTCGTGGTTGACTTTATGAAATAGTGATCATAAAGTCAATTTTTTCCTAGCACAAAATCATGTATTCAGCATTTATTAGCAGTTTCAAATCAGAATTAAATTAAAAAAATTAATATTTTTTCAAACATTTCTCCTACAATTTTTTATTCTTATCGATGGACATTTTTTAAAATCAACGAATTGCATCCTTTACTAAATATTAATCATAAAAGCCATTCTTTCCTCGCACTACTTTTTATAAAAAATCATTTATTAATCACTCATTCACAGTTCCAAATTCGAATTGAAAGAGAAAATGAATATTTTTTGAATCACAACTCTTACAATTTTTCATATTTATTGATGGCAATTTTTTGAAAAATAAACAAATTGCATCAACAAAACGATTTTGTATTAAGGTTGGGTTCTTAGCCGACTTTACAGAATATTAATCATAAATGCGATTTTTTTCTAGCACTACTTTTTAAACAAAATCATGCATCCATCAATGATTCGCAGTTTCAAAGCCGAATTAGTAAAAAAATTAATATTTTTCAAAACACATATCCTTCAATTTTTTGTACTTATCGATGGCGATTTTTTGAAATCAACAAATTGCATCATTTACAAAATACTAATCTTGAATGACATTTTTTTCTATCACTAATTTTCATACAAAATCATGTATTCATCATTTATTTGCAGTTTCAAATCCAAATTGAAAGAAAAAAATGAATATTATTCAAAACACATCTACTACAATTTTTTATACTCATTAATGGCGATTTTTTAAAATCAACAAGAAGCATCAACAAGACGATTTTCTATGAATGAAAAGTTTGTTGTTGATTCAAATAAATTACAAAAAAAATCATGGATTTCATAAAATATTCTTTAATATCCAAGGAACGAACTTCGAGGATTGCAGTCGTCCAGTAGTTCAATTTTAGGGAAAAAATTTTGAAATTGTTGGAGAAAGGCAATCATAAAAAAATCGACATTAAAATGTTTTGAAATTCTTGGCCTCTTTCAACACTAAAAAATCCATCTTATATTGATGATTGATTAGGACAATTAAAACATTTTTACCACAGACTTCACCGGAACTTGAATATGAACCTCGATTTGAACAAACAAACTATGAAAAATAGAAAATCGACCCTGATTTAGAAGAAAATACTGCAAATCAATGTGTAGCACCGTCTTAAAAAATAACTCAAAAATTCATAAATAATTAATCAAAATTATATTTTCCCTTAAATTGTGAGTAAGATAGAGCAACATGGTACAAGAATTATTTGTATTAGTTCGAAATGGTTCCAGAGAGAGCAGCTTAAAAGCTGATTAACTTCGGTGAGCGAATGAGAAGACTTAAATTCCATGTAATGAATGTAAAAAGTCAATTTAACTTTTAAAAAGTGATTATCAATATTAGATTTTTATCAAATAAAATATAAATCTTAAGCAATCCAAATTTTTAAAAAATCTTCAATAACTTTATCAGGTCTCACAATCCCTGTGGAATAAAAAATACGCTACAAAAGGTACTTTTTTCCTGCTCGTGGGGTACTTTTTTAGCTTTCAAAGGGTTTTCTTTTATACAAAATGGAGTATAACAAAGAACCTATTAAAGGAAGTAAATTTTCCATAGGTATAGGTATCGTCCACCGGGGTAATTATGGATCAACGATCATGCTCTATTACGAGTACTTTATGATTTTGTTTTCTTTTTGTGATAAGACTTTCTGAACATTTTATAAACAATATTCTTAGAATATACAGTAGAATTTCCCTAAAAAAAAACTTTCATGAAATAGTAGCTTTGGTCCATAATCTAACTTTGAAATTGTATAATTTAAAACGATTGAAATTGAAATCGAGAGAATTTTATAGAGTTACATTTCTTTAATTCAAAATTATTCAAATTCAAAAGCTTTCAATTTGAAATTGTCCAATTTAAAAAAATTAAATCTGAAATTAATCAATTCTGAATTCTTTAGAATTCTGAATTCATTCAACTATTATCGACTGAAAATAGGTTAATATATGGACCAAATTTTGAAAAAAGGGTACTTTGGGGACCAAACCTCAATATAGGGTATAATAGATAGGGCTCAGATCAACTAGCAGGCTTGAAAAAAGTCGCTAAAAATTACAGAAACAGTCGCATGGAATTTCAAAAATGTCCCAACAAAGTCGCACGAAAATTTTACAGATAATGCAAAAAAAGCAGTATCAGACAATATTTGACTTGAATAATAACTTTATTTGTTTAGGAATACAGATTAAATCATTCTTATTGATTTTCGCATATTCTTCGCACAATCGAAATGAACTTAAAAGTTTATGCAATTTTTAAACAATAATCATTCAGCTTGAAGAATTACAAATTTGCATTAATTTTATACATGTGTTGCCTTCAATTTTAAATTTTGTTCATTTGATGGTTTTAAAATTGAAATACCTGCAAGTTCGAAAATGTCCTCTTCCATTATTTAATTTAAATTTTCTTCCATTCCAAACTTAAATATTTTCCATTTGAACTCTTATTAATAGTGAAGGATTTCTAATTCAATTTATTATTCATAATAAAAATAATAAAAATAATAAAAATAAGCAAATTATAAAATTTGAACAATTTTGCTAAGCTTTGAATCAAAAATTACTTAAATTTAAATTATTCAATTCAAATCGCTTTTAATTCAAAACTGTGTGATCTTTTTAATTTAAATTTGAATTAATTTGTAATTTGAACGCTCAGAACTTCAGGAAGATGAATTTTGAACACTCATTAAAACTCATAATAATTCAATATAATTCAAATATGGAATTATTTATTTTTTAATGATTGAATTTGAGATTTATCGGTTTTAAAGGATTTCGACTTCAAAATATTCAAAGTTGATGGCTTACAATTTGAAAAAATTAAAACTTTGAATAAGGATTCACGCCATTAGAAGCTGTCTAATTTCAAATACTATTGACTTGAAATTGTCTAATTATATAGGTTCATAGAGAAATTATTCAATTTTTAATGTTTTCAATAAAATAGTACAAATTTTTCTAGATTTAAATTTCTATTTTGAAATTATCAATGTGATTGAAATTCAAGCTAAGTAGCGAATTTCTGAGAAAGACGGAAAAATGTCAATTAGACGGTTTTTTCTTCAAAAAGTCCCAAAAAGTCGCATTTTTTCAAACATGTCGAAAAAAGTAAAAAAAAGGGACACCCGAATCACCAAATGTTTATAAGTTATTACAATAACATTTTAGGCACTTTTTGAAGATACATTCAATAGAGTGATTTTTTTCATGAAAAGATCCCATTAGTCACTTTTCTATCAATAAATTAAAACAGAGAACTCAAGGGTCAACCACTATTCTTTAGCAATTTTTTGAATTCACCCTGAAGACTTATAAATTTCAATTATAAAAAAATTATAAACTTATAGTTTATTTGGATTCAATAGAATTTTTTGTATCTGAGCATTTTTGTTCTATTCACTTGAATTATTTCAAATTCATCTTAAATTTGTATGAATTTCATCGAATTGTTCTAAATTCACTCAAATGTGACTAAAATGAATGAAAAATGTTGTATTTTTTGAATTTTTGAAATTCTTTTGAATGAATTTGGAATTCACCCCAAATTCTTTTTTAATTAATCCGGACTTCTCTGAACTTCTTTCAAATTCTTTTGAATTCTCTCGAATTTCTTTTTTTGATTCATCATAAATTCTCTTAACATTTCTTTAATTCTTCTAAGTTAACTCCAACCTTACTGATATCAACGGAATATTGTGGATTTTTGAAATATTCACAATTCATTTGAATTCATTTGGACTTCACCCTGAATTCCTATGAATTGATCCTAAATTCTTTGAAATTAGTTTAAACTCTTTTGAAGTCTTTTGATGTTTTTAAATTCTTCCTGAATTCTACTCAGTTCAATGGATTTTTGAAAAATTTATACTGAAATGTTTTAAACTCGTCTTGAATTCTTAGGAATTTCATCAAATTTTTCTGAATTTCTCTGACTTTTTATAAATTCCCTCCAAATTCGTTGAATTCAATAAATTTTTTCAACATTTTTTAATCTTCTTTAATTCACTTGATTTTTTTCTAAATTCGTCTTGAGTTTTTAGGAATTTCATTGAATTCTTCTGATTTCCCTTAAATTCTTCTAAGTTCACTCGAATTTTATTTAATGAATTGATTTTTTCAACTCATTTAAATTCTGGCAAATTTGCCTTGCATTCCGTTCACTCCCAATTTAGTCAGTTCGATGCAAATTTTTTTAGTTTTAAAATTTTCTTGAATTCACTCGAATTCTTATGAATTTCATCAAAGTCTCTCGGATACCCTTGAATTCTTCTGAATTCTTCTGGAATTACCTTGAATTCTTCTGAATCTTATCAGATTCGTGTTCACAAATTCTATTCACACCCATTTATCTAAATTGAATGGGATTTTTTGGATTCAAAAAATTTTTGTTCCATTTACTAGAATTATTCAAACATCATCCTGAATTCGTATTAATTTCATTGAATTCTTCTTAATTCACTCCAATTCTACTGAAATGAATGGAATATTTTGTATTTTATGCATTTTTTTCAAGTAATTTGAATTCATTTGGAATTCGCCCTGAATTCTTATTAATTCATTCTGAATTCAATTACATTTTTTGGAATTATCTCGATTTTTTTAATTAAAATTTTTTTTTGAATTCTCTTGAATATTTCAATTTTTCCTGAATTCTTTTTTATTCACTTGAGTCTAATCAATTCAATGGGTTATTTTCATTTTTAATATATTTTTTGAATTTATCCTGAAGCCTTTTAAACTCGCTTTGAATTCTTAGATATTTCATTAAATTCTTTTGGATTCCTCTGAAATTTTATCAATCCTTTCCACATTTATTGAATTTAATGAATTTTTTGAATATTTTTGAATCGTGTTTAATTCACATTAATTCTTTAAAAATTCGAATTGAATTTTCATGAATTTCTTCGAATTCTTCTCACTTCCCTTAAATTCTTCTAAATTCACTCAAATTTTATTCAATTCATTGTTTTAATTTTTTTCTAATTACATTAAATTCTCTTGATTTCGCCCCGAATTCCATTAACTCTCATTTTGTTGAAATCGATGGAAATTTTTGTATAAAAATTGTGTTCAATTCATTCAAATTTTTATGATATGCATAAAAGTCTCTTGAATTCCTTTGAATTCTTCTAAACTCACTTCAACTTAACTGAAATCAATGGAATTTTTTGGAGGTTTTTTTCCATTCATGTGAATTCTTTTGAATTTAACTTGTATTGTTTCCAATTCATTCTGAATTCTTATGAATTTATTCTGATTTTGTAAAAATTCACCTGGAATTCTGCTGAATTTCATCGAATTCTTTTGAAATCAAAAAAACATTGCTCACATTATCAATGCACTTTATTTACTTTTAGTCAATTCAAGTTACTTTTTGGGTTAGAAATCAGTCACTTTTTGCAACTTTTCTCACTTTTTTCAAGTAAATTAGGCTGACAGCCCTGGTAATGCAATAATTTTGGATACCCAGTTAATCATTAACACCTCAATTAAAAGAAATCTTAATAGTTTTCATAGTTTAGTTAATGTAGGTTTATTACTTGAAACTTTAGTTTTTCTATAAATTACCTCTGATGAGAAGGTCTAATTTGGTTTCGTAACACGTTGGTCCCCGGTAGTATAAAAAAACGGACAAAAGAAAGAGGGAGAGATTGTTACTGTTGACCCTCTTTTTTCCTCTCTTCTCTTTTTGTTGAACATTTATTGTACATTTATCTCTAATGAGCTAAATAAGAGGATAGTTTCGAAGTGTATTTTTGATTTGTGAACTTTTTGAGTGTTTCCTTTTTAGTACACAAAAAATTTTCATGAGAAAGTAGATTTCATTTCGATCTTAAAGATTTTTGATACCAATAAGAGAATAGAAAATTGACCAAACAATATTTTATAGTGAACTCTTTATTTTTATTTTCAGGTAATACCATATTTCAGCTTAATTAATATAGGTTTTATTATTTAAAACTGTAGTTTTCCTATAAATTACCCCTGATGAGGAAATCTAAATTGGTTTCATAATATGTTGGTCCCCAGTAGTATAAAAAAGACGGAGAAAAGTAAGAGGGACAGCTTGTTATGGTTGACTCTTTTTTTCTCTTTCTTCTTTTGGTTTTACATTTGTCTCTAATGAGCCGAAAAAGAAAACAGTTTCGAAGTCTATTTTCGATTTGTGAACTTTTTGGGTGTTTCCTTTTTAGTACACAAAAAGTTTTCACAAAAAAGGAGGTTTCATTTTGATCTTAAAGATTTTTGATATTAATAAGGAAATAGAAAAATTGACCAAACAACATTTTATATTAAATTTTTGAATTTTATTTTCAGGTAATATTTGAGTTTGATAAATATACGTTTCCTCGTTCATACTTGTATTTTTTCTTCAATTACCCCTGATGAGAATGTCTAAATTGGTTTTGTAACATGTTGGTCCCCAGTAGTATAAAAAAGACGAAGAAAAGAAAGACAGAGAGATTTTTATGGTAGACCCTTGTTTTCCTCTTTTCTCTTTTTGTTGAGCATTTATTGTACATTTGTCTCTAATGAGCCGAAAAAGTGGGTAGTTCCGAAGTCTATTTTTGATTTGTGAACTTTTTGGGTGTTTCTTTTTTAGTACACAAGAAATTTTCACAAAAAAGGAGGTTTCATTTCGATCTTACAGATTTTTGATATTAATAAGGAAATAGAAAAATTGACCAAACAACATTTTATATTAAATTTTTAAATTTTATTTTCAGGTAATATTTGAGTTTAATTAATATATGTTTCATCGTTTGTACTTGTATTTTTTCCTTAAATTACCCCTGACGAGAAAGTCTAAATTGGTTTCGAAATATGTTGGTCCCCAGTAGTATAAAAAAGACGAAGAAAAGAAAGATGGAGAAATTTTTATGGTTGACCCTTGTTTTCCTCTTTCCTCTTTTTGTTGAATATTTATTGTACATTTGTCTCTAATGAGCCAAAAAGTGGGTAGTTTCGAAGTCTATTTTTGATTTGTGAACTTTTTGGGTGTTTCTTTTTTAGTACAGAAAAAGTTTTCACAAAAAAGGAGGTTTCATTTCGATCTTAAAGATTTTTGATATTAATAAGGAAATAGAAAAATTGACCAAACAACATTTTATATTAAATTTTTGAATTTTATTTTCAGGTAATATTTGAGTTTAATTAATATACGTTTCATCGTTTGTACTTGTATTTTTTCTTTAAATTACCCCTGATGAGAAAGTCTAAATTGGTTTCGAAATATGTTGGTCCCCAGTAGTATAAAAAAGACGAAGAAAAGAAAGAGGGAGAGATTTTTATGGTTTACCCTTGTTTTCCTCTTTTCTCTTCTTGTTGAATATTTATTGTACATTTGTCTCTAATGAGCCGAGAAAGTGGGTAGTTTCGAAGTCTATTTTTGATTTGTGTTAACATTTCAATTTTTGTTTTGTTTTTCAATATCAAACCAATTCTTTTTAAAATTGTGTAATTTCAATAAAATTTGAATAATTCAATTTTCAAGAGTTTCAATTAAAAATTTCAAATCTGGCAGCTCTTGCAAGTTTAAAATCTAAAGTATATCAACTCGTCTCTTATCCAAATGTTAATTATGCAGTCAGTTTAGAACAAGTGTTTAATTTCAACGATTTTGTATATTTTTTACGATTGGAGGACCGGTGAAAAATATTAAAGAATTTTATTCAGTCAGTCAAAAACTGAGATTGGATGCATTACAGAAATATTTCCTGATAAAATACAAGATTCATGGGTTTTTCCAAAAAATAAATTTTTTGCTTCGAAACATGTTGGTCCCTAGTAGTATAAAAAAGACAGAAAAGAAAGAGTTGTTGATATGGTTGACTCTTTTTTTTCTCCTTTTTTTTCTTTTTGTTGTAAATTTGTTATACACTTGTCTCTAATGAGCCGAGAAAAGAAGGTAGTTTCAGAGTCTATTTTAGATTTGTGAACTTTTTGGGTGTTTTTTTTTTAGTACACAAAAAGGTTTTATTTGGAAGTATATTTAATTTCTATTTTTGAAAAATTAATAAATAATTTTTTGTCAAATGTAAAAGAATATTCGCATACTGTCAGAATATCCCATTTATAAATATTAAGAAATTCATTACATGATGAATGAAAAGAGAATTACGAAAAGTGCAACTCTGAACCCTTGCACATTTCACGAGAGACATGAAAGTGAAACTCTGCATGATGGATCGAAGATGTCTGGATGCATTTAGTTGATAAAAACGAGCGATGCACAACTTTCATTTTTGGTGGGCTGACGAAATTAACTTTGATATGCTCGCGATATTGTGCACCGAAACAAGAAGACATAAAGGTTCCACAGTCTGACATTGGAAGATAACGTTGATTAAAGAATTGCACCATCGTTTGGCCTGTCTTCTTTTATGGGAAGAGACAACAATAGCAACAGGTGATTTAAACTCGCGACCGCAACATTTGCCAATACAAACGCGCCATTCAAGGTGAAAACCCCCCACCAGGTCTCTCGGCTTTATTAGTTATAATATACTATAAAACGGCAAAACCACCTCAATCTTTACTCCTCACGTTCGGCACGCGACACGCGTCTAATTGGTATAGCAGATCCCATTGGAGGTACCAATCGACTTCGACATGGACAAAAAATACATCACGGCTTTGGTCATCTTCTGCCTGGGAAAATATTTTGTCTCTGCCACCCCTCTTACCGTAAGTTTCAAAAACAATATTGGAGAAAAATATTTAAAAAATGGTTCTATAATCAAAAATTAAAGATAGACTCTTTTCAATAATCATAAAATATTAATACATACTTGGTTAGACAATGGATTCACTTTTCACGAGATAAAGTACACTCATATTGGCGTCAATCACAATTTGTAATTTCTGTTGTAAACTTCATACATTATTCATCGAGAAGATTTCATTTCAAAATATAGGAAATAGTCCATCTTCTTGCAGCTCGAAACGCGTAAAATTCAGGAGGTTTATCTTTAAATGAATAAATGAATGAACAGAATAGGCACTTTGGTAGAGAAGAAATATGTAAAAATGTCATAGATAATATGAAAACACTTTTCCTTTCGTTGACTTACACTGCGACATAATGTGGAAAGAATGCACGGGTTAAATACCTCGGTATCGCGCGCAATGAGCTGACAAGTTGCCTACGTCGTGACCCCAAGTTAACACAGTTTTTCGTAATGTGTGGCGTTTTGTTATAACGTATGTTATAATGTACGCGAAGATATGCCTCGACAGGTACATTTCACTACATACGTAATATCCTCTGGAAAAATAATGACCCCATTTTCTGTTCTTTCAATCGATAGGCGAGCGAAAAAGACGTTAATAATAAAATAATTTTAATCATTTTCAATCTCTTTGGGATCCGAGCTTATTTTTTAAATCAGGAGGGGGAGGGGGGGGGCAAGAAATATATAAAGATATAAGTATGTATTGTGCAAAATTCGTGTTCAAATCTTATGGTGAACTTCAATTAATTCATAATTCATAAATGCCCACATCACGGACAAAAAGCATATCTAATGCCCACATCCTGAACCGCGTAAATCATATTTTTAATCGGAGTAAAATAATAATTGTAAATATGGAATATTATTTGAGTTGCTCAATTTTTAGAAATGGTCTTTTGTGAAGGAAACTTTACAGAAAAAAAATACTGAATTCAAGTGGAAATTTTGACTTATTTTAAGGTGTAGCGAAAAGAAGCACATGAAATCTGAGATTAAGAATGGTAGTTAAACATTAAAATAAGCAAATAAAAATACTGGAATGCAGATAGTAAATACCTGAAATTAAGACGATATTTATACTGAAAAGTTTATGTAAGCTTGAAGATGATCTCAAATTAAGAACTCACCTAGCTGAAAGTAAGAGTCATATTTATACTGAAAGTATGGATCCCGTCACCTCCGGACTTGCGAGTCCTAACCTGAAATTACATGAATATATAAATAATCCTTATAAAATCCTTATGGATTTTCCATAAATACGGAAGTAGAATACTTTTTCTGCTTTAAAACCTTCGAACACTCACTTTTTTATTTGCGTAAACACCACTATAAAATCGGACATCTCGATGACAACTTGACAAAGAAAAATGAGGGTTCTTTAAAAATTTAACTTTACTGTAAACATATGAGCATAAAATGAAGCTTTGACGTCTACCAACAGTAAATTCACAGTTCATAAGGAGTGTTTTAACTTAATATAATTTAAGATACACATAAAATTTCGCAAACGTTCGAAAATTTTGGAGATTTGCTACAAAGCATCACTTCACATGCATCATCATGACACACAGACTAGACTAGAGTATAGAAACAGAGCGGAATATCAAGATCGCAATATGGCGTCGTGCGCATGTTCCAGCGCGTTTGGTTTATTCGACTCGATCGACCCGCGCATCGAATGTCGAAAAATCGATATTTGACGCGTGCTACTGTCAAATCGGTTTTATTCGATTCGATCGACTCGCGCATCGAATGTCGAAAAACCGACATTCAATGCGTGCTACCATCGAGTCGGCTTTTTTCGATTCGATTGGCCCATGCGTCGAAAGTCGAAAATTCGATATTCGACGCACGCTACGTCGAATCGGTTTTTTCCGATTCGATCAGCCGGCCTTCGAATGTCGAAAATCCAACATGCGACTGACAAGAAACATTTCAGGATTTTCAAGTTCGTAATTTATAATTATAATTCTGAAAAACTAAACTGATGATAGCTAATATTACGCGAAACATATATAAAAATATAAAATATTAATCAGTTATCACCAGAAATTTCGTCTTAATAAGTTTCAGTCACTTGAAAAATAATAGATACACGAATTGGAGGCATATTCATTTAAGCCATCAGAAAATCTTTATTTTTAACACATATTTAAAATTTTTTGTATTGCAAAAGTTATGTAATTGCAGACAAATTACGTTTCACCATTCTTTAATCAAGTTTAACATTTTGATTCTTGATTAATTTATTTACGGGAACTAACGACTTGCTTCTGTTTATTGGTGGACTATAGTCACTAAATTGAAAGGAAGTAAAAAAGTAAAAAACCGATTAATTCTAAGGCACATCAAATATCGAATTTTCGAAATTCGACGCACGGGTCAATCGAATCGAAAAAACCGATTCGATGGTAGCACGCACCGAATGTCGATTTTACGACATGACGGGCCGATAGAGTATTTTATCATTACATCACACTCGATCGATTATGTCAAATGCAGTGGAACGTTGTCATGTGGTGTAATCTAAAGTATTGTTTATATGGGGTGTCGGGGAAATATCGTTTTCAGTGCATAACTGGTAAGAAAATTGTGCTATCTTTCTGCTTTTCAAGTATGAAAATAGTTTTTGCAACTTTGAATTTGTATTTCATTTATTTATGTTTTTTAAATATCTCAGAAAATAATATAATATCCAAAATTTAAGGTTAAAGTGTCCAGGGTTCTATACGAGAGAATCATGGCAGCCATGAATCTAACGTCACTTCAACATGGAATTTTGACAATATATATTTTTTGCCAGGATGCGAAATGGCAAATCGAGAAAATACTAATCAATAGTCCAAAAAATGTCATATGAAATTAAAAAGCAAAAATATAGCACAATTTTCTCACCACTCATGCAGTGCAAACGATAATCAACCGAAACTATGTTAAACCAGGTTTTAGATTGAACCACATGATATCGTCCTACTATATTTGACATTATCGACTGAGTGTGACGTAATGATAGAATACTTTGTCGAATCGAAAAACCGATCCAACGGTAGCACGCATCGAATGTCGGTTTTCCGACATTCGACGCGCGGGTCGATGAAATCGGAAAAAGACGATTCGATGGTAGCGCTCATCGAATGTCGGTTTTCCGATATTCGATGAGCGGCTCGATCGAATCGAGAAAGCCGATCCGACGGTAGAACGCATCGAAAGTCGGTTTTTCGACATTCGATGCACGGGTCAATCGGATCATATAAACTGATCTGAAAATGAACGCACGTCAAATGAAAATTGCCATTTTCGATCCGACGAAATGCACACATATAGTGCATAGTTTATTATTTATTTCAGTCGAGAAATTGAAAAAATTCGACTTTAAAATGAAAATGTTGTGTAATTAGAAAATAATGTACTGAATATTATATTTTTCCAGATAAATCGTAGAAGAGAACCAAATTTACCACAATCCAATGTTCAAGTTCATTACAATATAACAAAATCACAACTGGGATTGTCAGATTTGGATGAAGTCTCCTACATAGATTTTGACTTGTCTTCCTCAGAAAGACCACGAACTTGCAATGACTGCGGTAACTAGCGTCACAGATTGAGCGACATAAGTATCATTTACGCATATTTCTGATACGTATTTTGCTCTAATCTCATATTTATGGTTTGAGTGATTTAAGTTTAAATTGTAAAAATTTGATAAATATTTATTTAAAATTCTGCATATTCAAACTTATTATTTTATTTTCGCAGTTTGTGGGATTAGTAGAACGAGCAGAATCGTAAATGGCAACATAACGCAATTCTTTGAATTTCCATGGGTTGCGAGCATACACATTGAAGGACGATATAAATGCGGAGGCAGTCTTATCACTCGAAGACATATTCTTACTGTCAGCCACTGCTTAGTCATGTAGGTCTCGCTTCTAAAGAAAAAATATAAAATTTTGGAAACAAAAAAATACACTCATCTCGCGTATCCTGGCCAGCCTCGGGTCTTGTCGGCCAGGATGCGGAGGCTATTGAAATCCAGTTTCAACCGGATTTAACGCGGTGAGTGAGTAAACACTCAGGACCGCGTATATAGTCTTTGAACCCGGCACACGTACGAAAGTATATGCCCAGAGAGTCGCGATATAGACCGTGAGGCCGGCCACAGATTGGTCGGACAAGCAAAGCGAGATGAGTGTATTCCATTTTCAGGAGCTTTCACTTTTTGTAGAACAACATCTTTTGTTGCTCTTATTATAAGTTATATTTTATTGGTGGATTTTTTTCAATTTCGCTCTTCTGATGTCAAAATTGGCAGATAATAAAGATATTCTTTTTGCGGAAATATTTATTGATACGAGAAAAATTTCAGTGAAGACCCACAACAATATTTGGTCATTTTGGCTGACAATAACTTGCCTAATAGTTCGGAATATTTGATACAACGCCGTGTTGCATCTATTAGAATGCACGAAGCCTACGATCGTACTTCTAAAAATAACGACATTGGGATAATTGAACTTGCTGAGCCTGTGTCATTGGATGGAAGTATCCAAACTGCCTGCTTACCAGAAAATAGTAAGTTTTAGGATCAGATTAGACTTTAATTTTTCAGTTCAATGGACCTTTTTTGTATTTTTTTTTCAATTCACTCTGAAGACCTTTAAATGCACCTTTAATTCTGATGAATTTTAACAGGTTCTTATTTACTATTTGTATTCACTCCCATTTACCTAAATTCAATAATAATAATAATGAAAATAATAGCATTTTTTGAATTTTATTAATTTTGTTCCACACACTTAAATTATTTTTAATTCATCTTGAATTCGTATGAAGTTTATCGAATTTTCTTGAATTCACTTGGACTCTTTTCAATTCACACCAATATTACTATTTATTTTAATATTTTATTTTCATTCAATTTTCTGAATTTTTTAATTCATTGGAATTCATTTGGAATTCACCCTCAATTCTAATCAATTTATCCTGAATCCCTTTAAATTCTTCGAAATTCGTTTGAAATTTTTTAGATTCACCCTGAACTCTTATTCATTTATCCTGGATTCTTATTAAATATCCTGAATTCTTAAAAATTCATCCGAATTCCTCTCAATTCTTTTGACTTCACCCTGCATTCTTTGGAAATTCCTTGAAATCCACTGAAATCAATGGATCTTTTTTGTATTTTCTTTTTTTTTTTTTTATTCAAGCCGAAAACTTTGCAATACACCTTCAATTCTGATGGATTATTTTGAAATCTTATTTACTCATTGTATTCAGTCCCAATTCCTTAATGCAATAGAATTTTTTTTAATTCTAACAATTTAGTTCCATTCACTAAATTATTTTAAATTCATCTTCAATTCATATGAATTTCATCGGATTCTCTTGAATTCCCTTAATTCTTATAAATTCGCTCCAATTTTACTTAAGACAATGAAATATTCTCGATTTTTTAATTTCTTTGATTCATTTGAATTCATTTGGAATTCACCCGGAATTCTTATTAATTTATCCTGAATTCTTTCAAGTTCTTCCGAATTCCTCTGAATTCTTTTGAATTTACCCAGCATTCATTGGAAATCCCTTGAAATCCACTAAAATCAATGGATCTATTTGTATTTTCAACTTTTTTTTTTAATTCACGCCGAAAACTTTTAAATGCACCTTGAATTTTAATGAATTATATCAGATTCTTATTTGCTATGTATTGTATTCACTCCCACTTACCTAAATTCAATAGCATTTTTTTAAATTTTAACAACTTTGTTCTATTCAATTAAATTCTTTTCAATTTATCTTGAATTAGTAGAAATTTCATTGAATTCTCTTGAATTCCCTTAAATTCTTATAAATTCACTCAATTTTACTATTTATTTGATTATTTTCTTTTTGTTCAATTTTCTGAATTTTTTAATTCATTGGAATTCGTTTGGAATTCACCCTGAATTCTTATCAATTTATCCTGAATCTTTTCACATACTGCTGAATTCCTTTGAATTCTTTGTATTCACCCTTAATTCGTTGAAAATCCCTTGAAGCCCACTGTATTCAATGGATCTTTATTGTATTTCCAATTTTTTTTTAAATTTATCCAGAAGTCTTTTGAATGCACCTACATTTATTATGAATTTTATCAGATTCTTATTTACTAATTGTATTCTCTCCCATTTATCTGAATTCAATGGTTTTTTTTTTAAATTTTAACCATTTTGTTTCATTCAATTAAATTATTTTTAATTCATCCTAAATTCATATGAATTTCATCGAATTCTCTTGAATTTCCTTGGATTCTTATAACTTCACTCCAATTTTACTGAAGTCAATGTAATATCCTGAATTAAACAAAATTTAATTCATTTAAATTCATTTGCAATTCACCCTGAATTCTTATGATTCTATCCTAAATTCTTTAAAATTTCTCCGAATTTTTTTGAATTTACCCTGCATTCTTTGGAAATCCCTTGAAATCCACTGAAATCAATGGATCTATTTGTATTTTCAATTTTTTTTCAATTCACACGGAAAACTTTTGATTGCACCTTGAATTCTGATGAATTATTTCAGATTCTCATTTGCTAATTGTATTGAGTCCCACTTACCTAAATTCAATAGAATTTTTTGAATTTTAACAATTTTGATTCATTCACTTAAATTATTTTAAATTCATCTTAAATTCGTATATATTACATCGAATTCTCTTGAATTCGCTTGAATTCGCATAAATTCACTTCGATTTCACTATTCATTTAATTAATATATTTTTATTCAATTTTCTGAATTTTTTAATTCGTTGGAATTTGTTTGGCATTCACCCTCAATTCTTATTAATTTATCCCGAATCTGTTTACATTCTGCTGAATTCCTTTGAATTCTTTGTATTTACCCTGAACTCGTTGAAAATCCCTTGAAGCTCACTGTATTCAATGGATCTTTATTGTATTTTTAATTTTTTAAAATTCATCTAGAAGTCTTTTGAATGCACCTTGAATTCTGATGAATTATTTTAAAATCTCATTTACTCATTGTATTCAGACCCAATTCCTTACTTCAATAGAATTTTTTTAATTTTGACAATTTAGTTCCATTCATTTCAATTATTTTAAATTCATCTTGAATTCATATGAATTTTATCGAATTCTCTTGAATTCCCTTGGTTTCTTATAACTTCACTCCAATTTTACTGAAGTCAATGTAATATCCTGAATTTTCAAATAATTTTCAATTCATTAGAATTCATCCTGAATTTTTATTAATTTATCCTGTATCTTCTTGAATTTTTCTGAATTCATTTGAATTCTTGAGACTTACATTGAATTCGTTGGATATCTCTTGAAACCCACTGAATTCAATGGATCTTTAGTGTATTTCCAATTTTTTTTAATTTATCCAGAATTCTTTTGAATGCACCTACAATTATTATGAATTTTATCAGATTCTTTTTTACTAATTCTTATTCTTCTCCATTTACCTGAATCCAATAGAATTTTTTAAAATTTTAAAAATTTTGTTCCATTCACTCTATTTATTTCAAATTCATCTTGAATGCGTATGAATTCTATCGAATTCTCTTGGATTCCCTTGAATTCTAACAAATTCACTCCAACTTTACTATTAATTTCATTATCCTATTTTTATTCAATTTTCTGTATTTCTTAATTAATTGGAATTCATTTCGAAGTCACCCTCAATTCTTATTATTTCATCATGATTCCTCTCAAATTCTTCTGAATTCCTTTGAATTTACCCTGAATTTGTTGAATATCCCTCGAAACCCACTGAATTCAATGGATCTTTATTGTATTTCCATTTTTTTTAAATTTATCCAGAAGTCTTTTGAATTCATCTACAATTATTATGAATTTTATCAGAGTCTTATTTACTAATTCTTATTCTCCTCCATTTACCTGAAACCAATAGAATTTTTTTTATTTTAAAAATTTTGTTTCATTCACTCAAATTATTTCAAATTCATCTTGAATTCGTATGAATTCTATCGAATTCTCTTGGATTTCCTTGAATTCTAACAAATTCACTCCAACTTTACTATTAATTTCATTATTCTATTTTTATTAAATTTTCTGTATTTCTTAATTAAATGGAATTCATTACAAAGTCACCCTCATTTCTTAGTATTTCATTATGATTCCTCTCAAATTCTTCTGAATTCCTTTGAATTCTTTAAATTTACCCTGAATTTGTTGAATGTCCCTCGAAACCCACTGAATTCAATGGATCTTTATTGTATTTCCATTTTTTAAAATTTATCCAGAAGTCTTTTGAATTCATCTACAATTATTATGAATTTTATCAGATTCTTATTCACTAATTTTATTATCCTCCATTTACTTGAATCCAATAGAATTTTTTTAAATTAAAAAAATTTTGTTCCATTAACTCAAATTATTTCAAATTCATCTTGAATTCGTATGAATTCTATCGAATTCTCTTGGATTCCCTTGGATTCTCACAAATTCACTCCAATTTTACAATTCATTTTACTATTTTATTTTTATTAAATTTTCTGTATTTCTTAATTAATTGGAATTCATTTCGAATTCACCCTTAATTCTTATTAATTCATCATTCTTTCAAATGTTTCTGAATTCCTTTGAATTCTCTAGATTGACCCTGATTTCGTTGGAAATCCCTCGAAACCCACTGAATTCAATGGATCTTTATTGTATTTACAATTTTTTTAAATTCATCCAGAAGTCTTTTGAATGCACCTTCAATTATTATGAATTTTATCAGATTCTTATTCACTAATTGTATTCTCTCCCATTTACCTGAATCCAATGAAATTTTTGTTAAATTTCAATAATTTTTTACCATTCACCTAAATTATTTTAATGCATCTCAAATTCAAATTTAAATTCCTTTGACTTCTTTGGATTTACTCTGCAGTGTTTGGAAATCCCTTGAAATCCACTGAAATCAATGGATCATTTTTGTATTTTCTTTTTTTTTATTTACACCGAAAACTTTTAAATGCACCTTTAATTGTTATGAATTTTAGCGATCCTTATTTACCATTTGTATTCAGTCCCACTTACCTAAATTCAATAGATTTTTTTCGAATTTTAACAATTTTCTTCCACTCACTTAAATTATTTTTAATTCATCTTGAATTCGTTTGAATTTCATCGAATTTTCTTGAATTCCTTTGAATTCTTTTAAATTTACTCCAATTAAACTATTTATTTTATTATTTTATTCTTACGCAATATTCTCAATTTTTTAATTCATTTGAATTCATTTGGAATTCACCCTGAATTCTTATTAATTTATCCTGAATTCTTTTAAATTCGTCCGAATCGCTCTGAATTCTTTTAAATATGCCCTCCATTCTTTGGAAATCCCTTAAAATCCACTGAAATCAATGGATCATTTTTGTATCTTCCATTTTTTACTCACGTCGAAAACTTTTTAATGCACCTCGAATTCTGATGAATTATATCAAATTCTTATTTACTATTTGTATTCAGTCCCAAATACCTAAATTCAATAGGATTTGCTTGAATTTTTTTTATTTTGTTTCATTCACTTGAATTAGTTTTAATTCATCTTAAGTTCGTATGAATTTCATCAAATTCTCTTGAATTTCCTTGAATTCTTCTAAATTCACTACAATTATACTTACTTAACTACTTATTATTCTTTTTTTTTAATTTCTGAATTTTTTAATTCATTGAAATTCATTTGAAATTCACCCTGAATTCTTATTAATTTATCCTGATTACTTTTAAATTCTTCTGAATTCCTTTAAATTCTCTAGATTTACCTCAAATTCGTTGGATATCCCTTGAAACCCAATGGATTCAATGGATCTTTATTGCATTTTCAATTTTTTTTAATTCATCCAGAAGACTTTTAAATGCGCCTTCAATGGTTATGAATTTTAGCGATTCTTATTTACTAATTGTATTCTTTCCCCTTTACCTGAATTCACTGGATTTTTTAAAATCTTTACTATTCTATTCCATTCACTTAAATTATTTTAAATTCATCTTGAATTCATATAAATTTCATCGAATTCTCTTGCATTTCCTTGAATTCTTCTAAATTAACTCCAATTTGACTGAAGTCAATGGAATATTCTGGATTTTCTGAATTTTTTAATTCATTGAAATTCATTTGGAATTCACTCTGAATTCTTATTAATTTATTTTGAATACTTTTAAATTCTTCTGAATTCCTTTGAATTCTCTAGATTTACCTTAAATTCGTTGTATATCCCTTGAAACCCACTGAATTCAATGGATCTTTATTGTATTTCCATTTTTTTTTAAATTAGTCCAGAAGACTCTTAGATGCAGCTTCAATTGTTATGAATTTTATCAGATTCTTATGTACTAATTGTATTCACTCTCATTTACCCGAATTCAATAGAATTATTTTGAATTTGAAAAATTGTGTTCCATTTACTTGATTTATTTTAAATTCATCTTAAATTTGTATGAAATTCATCGAATTGTCTTGAATTTTCTTGGATTCTTATAAATTTATTCCAATTTTGCTGAAGTTGACGGAATAATCTGGATTTTTAAAATTTTTAAAATTCATTTGTATTCATTTAGAGTTCACCCTCAATTCTTATTAATTTATTCTGAATTGTTTTCAATTCTTCTGAAATTCTTTGCCTTCTTTCAAATTTACCCTGAATTTTTCGGAAATTTCTTGAATTTTAATTTTTCAATATTTTATGTATTATTTAATATTTTCAAATTTTCCCATATTTTTTTAATTCATTGAGAAGACTTTTAAAAGCACCTTTAGTTATTATGAATTTTATCGATTCTTATCTACTTATTGTATTCTCTTCCATTTAACTGAGTTCAATGGAATTTTTTATAATTTTAATTATTTTCTTCCATTCACTTGGATTATTTTTAATTCACCTTGAATTCGCATGAATTTCATTGATTTATCTTTGAATCCCTTGGTTTCTTCTGAATTCACTCCAATTAACAAAAAATGTTTCAAAAAAGTTGAATAATTCTTGTGTACTTAGAATAAGTGACATAAACCAATAGTCCAATGCCCATATTTGAATTTAAACGTCAAAATTGAAATTTAGCGATTTCAGCGCTACCGCGGACGAATTTCTGAATAAAAAAAAATTAGCATTATGAACATGGATTCCAATGAGTTAAAATCTCTGTCCATACAAAGTTCTTTTAGCCGACGCTTCAATTCTAATCATTTCCATTTATCTGAATTCAATGGAATATTTTGGATTTTAAAAATTTTTGTTCCAAACACTTAAGTTATTTTTAATTTATCTTGAATTCGTATGAATATCATCGAATTCTCTTGAATTTCCTTGAATTCTTATAAATTCACTCCAATTTTACTATTTATTTTATTATTTTATTTTCATTTAATATTCGAAATTTTGTAATTCATTTGGAATTCACCCTGAATTCTTACTAATTTATCCTGAATCCTTTTAAATTCATTTAAATTCCTTTGACTTCTTTGGATTTACTCTGCAGTGTTTGGAAATCCCTTGAAATCCACTTAAATCAATAAATCATTTTTGTATTTTCTTTTTTTTTTATTCACGCCGAAAACTTTTAAATGCACCTTTAATTGTTATGAATTTTAGCGATTCTTATTTAACATTTGTAGTCAGTCCCACTTACCTAAATTCAATAGATTTTTTTTTAACAATTTTCCTCCATTCACTTAAATTATTTTTAATTCATCTTGAATTCGTTTGAATTTCATCGAATTTTCTTGAATTCCCTTGAATTCTTCTAAATTTACTCCAATTAAACTATTTATTTTATTATTTTATTTTCACGCAATTTTTTAATTCATTTGAATTCATTTGGAATTCACCCTGAATTCTTATTAATTTATCCTGAATTCTTTTAAATTCGTCCGAATCGCTCTGAATTCTTTTGAATATGCCCTTCATTGTTTGGAAATCCCTTAAAATCTACTGAAATCAATGGATCATTTTTGTATCTTCCATTTTTTACTCACGTCGAAAACTTTTAAATGCACTTCGAATTCTGATGAATTATATCAAATTCTTATTTACCATTTGTGTTCAGTCCCAATTACCTAAATTCAATAGGATTTGCTTGAATTTTTAAAATTTTGTTTCATTCACTTGAATTAGTTTTAATTCATCTTAAATTCGTATGAATTTCATCAAATTCTCTTGAATTCCCTTGAATTCTTCTAAATTCACTACAATCATACTCACTTAACTATTTATTATTCTATTTTTTTTAATTTCTGAATTTTTTAATTCATTGGAATTCATTTGAAATTCACCCTGAATTCTTATTAATTTATTCTGAATACTTTCAAATTCTTTTGAATTCCTTTGAATTCTCTAGATTTACCTTAAATTCGTCGGATATCCCTTGAAACCCACTGAATTCAATGAACCTTTATTGCATTTCCAATTTTTTAAAATTCATCCAGAAGACTTTTAAATGCACCTTCAATTGTTATGAATTTTAGCGATTCTTATTTACTAATTGTATTCTCTCCCATTTACCTGAATTCACTGGATTTTTTAAAATCATTACTATTCTGTTCCATTCACTTAAATTATTTTAAATTCATCTTGAATTCATATAAATTTCATTGAATTCTCTTGCATTCCCATGAATTCTTCTAAATTCACTACAATTTGACTGAAGTCAATGGAATATTCTGGATTTTCTGAATTTTTTAATTCATTGAAATTCATTTGGAATTCACCCTGAATTCTTATTAATTTATTCTGAATACTTTTAAATTCTTCTGAATTCCTTTGAATTCTCTAGGTTTACCTTAAACTCGTTGGATATCCCTTGAAACCCACTGAATTCAATGGATCTTTATTGCATTTCCAATTTTTTTAAGTTCATCCAGAAGACTTTTAAATGCACCTTCAATTGTTATGAATTTTAGCGATTCTTATTTACTAATTGTATTCTTTCCCATTTACCTGAATTCACTGGATTTTTTAAAATCTTTACTATTCTCTTCCATTCACTTAAATTATTTTAAATTCATCTTGAATTCATATAAATTTCATCGAATTCTCTAGCATTCCCTTGAATCCTTCTAAATTAACTCCAATTTGACTGCAGTCAATGGAATATTCTGGATCTTCTGAATTTTTTAATGAATTGAAATCCGGACGAATTTCTGAATAAAAAAAAAAATTAGCATTATGAACATGGATTCCAATGAGTTAAAATCTCTGTCCATACAAAGTTCTTCTAGCCGACGTTTCAATTCTAATCACTTCCATTTATCTGAATTCAATGGAATATTTTGGATTTTAAAAATTTTTGTTCCAAACACTTTAGTTATTTTTTATTTATCTTGGATTCGTATAAATTTCATCGAATTCCCTTGAATACTTCTAGATTCACTCTAAATTTACTGAAATCAATGTCATATTATGGATTGAAGTTTTTTCCAATTTATTTGAATTTCAGTTGTAATTCACTCTGAATTCTTATCAACTTATCCTGCATTATTCAAATTCTTTTAAATTCTTCGGAATTCTCTTGAATTTGTTTAAATTTCCCCGGAAATATTTTGAATTCTTCTACATTCACTTAATTTTACTCAATTCAGTGGATTTAAAAATTATTTTCTCTAGTTTTCTTAATTCAGCCTGAAGTCTTTTAAACTCACCTTGAATTTGCAGGGATTTCATCAAATTATTTCAAATTCCCTCGAATTTATCGAAATTCACTTCAAATTTAATGAATTTAATGAATTTTTAAAATATCTGTATTATTACTTGCAACTTACTTCAATTTTCAAAAAAATCACCTTGAATTTTTATGAATTTCATCGAATTCTTCTCATTTCTCTCAAATTAGTCTAAATTAACTGGAATTCTATTTACTTCATTGTTTTTAGAAATTTCTGTTTTAATTTACTCGAATTCTGTTGAATTCGCTCTGATTTCTGTTTAGTCCCATTTTACTCAATTTGATCGAAATTTTTTTATTTTTAAAACTTTGTTCAGTATCCTCAAATTTCCATAAATTTCGTCAGTCTCTTGAATTCTTCGAAATTCACTCCAATTATACTGAAATCAGTGGAATTTTCCTGAATTTTTTTCAATTCTTTTGAATTCGAGAGAATTAAAAAGAAAATTAATCACATTTTTGGTGGACAATGAGTCACTTTTGGTCACTTTTTCGGTTTAAATAGGTGACTTCTTCCCTTTTTCAATTAAATTAAGCTGTGGCAGCCATACAGAATAGAAAGAAAATCAAAAATTTCATTCATTTCATCCACTGTGTTTTCTTTTTTTTTTTTGCTTCAAAAGTTTTTTTTTTGTTTGAGCATTCTCGAATTTGTATTTCTTACAATTTGAGTTATTTTCAAAATTCAGGTTTCTTTGAAATTGAAATCGTATCGAACGTCTACTATTTAAATTCGAGAGTTTTATTAAGGCTTGAGTGCCTCGATCTCTTGATATTGATTTAAAACTTTGAGATGCTTACTAATTTGGCGATGGATCCAAAATTCAAAATTTTGTTTATTCTGTTGCACACTTTGTAATATTCAATTCGGAAGATGGACAACTTGAATTTTTATCAATTTAAATTTTTTCACAGTACAAATCAGCAATTTAATGAATTTATTGACTTACTCATTTTTCAGGAAACTTGTAAGTTTTTGAAGAAATTTTCAAACATAAAAAGTGTTTTTAATTCAATGTCTTTGAACCAACTTCTTTCAGAGGCCATTGATTATTCTGGAGCTTTAGCTGTGGCTGTTGGCAGAGGTCAAACTGGAGAAGATGAGCCTCTGAGTGATGAATTGCGAAAGGTTTACGTTCACATTTTGCCGGAAGAACAGTGCAAGCAAGCTGGATACACAGAAGGGAAAGTAACAGATAATATGTTCTGTGCTGGATACCTCGAAGGACAATTCGATTCTTGTAATGTAAGAAAACAATTAAAATGACATTTTTTTCTAATGACTTGAAAAAAATTAATTTTGTATGTTCTGGATGTTGAAAAATTTCACAGAAGGCGTTTCAACTGCAAAAACAAATAAAATTCAATAATACACTCAGCTCTGGATTTATGTCGGGTTTTGAGTATGGACTGCGATGACCGTGAGGCTCTTCTAAAAATTTCTGCGACGTGAACAGTTAGGGCTGTATTAAACATTTCCAGTAGGAATACATAGTATTTATCAACTCTATTTTGTACAAATGTAGATTTTCGTTATCAAAAAGGATGGAACTTTTTTAATAATGAAGACTAATTATTGAAAAGGGGATTTTGCGCGTGTGTTTGAAAATAGATGTGAAATATACGCGCGAATATCTGAACTGCCCGCTTTGTGGCTACGGAACTGCTCAATTCCGTCGAGCTCACCGCGCCTCTCTCTCTCGGCCGCTTGGACCCCTCATTAACGAATGCGAGCTGGCGGAAATTCGAGGAACGACTTGAATCTAGATGACTTAAATTCAGAGTTGAGATTCTTACATCTTAAGAAAAACAGCTTGTACTTTTAAAAATCTTAAAATCGAAATGACGTTTCGTGTTGAAATTAAAAATTTTAAATATTCTAACTTATTTTCAGGGAGACAGTGGTGGTCCCCTTCACGTAAAGGGATCACATGGTTTTTTGGAAATCATAGGTAAGTATTCTTCTTACATTTTCGTTTCATAACTCTAATAATTTTAAGTGACCACAATTTTATCAATAATTGTATTATTATAATGGAAAAATAAGAAAACTTAATCATGAGAGAAATATTACTCAGAATTTATTTCCGAATTTTATTATATGAATATTAACAATGACAGTCCCTATTGCAGAAAAAGAAGGAGAAGTAGAGAATAAGTTTATATAGTTGATATTGAGAAGAAACCAAAAATATCATCTAATTTTTCTAAATAAAAAAATTTATAATGTGATTTTTTAAAATTAAAACGTTCTATTGAAATTTTGTCTATATTAGAAGAATTTCTTATTTGAATTGTTTTTAAGGAAGAACGTCCTTTTCAATTTATCATTCATTTCTTAAACTCAAAAATGAAATTTTGGAAATTTTATACGTAGACACTATTGTAGTTTCAATGATTATATATTATTCTTACAGTAGAGAGAGTTATAAGGGTTTCTACGCGACGGATGTTTCTAAGTTCCCGGTCATTTCCGATTCGGTACAGGAAATTTCGTAAAAGAATTATAATGTGGATTTGGAACAGAGAATTCTGTAGAAGAATTATAATTCTGAATTTGAACAGGAATTTTTTTAAATTTCATTCTTCTAAAGCAGAATACAAATTATTTTCCAAAAATCCCGTTCCATGTCAAAAATTCTCTTTTCCAAGTCAAATAATAATTCTTCACGAAAATTTCCTATGCCGATGTTTAAAATATAATTCTTTCCGGAAATTTCCTGTTTCAAAGTGACAATTATAATTTTTCATGAAAATTATCTGTTCTGAAGTGCAAATTATATACCTTCACGGAAATTCCCTGTTTCAAAGTAAAAGTATAGTTTTTTATGGAATTTACCTAATATTCCGAAGTGAAAATTATAATTCTTCATGGATATCCTTGTTCCACGTCACTACATTTATTTCCAAAAATTCTCTGTTCCAAGTCAGAATTACATTTATTCACAACATTTATGGCGCCGAATTCTCTGAATTCTATGAATTTTACGAATTCTCATCAATTCTCTGAATTATCCAAATTCACTGAATTCTCTGAATTCCCTAATTCACTAAATTCTCAGAATTCCCTAATTTCCTTGAATCCTGTGAATTCCTTGAATTCTGCGAATTATTTTATATCTGTGACTTTCTTCAATTCTGTGAATTCGTTTCATTATGTGATTTCCGAGAACTATTTGAATTCAGTGAATTCTGTAAATTCCGTGAATTCCTTTATTTCTGTGAACACCTTCAATTCTGTGAAGTCCATGAGTTCCTTATCTTCCTTGAAATTCTTAAATTCTCTGAATTCTCTGAATTCTCAGAATTCCCTAAATTCCTCGAATTCCATAAATTCCTTGAATTCGGCGAAATACTTGAATTCTGAGAATTCCTTGAAATCTATGAATTTCTCCAATTCTGTGAATTACTTTAATTATGTGATTTCCGTGAACTCTGTGAATTTAATGAATTCTGTAAATTTAATGAATTCCTTGAATTCCGGGAATTCCATTAATTCTGTGAACACCTTTAATTCTGTGAAGCCCATGAGTTCCTCAACTTTCTTGAATTTCCTGAAATCTCTAAATTCTCAGAATTCTCTCAATTCCTTGAATTCGGTGAATTTCTTGAATTCTGCAAAGTTCTTGAAAACGGTGAATTTCTTGAATTGTGCGAATTTCTTGAATTCTGTGAATTTCTTGAATTCTGTGAATTTCTCGAATTCTGTGTATCCTTTGAAGTCCTTGAATTCCTCGAAATCTGTGAATTCTGTGAATTCATTTAATTCTGTGAATTCTTTTAATTCCGTGAGATTCTTTAATTCCGTAAATTCTTTGAATTCCGTGAGTTCTTTGAATTCATTGAATTCTGTGAAGTCATTGAATTCTGTAAATTGCTTGAATTCTGTGAATTCCTTTAATTCTGTGCAGTCCATGAACTCTGTGCAGACCATGAATTCTGTGAATTCTATTAATTCTCTAACTTCCTTGAATTCCCTGAATTCCATGAACTCGTAGAATTCAGAGAATTCTTTGAATTCCATGAATTTTTAGAATTCCCTGAATAATCGAAATGCCCTGATATTTCTAAATTCCCTGAATTCTATAAATTCTCTGACTTCTCTAAATTCCTCGACTTCTTTAAATTCCCCGATTTCTCTAAATTCCTCGAATTCTCTAAATTCCCTAAACTCTCTAAATTCCCTGAATTCCGTGAATTCTCTAAATTCCATGAATTTTTAGAATTTCCTGAATAATCGGAATTCCTTGAATTTTCTGATTTCCCTAAATTCCCTGAATTGTATAATTCCCCGATGTTTCTAAATTCTTCGAATTATCTGAATTCCCTAAATTCTCTAAATTCTCTAAATTCCCTGAATTCCGTGAATTCTCTGAATTCTATGAATTTTTATAATTTCCTGAATAATCGGAATTCCCTGAATTCTATGATTTCCCTAAATTCCCTGAATTCTATAATTCCCCAATTTTTCTAAATTACTCGAATTCTCTAAATTCTCTGAATTCCGTGAATTCTCTGAACTCCTTGAATTCTTCGATTTCCATCAATTTTCGAAATTCCACAAATTCCCAGAATCCCATGAATGATCTGGATTCCCAGAAGTATCCGCATTCCCTGAATTCTCTGAATTGCTCGAATTTCCTGAATTCCTTAAATTCCCTGAATTTTTGGAATTCCATGAGTTCTCTGAATTTCCTGAATTCCCTAAATTCTCTGCTTTTTCTGTATTCTCTGAATTCCATGACTTCATGAAGTCTTTGAATTCCCCGAATTCAGTGGTGTTCATGTCAGAAATTATAATTCTTCACGGGATTTTTCAAATATTTCATTTATTTATCCTCCATAAAAACTAAGAATCATAATTCTTTCAGAAAATTCCGTATATCAAGTCACAATCAAATTCATTTTTAAAATTCCCTACTCCAAGGCAGAACTATATTTCTTTACAAAATTTTCTATTATAATTTTAAAATATATTAACTTCATTTTTCCTGAATTTTGAAAAGGAAAGTTTCGAATTGTGACGAATTCTGACTTGGAAGAGGGACTTGTTCTAAATTTCCTTCTTCTAAATCAGAAATAATTTCTTCTAAAAAATTCCCGTTCCATGTCTAAAATTCTCTGTTCCATGCCAAATTATTATTCTTTATGGACACTACCTGCCCTGAAGTAAAAATTATAATTCTTTACGGAAATTCACAGTTCTATCTCAGTATTACAAATTTGTTAGAAAATTGCCTGTTCCAAAGTCAAAATTATAATTCTTTATGAAATTTTCTGTTCCAAAGTAGAAATTATTATCCTTCATAGAAATTCCCTGTTCTAAGCTCAAAAATATATTATTTTCTTTGCTTGAATTCCATTTTGCAATTTAGAGTTATAATTCTTTTCGAAAATTTCCTGTTCCTTGTTAGGATGATTGTAATTCTTCACGTGATTTTTTCATATATTTTTTTTATTTATTCCCTGTCCCAACTCAGAATTATAATTCTTTTGGAAAATTCACTGTTGCAACTCAGAATTAGAATAATAAAATATATGAAACCATTTTGAATTTACATATTAGTACATTCGAGAGAAAACTGAATCAAATTTCCCGTTTTTTCTCAGTGAACAAAACTCCGGGTCATTTCCCGGTTTTCCTGATTTCCCAGTCAAGTAGAAGCCCTGATTATATTCTGAAAAGTATTATTTTCGAATAACACAAAATAATAATTTGATCATTTATAAATAATTGAAATTTTTATCAGGACTGATTTCGTGGGGTCGTGGTTGTGCAAGGCCCAGATTCCCAGGTGTCTACACAAGAGTAACAAACTACATGGATTGGATTGCAAATCAATTAAATCAAGATGACTCGTGTGTCTGCCAAACTCCAGGATTTTAGTAACTCTTATTAAGGTCCTAGACACCAAAGAAAAAATTCGGTGAAAATATTTATAAAACTATAGACATTACAACCCAGGAAATATAAATATCTTTATTTATAATCAGTATTTTAAAACCTGAAAATAACAAAAAATATTTTCGCCCTATCATTTCTGGAATTTGTTCAAGAGACGAATTGATTAATGTTCGACGACCAGACAAACCGTCCAAACTGTATCAAGAATCCGCCTGAGCCAATCATACAGTATTAGAGCAATTATTTTGAAACATGATTGCCACAAGCTTCAGAAAATTATTTAATTTTCGAGACAGCTATTATTTTCAACAATTGTGCTTCGTTAGTAGGGACGCTTTACGGTCGCTTACACCCCTAAAATACAGTTTCACCTTTCCAAGAAGAATTAATATATGATATATATTTTTATACTGTAAATTCAACATTTGAGACAAATGTATAATTAAAGGAGCTTTCTTAGGTTGTGTCGTTCCCAGGAATCTCTAATGAGTAAATCGTCCTTGTTTATTATCATTAGTGAAATTCGATTGGTTACCTCCCAATGGGAATTATTTTGAATTGAGTGTATGGATTTATGTCATGAAATGTATACTACAATCTAGTCCAATATATCCAAGATTCGCCATGTCAAATGAAGTAAGTGAATGAGAATAATCAGATATACAATAGTAACAATAATTGTTATTACAGAAAGAAAAGGGAAAATATCAAAGAAATTCTCACTTGTACATACTTTATATTGCCGCAATTGAACTGGTGGGTCCTGGATAAAAATGTAAAAACCTCCTTTTGGTGCTGTGATGTTTGTTCTTATGTAACTGATGATATAATTAAATAAATAAGCGTGCTGATATAAAATAGGCAGTATCTGCGTACGCATACCGAAATTTCGGGACGAAGAGCCCAGCCGGGAACCAAGGGCTATTTGTACCGAAATTACGGTACAAATATCCAAAGCCGTAGTTAGGAGTTATTCGTGCCGAAACTTTACATTTTCGAGAATAGTTTGTTTCTTATGAATTTGTAAGTTCAAATGAGAAGATATATGTACTAAAAAAATTAATTTAAATAAAATACATTTATTTTTTCTTTATACTTTCGTTTATTTTTGTTTTTTGGGATGATAAAGTCCAGAAAGACGCATGTTTGTGACAGATCGATCCATCTGGCATATCATCTAGATATATTTTATGTATATAATTTTTTACATAAACTTGCATGCATACAACATTTTTTGATTTTGATTAAAAATGACGTTCCAACCACGTAATAATGCTCTAATGCTCTAATGCTCGTACAGCACAATGCTCTTCCTTTCCTTCATGTTGATCCAGATATCATTGGACGAATTTATATAGTTTTTCTTTTAGTTTAGCGAAGCCTTTATAGTTATAAACAGAAAGAACAGAGGAAACCATTAGTGTTAAATTTTTTGCATCTCAATCTAAACAATTAAAATTTTAATTGTGCCTTTATTTTTTTTGTCTTTACAGCGAAATTAAGGGCTTACAAAATCTATTAGGGCGTATCGAAAAAAATCAATTTTGGTGTTTTTTTCCCGGGGGGGGGGAGGGCTGAAAATTTTCTAGTTGGTGCCAAAATGACTTCCTGCAAGTTTGAGCAAAAAAAAATTCTCTCAGTTCGCACAACGCGGTCGAGGATCAA
>JAUMHM010000049.1:18984092-18994348 GCA_032362435.1 Melikaiella ostensackeni
GAAGAGGGCCCCTATCCGAGGCTGAAACGTTTGCCAAACTAATACTTACTCAATTCACTGCATGTAATATCACATATCTATAAGACCCTATTGCCGATATAAAAAGTTTCGAAAAACGAATGTGATCTGTGTTCTTACATGGAAGCTAAAAGAGTTTTTCTACAGTCATTCGTAACCTCATCGCACTTTTTAATTTTTTTTATTTCCTTCCGCTCAAAATTTAAAAACGAGCTTTAAATTAAACCTCAGCTGGTTATTCCGTGCCAGAAATATTCATGTGAGAGTGCGATCTATGTTCCACAGTAAAAACCAGAAGAGTTTTTCTATTATGATACCATAGCATAACAATTTTCGTCATGTTGGAACGTAACCTCTTTGCTTTGAGAATTAAAAAAACTAATTTGTGATACTCTTTTAACTCTGTAAATATAATCTTCGTATTTTTATACTCTTGTTAGATTGCTTTATCAAATCATTACTTAGAAACAAACAATTCAAATGAAAAATTTGTCTCGTTCGTTATTCGAACGAAACTTCAACCACATGATTATTATGTGAAAGTATGCGACAAAAATGAACTTATACACTTTCAAAATACAAATTTTTTAACGCATAGGATGCACTGTTCCACTCGAGAAAATACTAAAATATCAATTTTAAAAACGAGGAGAATATAAGTACAGTGTACATGTTAGTGGATAAAAAATACTCACCAAACCAAATCATTTAAGCTAAGCAACAAAAAGTTGTAGTTTGGCACCCGAAAAAAGGAAAAAAATTGTTAATGTCTTCTTTTTGGTTTTTGATTAGAAAAAATTATTATATTTTACCTATAGGCTGAAGAATTATACCAAATTATTTTTGGCTGCAGTTTTTAGCATTAAGCAACGATAAAAAAGGAACAATAAAAAATTTTGTATGCAGCCAACCATTTTTTGAAAACGTAAAGAAAGCACGTTTTTTAAATTTAGTTAATTACACATTTTAAAATGAAAGTTGAAGATGTCGATTTTTAAATTTCTTCAATTTGAATCGAAGAAGCTTGTATTTTGCTAGTATAAAACAAAAACTTTCGTTCTTTTGAAAGCATTTTCAAATCGTAAATTTTGCCTTTTTTAACAATTTCAGTACTTTTAAAAGGACGAAAAGATTTTTTTCACATAGCCACAAAATAATGACATGTTTCGAATTATTTGCAACTTTTCACAAGTATATTTCGCAGAAAATATTAAATTACGCGCTATTATGCGAAAATTTGAAAATTATGCGACAAAAATAAAATTATGCGTTTTGATGCGATGTTAAATTGAGTATATTTGGCATGGAAACTTTATAAAATATGAAAGTTCTGAGTAATATCTAATTTCGAGACATCATGCAATTATGCGTTTCGCATAAACTAGAGGACTTTAATTATAAAGAATCTATAAATCAATTTTCAACTGTATTCATATGTAAGCTATTAATTGATTTAAAAATTAGGGCTATCTTCTCCTATCAGAGAGAAAGAAATAATTCTCAGGCTGAAATTCTCATCACGATTCAAAATGAAAAGATTCCATGTTATTATTCTTAGCAAGGAAACTTTTAACGGCGTTGACATTGAATAAGGCTCTAGTTTCGCAATATACTGTTACAGATTAATTTTTTGTTTCTTGAAACATATTTATTCTTCAAAGAATATGCCTATACTTAAAATACTAAAAGGTATCTTTAGTTAAACCTTGTCATTTCGCACAAATTAACGGATCTTACCTCGAGTCACATTCAACTAAACTTTGTATGTCCACTAATAGAACTTTCTATTTCTGGTTAGAAGAAGGACACTAATAAAGCAAATTGTCTAAAAAATGGCAGATGTAAAAATAGAGCTTCTTAGAAATATTTTTATAAAATTTGTTCCAACGTCCAATCATCTATATTTATATGTATAAAGATTATTTCTCAGAAAGTCTTAGAATTATTATCAGAATCAATACGGATAAACTTGATACACAATTTCAAATTTATACTTTGATTAATGATATTTCAAATGTTTGAAAAGGTTGTCGTTTCAAATTTTGCCAAAATAATCTTTGGACTTTCTGCTTCCAATCGTCACTTTCTTTAATCAGCTAACATTTAAGTGAAGCAACATTTTTTATTTTATTTAGTAGTGTGTTTTAGTTTCTATTACTCTTAAATTGATTGAAAAATCATTTGACTGTGTGAATGTAATTATGAAAATGTTATTTAGCAATAATTATTGCGTACTTGCATTTTTGTTTGAAAAATGAGGTTCACTAACCTCGTTAACTAACCTCGAATTGCAGACAGATTTTTATATTTCACAATGAAAAAAAAAATAAGAAAAACCAGATATCATACTTACCTCAAGTCTAATTTTGAATCACATTGTCATAATTTATCATTGTAAAAACAATAAAAACTAATATGTTTAGAAGCACGACGGATATTCAAGGAAAATATAATGTCTTCCTGTATTCCTTTAAAAAATGCAACAAAAGGCGCTTTATGTAGGAAAAATTGAAATTCAAATACCACATGAGGCAAATTACGAATATGACTTTTTGAAAAGCATCTCAGTTTCTTTTGAAATGAATGATCAAAGCAATAACTAATGCTAGTAAACTTTTCCTACCAATCATTAGAGATTATAACCTTAATGTTATAAAAAAAGTTAATAACTAATTTGTTTTCCATTACAAATTCTCTCTTTTATCACAGTAACCCCGTTATCACTCTCGCCCGTATTGAACCTGTTTCAAAAACCTGTTGTAAAAGTTTTTTAATTAAAGAGTTTGCGGGCTTTATAACTTTCAAAGTTTAGCAACATGTGCTAACTGCTAACTTGATTTGACTACATCAAACTTTACTTTAGATTCCATATATGAATTTTTTTCACTTTGAAAATATTTTATCTTGTGATTGTAGGCAAGTATTTTTTAACAAGTTTTTGCAAGAAGAAGTTTTTTTGAAGTAACTCACCGTAAATATCAATGTAAATATAAATTTTGTACGAAATTATAGAACCTAGAATCTATGATAACATTTCAAAAGGTTAAAATAAAGAATAACACATAATTTTTAACTTACAATATTCAAATAATATTTAAAAAGTCGGAACTAAAAATATTCAGAATTAAGCAACTTATAAATTTGAGCACTTAGAATTAGATGAAATTTTAGATTTAAGCATTGTAAATTGAAGGCCTAAAAATTCAAAACACTTCTAAATTATATAGAAAAAAAAATCAAGTAAAAATATTGAAAATAATAGACGTACATTTTCGTATTTTTATATCTTAGAGTCATGTAATTGAAATCCCCAAATCCTCCTCGAGGCATAAATTCACGGCAAGATTCACGGTTATTTCCCATCTTGTACTCGGTCTCGAAAATTTCAAGATTTGGAGTGATTTTCTTTAGAAATGAAAGATTTCGAAACAGTACTTAAATTTTGAAATGAATTTCAAATGTGTTAATAAATACATTCACCTTGCTAACTATTTTTGAAAATGTGAAAAACTCTGCTCTCAGTTTAGCTTCGGGCCGAAACAGCTTTCTTCTCATTTTTAAATATATTAAAGTAGAAGATTTACGTGAATTTCTTTATCAATAAATTTAAATCCGCTCGTTTAGTTCATTTTGAATTTTTGAATTCTAAATAATTGAGTATTGAAGAAATCGCTTGTGCGTTCAGTTGAGAAAGATTAGAATCATAATAAGGTTTGAATATTTTATGGTTTTAGAGGGTTTAAAAATTATTTTAGAATTTGTCCTCAAACTTTGATGCATATGCTGTTTCTCAATAAAACGATGATAATATTGAATAAGAATAATAACAATTTTAATTCCTAAAACATAGTAAAATAACGCTCGAAAAAAAACTAGCTTGACGTTTACCATATCTTTTAATTTATACTGGAGCAAGCAAGCGCGTGCTCTGCGCATGACAACACCCTTCCAGTTTCCTTCTATACATTTATTCTTAATACAAAAAAAAATGAGAACTGAATTATTCACTACCAATTCTTTTTCAACCCAGACTATTCTTCGTGTGTCAATGCAATCCGCCATACCAACAGGATATTCCGGGATAACTTATATTTATATCTCAATATATGATATATGAAAGTTTTGAGACATCTCACGTGGGAATTTTGAATATCAAAAAATGTCCCAAAACATTCCAGGATATCTCAGGACCATCTAAATTCCCGCCTTGTCTCTATCTTTTTCAATATATTCAAGATTTTTTCGTTTTTCTCCCTATCAGTTATTCATCCGCGAAAGCTAACAAAATCTCCAAAGTGTCAAATTTCAAAACGAAAATTTGCATATTTCAGCATCGAAAGTAGAAAAAAGGGATGCAACTATGGAAAATCTGACCCAGAATGAACCGTACGAAGTAAGTTTTAATTGAAAAAAAACTAAACACAATCATTTTAATAAGGCTATAAACACTGATGAAAATGGATTACATCCGGTAATAAAAAATATGTTATCGGATATAATCTTCGACTATCAACTATGGGACAGCGATCTATACCATTAAAACTGCAACCTCTGAATGTTAAGAAATATATATCTTGGATTATAAAATTTTATAATCTGGGTTATTAAAATCTACACTAAGGTCTCCCTCATCCCAGTCATAGAGTTGTTGTACGTTGAAATATTTTCAAAAAATGCACCCTCCTTCCACAGCAGCGCTCAAAAGGTTATTGGCAGGGGTCTTTTCGAATTTCATGCACAAACATGGACGCCCGCGTATGCGCATTGTTCAGAAAGTAGGCCAGGGGTGGAACTTCGGGTGACGAGTTGTTTACAAATTTCCCATCCGTATTTAAAGTTGTTTATTGTTAAATAAACTTGGAAATAACTATTAAAGATTGATAAAGGTATCATACAATACCGTAACGTAAACTAATGCACCGAATTAAAAATTGTAACCGCACTTGTAAATAAAATTTACGATTAGTGTTGATATTTCATTGACAGTTCTGAGGTTAGGTTTTACGCAATAAATACACACAGAAAAATCATAATCTGACATAATTTACAGTGAAAAATAATTTTGACCATGGCCTAACATAATCAAACATCAAACACATCAACACTATCATAACATCAACAATATCAAACACAATTTTCAATTTTAATTGCTATATTTTAGTGGGAATCTTAAAATCTATTATTTTTCTCAAATTTTTCCTAAAAACTGGCTCCAAATTTTTGTTTGTTGATAATAAATTTTTTTATTGTTTGGTATTTTAGATAAAAGGTTTCTTTAAGTTTTCAAACACAACTTTTAATTTTAATTTCTATATTGTAGTGGGGATCTTAAAATCAATTTTTTTTCTGAATAATTCGACAGAAGCTTGATCTACATTTTTGTTTGTTGTTAGTAAGTTCTTTTTCATTGCTTGGTATTTCAGGTTGAAGGCTTCTTTGAATTATCAAACACAATTTTCAATTTTAATTGCCATATTTTAGTGGGGATCTCAAAATCAATATTTTTTCTAAAATATTTGACAGAAGCTCAATCTAAATTTTTGTTTGTTGTTAAAATTTTTTGTTCATTGTTCAGTCTTTTAAGTTAAAGATAACTTTAAATTGACAAAAATAATTTTAATTGCTATATTTTAATGTGGATCTCAAAATCAATTTTTTTTTTAATTTGAGAGAAACTTTATCTAAATTTTTTCCATTGTTTGTTCTTTCAGGTTAAAAGTCCTTTCAAATTATCAAACACAATTTTCAATTTTCATTAATATATTTTAGTGAAGATCTCAAAATCAATTCTTTTTCCGAAATATTTGACAGAAACTTGATCCCAATTTTTGTTAGTTGTGAATGAATTTTTCTCATCCCCACTAAAATAAAGCAATTGAAATTAAAAATTGTTTTTATTGATTTGATGGGACCTTTAATATAAAATATCAAACAATAAAGAAATTATCAACAACAAACAAAAATTTAGAGCCAGTTTTTGTCAAATTTGTCAGAAAAAAATTGATTTTGAGATCCCCATTAAAATACAACAACTAAAATTGAAAATTGTGTTTGATAATTCAAAGAGAACTTCAACCTGAAATACCAAACAATAAAAAAATTTATTAACAACAAATAAAAATTTACATCAAGTTTCTGTCAAATTTTTCAGAAAAAAAATTGATTTGAGATCCCTACTAAAATATAGCAATTGAAATAAAATATTCTGTTTGTTAATTCAGAGGGACCCTTAACATAGAATACCAAAGAATAAAAAAAATTATTTACAAAAAACAAAAATTTAGATCAAGTTTCTGTCAAATTTTTCAAAAAATAGAAATTGATTTTCAGATCCCCACTGAAATATAGCAATTAAAATTGAAAATCGTACTTGATAATTTAAAGGGACCTTCGAATTGAAATAAAAAATAATGAGAAAAATTATTAACAATAAACAAAAATTTGGAACCAGTATTTGTCAAATTTTCCAGAAAAAAATTTATTTTAAGACCCCCACTAAAATATGGCAACTAAAATTGAAAATTTTGTTCGATAATTCCAATGGACTTTTAACCTCAAATACCAAATAATAAAAAAGAATTATTAACAACAAACAAAAATTAAGATCAAGTTTCTGTCAAATTTTTCAGAAAAAAATTGATTTTGAGGTCTCCACTAAAATATAGCAATTAAAATTGAGAATCGTGTTTGATAATTCGAGTGGACCTTCAACTTCAAATACTAAACAATGAAAAAAATTTATTAACAAAAAACAAAAATTTAGATCAAATATCCGTCAAATTTATCCAAAAGAAAAAATGATTTTGAGATCCCCACTAATATATAGCAATTAAAATTGAAAATTGTGTTTGATAATTTAAAGGACCCTTAAACTAAAATACCAAACAATAAAAAAATTTATTAACAGCATACAAATATGTAGGTTAGGTTTCTGTCCAATTTTTCAGAAAAAGAAGTTGATTTTGAAACCCCTACTAAAATATGGCATTTAAAATTGAAAATTGTGTTTGATAATTATGATAGTGTTGATGTGTTTGATATTTTATTATGCTATGAAATGGTCGAAATTATTGTGCACTGTAAATTATGGTAGATCATGGTTGTTCTGTGTGTATTTATTGCGGAAAACCTAACTTCAGAACTGTTAATAAAATATCAACACTAATTGTGAAGTTTATTTACAAGTGCGGGTTACAATTTTTAATGCGATGCATTAGTTAACGTTACGGTATCGTATGGTACCTTTATCCACCTTTGATATTTATTTTTTAATTTATTCAACAATAAACAACTTTAAATTAGAAAAAAATTCAATATGCAATAACCCTATGACTGGGATGAGAGAGACCTTACTGAATGATCCAAGTTTTAAAAATCTAATATTCATGTTATAATTCCGATCCTTTAGATAACTTCCTAAAAAATATTTAATAACATGTGCAAGAATATTGATAAAGCGCATTAGTTACCCATACATACAAATTTATTTATTTATTTATAAATACAAGTTACCATACAAACAGAAATGGAAAAGAATTCCAATTTTTTAAACATAATAAGTAAGAAAGTGGCTATCACAATATTACAAAAACGAATGTGAAGGAGGTTAAGTTTATATACGTACTTATACAAGTGGCAGTAACGTGTAATGAAAAAAATATAAGCTCACTTATTTTCTAAATCTAAATCAGGTGTCATTTAGCACTAATAATCACTTTATCACTTATTACTTACGATGCAAGTGGATGTAAGGTATGACACCATGTGACACGCGCCATGACCATATCTGGGACTCAGCGGACGCCTGAGTGTTTTAAAATCTGAAATCTTACAATTTACTTTCTGAAAATTATAAGAATTTAAATTCTAGAGATTATATTTGGTAACATCTTCATATATTATAAAAAGATAATAGATTATGCCTGCTAATATAATTTTATTTACGCGGCATTATCCTCAAGTTCTAATATTCAGTTTGTATAGTCCATTTTTCTCAGTGAAAGTGCCCAAAAATAGTTACGTTTTAGTTATTGTTAAAACACAATTTTCATTCATCATTTGACAATGAAATTATTTCTGCACAAGTTAAATAAAAGTTCATAAACTGTAGAATGTGTCTGATTTGATTCAATTCAATTTTACATTGAAGAATTTGAGTTTTCCTCTATTCAATAATGCACATAATTAAAGTGAGATTTCTGTACCTTCACATTCCGAAAATCAAGTATCTAAATGAGAATAAAGTGATTTAATATATTTATGTGATAAATAAGTTCAAAAAACAATAACTATTGTTATAGTTAAATATAAATTTTTTTTAATTGTGCCGTAAAAGCACTAAATCTGAAGGTATCGTTTTTCCTGCAACGATATTCAATATTGATACGAAAATCTGTATCAATATAAGGAAACGAAAGACTGTTACATTCTTGGATGATTTTGCTGCAGATCCAATTCATACCTTCAGATTTAGTGTGATGCTTTACAATAGGAACATAAAACCAGAAAATCATAAGTTAAAATAATTAAAATTTTTAATATTAAATAGCATTTTCATAATATAGATGACTATATAGATTGAATACATAAATTATTTAGATTTTCTTTTTTCTTTTAGATAGAATCTAAAATGAGATGGAGAAATGTGGACAAAGTGACCTTTTCAAAAAAAAAGTGACTGAAAAGTGACTAAAAGAGACATAAGTGACAGTGTGGCAGTCCTGTCCATAAAAGATGACATCCAACAAGTGTTTTTCATGACTCGCTTTCCAGATTTCCCTCTAATCTAATATGTCCATTATGAGAGTTGACACAGTACTCTTTCGACTCTCTTTTAATATCCGGTCAAGTATGTAGTGCAATTGCGCCATATCTTGGTGTATACTATAGCCTGGGCAAAGAAATAAGTCAAAGTGAGTCGAGAAGGTATTCAAGAGAAAGAACTTTCTTCGTTAGCTCAGAAAGCAGCTGTAGACAAGTTTGACTCTGGCGCAACGACGGTGAAAGCTACCGACTATCTGATCAGAATTCTTGTGATTTTCAGTGATCTTCGCTGTGAATTCTCGTCCACTCGACCTTCGGTGTTGGGCGCTACCGAAAGCAAATCGCTTTATCATGCGCGGACACCGGAGATTCACTTTAATTCATAATAAGTATTGTGGTGAAAGAAAAATAATTCGATAAATTCTAGTTAGAGTTATGTGGAAAAAAATTATTCGATAAATTCTAGTCTGAGTTGTGTAGTTGTTCGTGAATATGTTTCTCATGAAAGTGGAACACCTTGATAAGGTCTGTGTCAAGGTCGCTGTACTTCTTATCTGCCATACGGTGCTTGGAGGAGGACATGTAGTGAATTGGGAAGATCAAGGTCATGAGGAAAATTACGTAGTGGTGAGTAAAAATTAGGCAACTATTTGGAGACCATTTTTAAAGTCTTCATCCACTGAATAATTAAAATTTAATTCAAATGAGGAAGCTAGCAATTTATAGAAATGTTTTATCGTTTTGGATTATAACCTTTTTCTTTTTTGAATAATGCAATAGATTGGTTCTAAATGAACCTAAAAAATTTGATCTTGGCACTATGATATTTCCTTCATTTCCATGTTCTGTTTACATAAATCTTGTGATAATTTTTTTGGGTTCCTCCAATGTTACAAACAAGTAAAATGTTGACCTGGTACTTATCAAAAAATAAGGTTATCAAAAGTTTTTGCATATATTTAGTTAAAAGAAACGATACCCTCGTTACCAATAAAAAATAGTACTCAGATAAATCTATTTAATCTATTAATATAACTAAAATGTCATCCTGGTACACATTATGAATAAAATAAGGTTGCCAGAAAGATGTACATAAATTGAGGTATAATAATTAATATACTCAAGATGTAATCCTGGTACTTATTTCAAAATAAGTTTACCAAAAAGGATTTGCATACCTCGAAGTAAAAGAAATGATACTGTCGTTATCTATAAAAATGGTACTCAGAGGAAGACGTTATGTACGTAATATGCGCATTCTGTTATTATGTACTATTGAATACTGTATTAATAAATTTGTTTTAATAGATTTTTTATGTTGGTTTTTTTTTTTGATTTTATAATTTTTACAGATGTTCTATATTTTAAATCTATGCAATAGGGTAAAACCGGGTGAGTTGGGCCACTTTTATTTAAATCGCCGGTGGTGCTTACCAAGTCAATGTAAAAAGTTCCGAATTATTTCTCAAAAATTA
>JAUMHM010000049.1:19004155-19022565 GCA_032362435.1 Melikaiella ostensackeni
CATGGTACGTCCCTGTTATACTTTTAGCCTTCTCCAACTAATCAATAAGGATAATTCTTTGGGAAACTCAAAATACTGTGGCAATCATCTTCCCAGCTGACAAAACAGTCTCCGTCTTCTTTGGCGTGCTTTCAGTAGGCAGTACCTACTGCTGTGACTGCTGCTTTGTCTCGGGTGTATAGTTGTGGACTCTAAGTTTTGTCCACAGTCACGAGTCGATGCGAAAATTTCTGCGGATTCCCATTAAATTACGCCAAACACTGCGCTGAAAAGTCTTTTCGGTTGCGCATTTGATCGGGAGTCAGCAATCGCGGCACCCATCTTGCACACACCTTCTCAACCTCCAGTTTGGCGTGCATGATATTATAGACTTGTTTATTGGAGATGCCTATATCCTTAGAAATTTCACGCACCCTGATTGGACGATCTTCTATAACCATATGATGAATTTTTTCCGCCATATCCGATGTGGTGACCTCAATTGGGCGTCCGGAACGCACTTCATCTTTAGTTGTGGTTCAGCCACGTTTGAATTCGTTTATCCAAAAATAGATTTTTTTTTAACGAAGAAGCAGACTCCCCGTGAACTTTGTCTAACTCGGCTTTGATCCGCGCGGTCGTCCAGTCTTTTAGATAAAATAGTTTTATCACTGCACGGAACTCTTCTTTGTCCATTTTTTCAAAAACTACTGACACGCTCACTTAAAACGTGTGCCAAACACAAACTAAGCGTCGGTTTTGGCTGGAGCTTGGTAGAAGTTAGTTTGAAGAGTACTATTTGTTGTCCATATGCTACAAAATTTATTTTGGCGCCATCTAGCGGGAAATTTACCTTACTTATCAAACGAACCTCGTATTTTTCTCAAAATAAGAAATTAAATTAAAATTAAAAAATGCGACAACATTCTGCAGTTTAGCAAATAGAGCATATACATTTTTATACGTGCAGGTTGAAGCGTTCGAAAATTAAAGTAATACTTGGAGATCATGATCAATATGTAACCACTGATGGTGTTGCAGTAATGAGAGCAGTAGGAGCAGTAATTCGTCATCGAAATTTTGATATGAATTCTTACAACCATGATATAGCTTTACTTCGTCTTCGGAAAGCAGTAACTTTCACTAAAACAATCAGGCCTGTTTGTTTACCGAAACAAGGTAAGAACTTAAAAAATTATATTTTCTTCCTAATCAGTTAGGGGAAACTATGCTAGAGCAGGTCACTAAAATTTCCAAGTTTTGAAAATAATTTGAAGTAAATTATTTAGAAAAGCAATTTACATTAAGGCTCAACTAATAGCTATTCATGTAACTATTTCTGTTAAAAAATGGCTGATAAAATCCATTATTTAGTTGGTTTTAATGTTTTTAAGGAACAATCTCAAAGTACGTTTTCTTACCTCTCTCTCGATTTCCGAATAGGTCATCGCTTCTGTTAGGAAAGTTAAGAAAGAAAACATATACTTATTCATGCATTATTGAAAAGTATCACGAATAATTGACCTCCAAATTAAATCATTTTAATCGCAAATAGGGAGCGTCCATAAACTACATGATCAGTTTTTCTTTTGTATTTATCGTTTTATCCTTTTCAGCTTCACAACCATTTTTTTTCGTCCTTATCTAAACAGAAGGAAACCTGTCCACGTAGTTTATGGATGCTCCCATAGTACCGATAATTGTTTAGCATATTCGTGAGAAGGTCATGTTGTTTATTATAACGCTCAGAATCAGTTTTTTTTCAACTTTCACTTTTTCTATAACCAATACCTCGACGAAATTTCTTCGTTATGTTAGATATTGTGCGAAAAATTGTAATTAAGGCTTGAGCGCAATCCTTTTTTGCATATTCTAATAACAGCGATCGCAGCGAAAAAGAACCTCAGAAGAGGGGGTATAGGTTAGTTTTTTCACGAAATATGGGAACAATAGGGGAAAGGTTAAAAAATTATTTTCTAATGTAGAAAATAGAAAATAATCTTTGTGCAAATAATGTGATATTTTTATAAAAATGTTATTTTTAAAAATTATTTCTGACATTAAAGAATTTATTTCTAAAAATTAGATACACATAGTTCATTGGAAATCCATTCACAGCGAAAATTTAGATCCATTCACCTTATCGAAAGCTTTTTCCAGATCAACAAATGCACAGAAAATCCCTTTGTTCACTTTCAAACTTTTTTCTATGATCTTCTCAAGATAAATATCTGATCCGCACATGATTTTCGTGGCATAAATCCACATAAGGCTTCCGAAATCCTTTCCATAGTTATTCCCATGACCTTCTCAATAAGTATTTTGGTGAATATTTTTCCACGGTACTTAGTAGGCTAATCGCTCTATAATTAGTACAGTTGCCTTCATTACCGTTTCCCTTGTACATAAATTCGCTCAGTCACACAAACAACTATCCGCCACCGCTCTCAAGCATTTCTGCAGTGATACCATCCACAACAGCAGCCTTATCATTCTTTAGTTTCTCGATCACGGATATAATGTCGTCGATATCGATTCTTCTTCCGCTTTCTACAACTACAACAAAGTCAATCATACAGCGGCTGTCGCCTCTACACCGAGTATAGATGTGGATTATTTTATGTCTGAACCAAGTATTTGTAATAAACAAGCCTTTTTTAGGCATAAGCTAATCAATTTATCCCCGTAACTGTTCTTTTTTGGGTCTTCGAAATGAGCCAGTACCCTGTCGGTACCTTCGCGTTGCACTCCAACCCAGCCATTCATATCTCCAAGTAGTATTATTCTTTCGCCAGGATCGCAAGTCCCTAGTATATCATTTACGAGTCCCAGAAGGTATCTTTTACATCCCTCTTGTCATCATCAACTGGAGCGTTGCAAGCTATAATAAATAGTGTTTTGATCCCCACTTTCATTCGAACCCATAGTAATCTAGGTGATACACATTCATACTTTTTGACATCTTGTTTTGCTCTCTCATTCATAATCAGGCGGACTCTTTGGCTACCATATGATTCATTCTCTACTCTTGATCAAAGTTCAAGTTCGTTCTCCATCTTTCTTACCTCACATCCCTTCTTCTTTGTTTTTGGTACACATAAGATATCTAGCTTCTTCACGCGGATTGCACGGCACCTATTCGTTCGCTTCGAAAAATTCAAGGAAAATAATTTAAATTCCAAACCGGAACATTCCATAGGAAGAAGAATTCCAACTACACGTGAAGAATGTTGGAAAAGCACTAAAAATATTTAAAAATAAGAGCGTGGAAGAAACTGACGTAATTTTTTAAAAGTATTTTTCTTCCCGAATAACGATGCCAAGCGTCTCAGAGCACGATTTTCAACCAAAGAAACATGTTACTATCTTCCTTTCAAGAAAAAAAATTATCGTAGTGTAAAACATTCCAAAAATGCAAAAAAAAAATAAATCCCAAAACCCCTCAATCGAGATTTTTTTCGTGAAAAGCAACATGATAACATGCTTCTTTGGTTCAAGTTGAAGAAATTTCAGGTTCAACAGATTCTACTTTTCATAAAATGTGTGCACATGACCGGATCCGGTAAAACATATTTTTTGCATATTCTCAAAAAACTCTAAATTGAGAAATTTTTATCCTAATTTCCAGTTATTTAACATTGTTTGCTAATAAAAATGGTAAATATGAAGAAAATCATCATAATTTTTGAACCAATAGGAATTTTTTAAAATTTTCAAATAAAAAAAGAGAACAGAAGATGTTGAGCGATATAATTCAAACATTGTATTTTGTATTTATTTTTTGTATTGTATTTTTTTTTATTTCTTTTTATTGTTTTTTATTTCTTTTTATTTTATTTTTTATTGTATTTACGAATATTTTATATTTGAAGAAAAAAGGGGAAAAGGGGGAATTTAAAGAAAAAGGAGAAACACAAGAGAATAGGAAGAAGACTCTGCACCCTGTAATAAGTTCAAATAACCTATTCCTAAATGTGATCTACTCATACAGAGTTTACCCCAATGATAATTGCAAGATGTACACTCAGTGAAATAATTAGAATAATAATTAACAGACTGTAATAGGCATATATTAGAAGCCTCATCTTCAGTTGAAGATCATTGGTCAAAATTATTGAAAAGAATAGAGAAAAACCTACAGTATAACAAATTTATTTCAACGATAGAAACAATAATATAAATGTTAGATGTTTTTTTGCAACACAGTTCATTATTGTTAAATCAAATAAGTATCAAATAAGAATGAAAAATTTTTCACCTATGTCAAAATCCCAATTTTCGAAATAATTAATGAAATATGTACCAAAAAACTAAAATTAATATCAATCATATCTGTTTCTTCATTTTCAGGTAAAAATAATAATTTTCTAATCAAAAATTTTAACAATTTATACCTGTTGTTTTACCTATAAATTATCCCTGATGAGGAGGTCTAAATTGGCTTCGAATCATGTTGGGCCCCCAGTACTATAAAAAAGACGGAGAAAAGAAAGAGTGTGAGGATGGTTTTGGTTGACTCTTTCTCTTTTCTCCCTCTTTTTTTCTTCCTGTTGTGAACATTTATTGTACACCTGTCTCTAATGAGCCGAAAAGACGGGTAGTCTGGAAGTCTATTTTTGAATTGTGAACTTTTTGGGTGTTCTTTTTCAGTACACAAAAAATTTTTCATAAGAAAATGGATTTTATTCCGATCTTTAAGAAATTATTACAGATATATGACTATGTTAATCCAATTATTTAATTTGAAGGTCTAGATCCTGGGGGTAAAGAAGGAACAGTTGTAGGTTGGGGAAGAACAAAGGAGGGAGGAATGCTTCCTGGTGAAGTTCACGAAGTTCAAGTTCCAATTTACACTCTTACACAATGTCGCAGAATGAAATATCGTGCTAATCGTATCACCGATAACATGATATGCGCTGGTCGTGGTTCTCAAGACTCGTGTCAAGGCGACAGCGGTGGTCCCCTACTTGTACAAGAAGGTGATAAATTAGAATTAACAGGTACGATTCAATTTTTGTATTATTTTCATTAGCTCCTGAGCTAACTTTAGTTTATACTTTTCTAACAAGAATTTGTGGAATATTCCATTTTTGGGTTTTTGTAGCCTCAGACAGAAACCATTAGGGTTTTGGTCGGGTATCCGTCTGTCGTACTTTTTTTGAAAGGGGAAATGAGGGGAATAGAGGTGATCAAGGGAAATGAGGGGAGGTATAGGAGTGGAGGGGTGATGTTTAATATTTTAAATACCGTATTAAATATGCTATGAGACCCATCTTTTGCAAGCGCCTGTCGCCCACTTTCACTAACTTTATATTTATATGACATGGTTTAAATTTAAATTTTTTATATTTGTTCAACATTTTCAAGATCTTCATTTATCCTCTACAGGAATAGTATCATGGGGAGTAGGATGTGGACGAGCTGGGTATCCTGGTGTTTATACGAGAGTCTCTAGATACATGAACTGGATACGCTTAAACATGAAGGATACGTGTTTCTGCGTCACATGAGCAGAATGATTCTACTTGTTGTAAATAATTCAACTGTTACTCAAGATTCTAAGAAAATCTCCTAAGAGAACATTACATTTCTCAACGAGAAAAGTACGTACAGTAATAGGAAACTCAAGTGCAGAGTATTTTTGTAATGTAAATTGAAAAACTCAATAGTGTGTAATATTATAGAAAGAAACTACTTCTATGTAAATATACTTCTACAAAGACTAGCTTTAAGGAAAACAAATTCAAACCCCGATTTGCGTTTAATGTTAATAACATAAGTCATTGAAAGACATAAAGAAAGAAATTACATCGACTCAACCAACTCTCTAAAAATTAAAAAATTTAGTTAGTGAAATTTATTTTTGTAGTCAATATATTTCTCGTTTCCAATTTCTTTATTGTATAAGTTCCTTTGCTAAAGACCAATACAGTATTTATTCACTTTATACAATATTTTTTTTACATTCTCTTTACAAAAGATAAATTTTAATATTCTATGATCATCAAAATACTAAATGATTCGCAACAAATAAAAAATATTATTTTAGTCTTCTACAATATTTGATTATCAACAGAGGAAAATGTCCTGTAATTCAAAAAAACGAAAAAAGTTTTGTATGTTTTGTAAGAAAATAAATTGTTTTGTTATTATTTGCTATTCACAGGAAAACACTCATTTTAAAAAGTACGGCGATGAAAAAACAATCTTATCTCGAGAATATAACAAATAAGCTGCAAAAAAATAATCCACTGTTTTTCCGTCTTCTGTTCATTTGCAAATTACAGTGCTTGTGGTAGTTGCTACTTTACGCCGATATTATCGCGGTCGAACGTAAACAGAATAATGCAGTAATTTAACGGTTCTTTTTTGCACCGGAGTTATCGAACCTGAAGAGATAACCTTGTGAAAAGAAGAGAATTTAAATTTATGCTTCATGAATCTCTTTGGATTCTAGACTACAAAAACTGACATATATAATATTAATTTATATGTACATATAATACAAATTTGAAGTTTTGGAAAAACACCAAGATAATCTAATATCATATCAATTAAACAGTAAATGTCACTTTGTGCGATTTATTATTACATATATGCAAAATAACAGATTTTCCATCATATAAAAATCGTTCAAATGGTAAAACATATTAACTTGGAAATTATAACTTATAATTCAGACGAAATGAAGTGCTTTTTCTTCCGAAGAGTACAACAGCCTTTATTGAATATTTTAGATTTGTATTTTTAAGAGATAGTATTTCATATTTGTATTTTAATTGCTAGTAATTATGATACATTAATTTAAAAAACGTTTAGCTACAAATATTTTGAAAACTTCATTCAGAGTTGCTCAATCTCAAAGCTCACATCCAGCTGTTGTTCAATTCTAAATAGTAAGTTCTTTGAATCTTACTATTATAAATTTTTCAATTTTGAAGAGTTGATATAATTTACAGTTGATAAATTATAAATCACTCAATATCGAACATTGAGAGCTGAAATTTTCTAATCTTCAGTTCTCCACATTCAAATCATTCAATTTTGAACGTCTTGAGTTTGAAGTTTTCCCATTTTGAATACTGAGAAAAAAATGCTATTGAATCATAAGTACGCATTGTCGCGCTCGTTCAAAAGAAAATACTATTGATTCAAATAAATATCCGCTCAGCTTTGGATTCAGGACACCCGGATTCAAATCCTTCCTAGAATTCCCACCGGCTCGCATTTCTTGATGAGGGGGTCCGAAGGTCCGAGAGAGAGGCGCTGTGAGCTCAGCGGAGTTGAGCAGTTCCGTAGCCACAAAGCGGGCAGTTCAAACACTCGCATGCATATTTCGCATTTATTTTTACACGTAGAAAATTCACTTTTCATTAATTAGTCTTCATTATTAAATAAGGACCATCCCCTATCATAACAAAAATCTACATTTGTACAAAATACAGTCAATAAATATTATTCCTAATTAAAATGGTTCATACGGCCCTGACTGTTCACGTCATAGAAAATCTTGCAAGGGCGTCACGGCTATCGCAGGCCATATTCGAAAGTGGACATAAATCCAGAGTAGAGCGTACCATCGAATACATAGAATCACTGTTGAGCCGAAATGTATAATTATCTCGTTTCACTGAATATTTATTTAAATCAATAGTATATGCGTCTGAACGAGCGCGAAAATGCGTACTTTTGATTTAAAAGAATTTTTTCTCAGTGAATATTTTGATTTTTCATTCGATTTGAAATGATTGAAATTCTTAATTCTTCAAATATTAAGGTTTTTAATTTGAAAAAAATTAAAGAAATCTATCATTTTTGCATTGTTAATTATGAACATTTGGAATTAAACCTTGATAATATGCTTGTTCAAACTATTTATTTTGCGGTTTATGTATATATCACATACATCAAGATTCGCGGTAGCAAATCGTCGCCAAGTACTAAAAAAAATCAAAAAATATAATGTACTTATACGAGAAAAAAAATCTGACATAAAGGAAAAAATGCGAATGAAAAAAAATTGCTACCTAGAATTATCATCTGTAACATAATTAAATGTTTTTAAGCAATGAAAGTGGATTATATCAGTCGATTTATGAGATATTTCAACCACACTATATACAGTGGAAATAGTATAATTTCGTTTCTTACGGAAAGTTGGGTTTTGGTTAAACTGGCTTTATTTGATAAACATATGTCATAAAACTATAACATATCAAATTGGGCTATTTTAACCGAAACCCAATTTCCATAAGGAACGTGCGGGGTCCTTTATCGTCCAATCAAATCTTTTGAAAAATGCTTCAGTTTCACTGGAGACGAATTTTTCCATGACTGTTTCTTCAATTTCGGAGATTCCGTCAACTTTTATTACCACTCCCTTCACATTTCCGTTTTCTATTTTTGGTTATATAGAACAAACAAAAGTATACAAACGATTCTATTAAAACTTGCATAAACATACTACGTTACACAGTAAATCTGAAGGTATCGTTTTCGCTGCAACAGTATTCAATTTATACGAAAATCTGTATCAATATAAAAAATAAAAAGCTGTTACATTCTTGGATCCTTCTGTTGCAGATCAAATTGATACCTTCAGATTTAGTGTGAAAGTGTACACTTTCTTTAAGATGCGCATGGCAAGACCATAGTTTGTTGGATCATGTAAATTATGATCCATGAATCATGATGTAAATGTAGCCTCAGTATTCCTCGTTTCTTTGAACTCGATATGATCACTTCGTTAAAAATGGCAGGCACTTCAAATTTGAGGAAAAAACTATTTTTGATCGATCATGAAGATCAGCAAACTATTGGGAACAAGCTTCCAACTAATCTTCAAGTCTGAGAGTTTTATTCTACAATACGAGATGCGTAAAAGTAAATTTGAGATCATGTGCTCATTTGACCGTTGATGAAGTTAAAATTTTCTGCGCAAAAGCGTGCATTCCTACACGAAGTCGGCAAAGCTGTGTGGAGAAAGTTGAAAGTTTATATGAGGAATATAGAAATGTCCAGAAGAGAGCAGGAAATGATACACCAAGTCAAAAGCAGAAGAAAGAAGATTTTGAAACAAAATTGAGTCGGCCTTTTGATATTGCGAAATAAGAAGTACTAGAGGATAACGAAGTCTCGCAGGATGCCAAAACATTTTTACTGGACCAAAGGAAAGGGCGAGAAGGACACCTTATCTCGGTATTCAACTATACCACAGTATTAAAAAAGATACGAGAACAGGAAATGGAAATGATGGAAAATAGAAAATAGCGCGCGCATCAAGAAATAGAAGAAATAGGTCAGGTTTATTTAATTATTTACTAATTACTTTAACTTATTGAAGTCCTGATCTAACCAAAATATTTTTTGACAATATAGCCCTCTCAATAAGTATCTCTTCTTCACTGAATAGTTTATTCTTTTTTTCACAACTCGTGTCTGGAAAATTCGATATTTGTCATCCTCAGAGTATAGCGAATGTAGCCAATTTTATGCGACTTTTTTTGCTTCACTTGTAAAGAAAATGCGAAATTCTCAATGGCTGTCTGCAGACAGTCCACAAGAGTAAAAGAGATAGAGAACGATATTATCTCTGTCGATATTTTTGATAGTCTCGATTTAATGTCATCTGCTCGGGTATCGGATATCGTGTCAAATTTATGTGGGCTAAACCATTTTTGAGGCCAGGAGAATTTTCTTTCCCCTAAAAATGTTCTTAAAGTTAAAAGTATTGACGTCCCAAAAAAAATTTGGATTATATTGAAAAACAAAGCAAAAAGTATATATTGTACCCGAGAGATTCTGCGACTTCAAGTGTAGGATCTATCTGATTTGAAATGGATAAAGTGCAATCACGAAATCGATTTGATTCCAGATAATCGAGTTCAACTAGCATCTTCCAGTAGCAGTGGAGGCGATTACTTGAATGCTACGCTCTCATCAGTATTCTCATTGAGTGAAGAAGTAGAGCTCGTTGACAGCATTCCTTTAGAAACGATGCAGATGGATGAATTGCCTGGTTCGTCTGTTGCTGAAGGGTCAAATAAGACCCAAATTATGTCTCCAAGACTTGCAGCAGCTCTTGATGCTGCCAAAGTAAGCGATAGACGAGCAGTTCACGTTTTAACGGCAGTGGTAGAGTCGCTTGGAGTTCCCCTTTCATCTGCTGTTACTAGTAGATCGTCCATACGCCGATTTTGTGAACAATCTAGATCTCAATATATAAAAGAAATCCGAGAAAGCTGCAGTAAATTCGAAAGTAAAGCAGCTGTCGTTCATTGGGATGGGAAGCTTCTCCCTGCATTAACTGGAAAGGATAAGGTCGACGGATTGCCAATAATTATAACTGCTGGAGGAGACAAGTTGTTTCTTGGAGCCACAGAATGTGAATCTGGGACTGAAAAGGATGAAGCTGAGGCGGTGTATGAAACTCTTGAAGAATGGAGCCTCCTTAATGTGGTTCAAGCAACCTGCTGCGATACAACAGCTTCAAACACCGGCCAACGCAACGGTGTTTGTCAATTGTTGAAAAAATCTATGGGACGAGATCTTTTATATTTAGCTTGTCGACATCATGTTGCGGAATTACAGCTGAGAGCTGCTTTTGAGATTAAGTTTGGTAAAACGTCAGGTCCAACCGTGTCAATTTTCAGGAGTTTTCAAGATTCCTAGAATACTAAAGATCTTTTGCAAAGATCTACTACAAATATAAATTTGGAGTAGAAGATCAACTTGTGAGAGATGCTTTGGAAGATGAAACTGACGAAATTGTCTTTTCTGTGAGAGAAAAACTTGAGGGAAAGCACTGCAGGGAGGGCTACGGCGAATTCTCAGAACTTGTGCTCATTTTCTTGGGAGTAATACCACCACGAGGAATATCTTTTCGTATTCCGGGAGCAATGCATCATGCCAGATTTATGGCAAAAGTTATTTACATGCTCAAAATGTTACTCTTTCGGGAAGAATATCCCATGTCTGCAACTGATTCAAAATCTTGCCGTGACGTCTGGATTTTTGTTGTGTGTATTTATGTTCAAGTGTGGTTTAATGCCCCATGTGCTGCTAAAGCGCCTACTCAGGATCTTGAACTGATCAAAAAAGCTCACAAATTCGCATAATATAACAAAGAAATTTCCAAAGTGGTTTTGGAAAAACTCAGCGGACATTTCTGGTATCTAGTACCAGAAACAGCACAATGATACTGCTGAAAGAGGTGTTAAATTAATATCGGACTTTAACTGCTTGATAACGAGGAATGAGGATCAAAAACAGTACTTACTACAAGTAGTAGAAAATTATAGAAAACAGTTTCCAGGTATCAAAAAGCAAACATTGTCTTCGGCCAAAAAATAATATTTTGTGGTCAGAGTAGTAATTAGATTGCATATAAAATGGATTAAGATTATATTTCATTAAAGCATTTATTTTTTATGAATATCAAACTGACATACTAGAGGACAAAGAATATATATATATGTATGTATATATATATATATATATATATATATATATATATTGATATATATTCACGAAAATAATTCTATGTGTCATATTTTATATTATTGATTCACATTTTTAAATAGAAAACTGCTTGAATAAATAAAAAATGTTTAAAACCATGACCTGACGTTTTTAACAGAATTTATCACTCCTTGAAAGTCATTTAATATTATGTATAATTTAGAAAATACGATTTTAAAAATATTTTTTTGAAATTAACTGTTCAAACGAATTATATTTGAACAATTGAAAAATGGTTAGATATATTCTTTTTATACACCATACAGTCAGAAAAATAATTGTATGTATTCTATTTTACCTAATTTTTTCATTTTTTAATGAGGGCTGTCGAAAAAAAATGCTCGAGCAAATGAAAATTGTTAATATAAATAAAAATTTGTTAAAAATTGAAAGAAATGTATCAAAATTATGTAATTATTCAACAAAAAGTAGCATAGGATACCAATTTGAGAAAAAAGTGGACATCTTTGGCTCAATTTTTAGACATTTTAAAAACAAACAATAAATAATTGTTTAAATAAAGAAATAATATTTTCAAAAAATTAACTTCTTCAAGCAATGAGAAAATATTATATTTCAATCAGGAAATACTATTATTTCATACATTTTCTGGGAATGAATAATTGTTTAAATAATTCACCATTGTTTAAACAATTAAAAATTGTTTAAAGAGTCATGGGAAATATTCAAATTGTCCATTAATATTTATCTGTATTAAAAATACGACGGAAATTGCTAAAAAGTAACAATAATACGTAAAAATGTAGTTTTTTTTTATTTTTAGGTAATATTTGGGGAGATGTGGAGGGGTAAGGGTGGGTTGAAGATGAAAGTTATTTGTATGGGTTTATTTTGTAGGCACTCCTCTTCGATCCCTAAAAAACTTGGCACGTTTCGATCAAACCCTGGAACATGAGTTCAACTTTTCGAAAATCCAAAACTTCCCTATGTTAATTAAATGGGATTTTGAAGTGCCCGGTGGCACGTGTTAATATTTGAATTTTGAAGAAAAAAATTACGGATTTTCTTTCTTCGGAAATGGAAACTTTGGGGGGGGGTGTCTTGCCCTGTAGAGTGAAAAAAAATTTTGCAATGCATTTTTGGGCCACCCTAGTGTACATACCTGTATGCCACTTTTTCAGGAGACAGTAATACATAAACAAAGTATTACAGAGATAGGTTTGAATTTACATAAAAAAATTGACAATTTCCAAAATATGCAGATATAAACCTATCGTGAGCTAGGCTATACTAATTTTTACCAGATTTTTGGAGAAAATTGTTGACAATAATTATTCTATAAGTTTGAATGATATTAACAGAAAACTGAAGATATATAGTTTTTTGATAATAAAATCTGCGGGTATTTTCATGGCCATATTTGTAATGAGCGCATCGAAATGAATCGATATACGAGGCTTAGAAAATATAAAAAATTCATGGTCTTGCGTTTAATAAATTTCCAAACTCTACCGAAGTCACGATTTTCATAATTTTTAAATTCGCTGCCTCAGAGTTCTGTACATTTTTCCGATATGGCATAAGATAAAAGTGTATACCTCTAAAAATAAAAAAGTACTAAAAAAAATTCCTCATCTCTTCCTGCGATATTGAAAAGTTTCAGTAATCTTTTTATTATTCTTATATTATTATACCTACAACGTTTCAAAAATATCGAAAATGTATGAACTTGTTTTTAAAAAATTTCTAATCTCTACCCAAGTGGTGAGTTGGATAATTTATAAAGCTGCTGCGTTGGAGCTTTGGACATTTCCACGATCCTCAATTCAGCTATGCATTTTATGCTGTATTAAATAAAACTTCATATATATTTTTACATTATTGGATACGCGAGGTTTCGAAAATATAAGAAATTTATGAACTAGTTTCCAAAAAATTCCCAATCTCTACCGAAGTCGTGAGGTTGATAATTTTTTAAACTGCTGCGTCGAAGTTCTGTGCATATCGCGATAAGAAGAATCGGGATTTAAGAATTTATATGCGTCAAGCTTCATTTCAAGCTCATGATCTCACTGTAATTGATTTCTATAGACGAAAATATATCTTTAGTGTACTATATAATATGTTGTTATTACATTCTCATCAGAGAAGGTTTTATATTTATGTAAAATTTGACCCCCCCCCCCCCCGTTTTTGTCAAATGTCCACGGTTTGAGACCCTCTGAACCCCAAAAACATGTTTTTACGTATGTATCTGCCTGTATGTATGTATATATGCCTGTATGTATGTCTGTCTGTGAACACGAAATCTTTGGAAAGAATGAATCTATTGGATTGGCCTTTGATACACTCTTTTAGTGTCGAAAACTGAAGGTCAGGTTCGTTTGCCAGCCATTTTGGATACAAATTAAAAAAGTTGGAGTTCTTTCAAAATTTTTAAGACCATTTTTTTTCAAGATTCAAAAATCATATGTAAGGCAGTTCGCAGTACTCAAAAAGTCGAACAATTTAGCTCAATGATTTTTTTCGATAAAAAGAAAATTATGAGATTCATAGCATTTTCAAAATTCAAAAAAAGAAATGAAAATGAAAATTTTAAGGCAAACGATGTACGATATGAAACAAAGTCAAAAGAAGAAAAACGTTGCTTTCTGAAAGCCCTACAAGATTGTCACATCAAATTTTCTAATTTTCTTGAAAAATCGAAAATTCAAATTTTGAGCCAAATAACGCGAGATACGAAAAAAAGTTAAGATATCGAAACTATTGCTTTAGGAAGACTTATGAGATTTTTTTTCAAACATTTCTTGGTAGCAGGCACAGTTTGTTTTTTGAGTATGGAACATGATATCGGAATATTGTAATTTTAATTTTTGGGAAAATAGAATTGTCATAAACCTTGAAAATATGCTCGTTGCACATCTACTTATTTATTCCTTGAGGTTTTCGAGTATATATGTATATGCGGCACAGTTTCAACGGGCGTTCATATTTTCTGAATAGATTCGGAAAACTTGTGCTGAACTTCTTCAATTCTTAATTCAGATGACATAATTCTCAAGAAAATTTAATTTTACTTTGGGGTTTTTCCTGATTCTTGTAGTTTAGGATACCACTTATTGTCAAAAAATTCTTAGTTAATGTTTCAATTATCAAGGCTATGAAGTCCACTTCTGAATGGTGGTCCATTATTGGTATCAACACCCTTTTCTTTAAAATAGATATTGGAAAATAATTTTTATATGTATTATTTTGAGAGCAACTGCAGCGTTATGGATGAATTTTCTTGCTGTCTGAAAACGCAGTATGCGTGACGAACTGCCCAGTAAGCATGCAGAACATTTTCTTTCACATTGAAGGCTTGATTGTTGCCTGAAACAAGTGAGTTAATTTTCTAAAATATTTTCTTAAGACAATAACTGCGGCTGGCGCACAGTGGGGCAAAAAAAGCGTCTGTGGACAAATCAATTTTCAGACTAAACTACACACCCGATTTAATAAACCAAATTTTAAAAAAATTTTTTGACTTTTCAAGATTGCCGTTTGGTCAAAAAAAAATTTATATCACCGAAAATGGTCCACGTTGAGGCAAAAGCTCATTGAAAATGATGTCCAGCAGCATTAATTTAATGAAACAAAAATTTAAATTGTGATAAACAAATTAGTGAAAGTTATATCTTCTTTATTTGCCACATTCAAATGCACTCAACCAATATTTTCAGGAGAAATGGGAATAAAGCAATGTTCACTGAAAATTATAAGACGCCAAATATCAATTCCTAATTTTTTATAAAAATTTAATAAGCAAACACAAAATTAGGACATTTTTAATTAAATAGATATAGCTTTTTCAGCAACATTGGCTATAAATATTTCATCAATGACCTTATGCTGTAATAGTTTTCATTGCAACAATAATCGTGTATTGTTTGAAAAAATTACTAAACAGATGCATTATTTAGCCATTTTCGAGTAGATACGTCGTGTTTTCAGCAGAATCAATAACTAGTAGATTGTCAACGTGTCTTGCTGTTACACTTTGTTGTTGTTGTTGTTGTTGTTGTTGTATAGACGGGCGAGAAGCGCCAATGGAGCTTCCCTAGCGTTCAAGCTATAAAGCCTATTGTGCCACACCCTTAACTAGTCTTGGAATAGACCAGCGACTACCGAGTAGTAGTCCCCTCATTGAGCCTTTCTCCCAAGAAGATCGCCATCTCTTTTCCGGGACTCTCAAAATCGACTAGTGACCCCAAGCATGTTCCCCTCTTGGAGCCCTTTACCAGGGATGTCACCAGCTTCTCTTGAGGGGACCTACAGTTTAAGGTGGGTTCCGAACCACCGAAGCCCCGGTAGAAGTACATAGAAAAATTTCCATTGGTATCGGGACATTTCTGCTGTTACACTTTACACATAGCCAATAATTGCTTATTGCTCAAATAAGTTTAGTTGACAAATTAATTATTAATTGCTGGAAAGCATTGTTTTTTCAGAATTCCTCATCTCTAAGTCGTGAGTTCAATAATTTTTAAAGCTGCTGCTTCGGAGCTCGATGCATTTTTCCTATACTGTAAAAAATTAAACGATATATACCGTAGAACCACCTAACTTCGGGCTTTGGCCCAAATTTCGGACACCCAATTTTTTTTGCTTTTACACAAGCAAATAGTATAAAGGCAATAAAAAATTTGAGTCCGAAGTCAGCAATGATGCAAGAACCCAATTCTCTCTTCCAAAAAAGTATAAATGCAAGGAAAATAAGTTTTTGAAGTTTTTGGCCAATTTCCGAAATTAGGTGAATCTTCGGTACCCATAAAAAATGTATGCGTATACTGAAAAATGTTTTCTAATCTCTGCCGGGGTTAAGAAAAAGTTTCATAGAAAACTTTTCGTTATTTCTACATTATTCAAGACAGGAGGTTCCAAAAATATAAACAATTTATGAACTGGTTTTTAAAAAATGCGCAATCTCTACCGAAGTCGTGAGTTTGATATTTTTTAAACTGCTGCGTCGGTCTTCTCTGACTGTCTCTATAACAAGAATTTTTTTTTCAATACGTTTAAAAAATCCGCTTAAGGTTTAACGTCATAGATTTTCATGATATATTCAGAAAATCGTAAAGATGGAGATTGCAATTATGCAAAGATTAAGAAATTATTGTCATAAGATAGTAAAAAAAATTCAAACTATCTACTGTTACGGAATTTTCCGTAAGACTTGAGTAATATTCACTTTAATGTTTCTAACTGGAAACCCGTCAAATTTAACGGATTGATTCGAAAATGCTAAAACCATGAACGCTTCAAAATAGCACATTTTCAGACAATTTTAATGTATAATCGAGTACTTTTCTCTTCTTACTTTATGTTACTTTATCAAATTTTGTTTTGAATTTATAAACTTTACTCATCAAGAGACTGTTTTTTGGAATGAAATTGAAATTGCGTGAAGAAGTTGCATTAAACTACCTTTTGATGCCATTAACTGATTTTTGTCAAAAGCGTGAGATGGGAGGATATGACTCTACGGTCGCGAAGTCACTAATTTTTTATTTGTTTTGTACATAATATCATGAATAACAAATTAAAGATGCATGCAAGAACATCGTTATTGTACCAAACCGATCAATTTCTTAACTCCAAAATATCTCATAGGGTAAAGACATCAGTAGCGAGCCACTCAAGGTTAGAATCATTCCTATGAAGAGGAGGGGTATTAATAAGCACTATTTTTCGGGTTAAAGCGGATTTCGTTTTCCTTTCATTCTGTACATCCTTTTGATCAAATTGAACGGAAAAATAGCCATTTTGTGTTCGTAGTTGACAGTTCAAATTTCTGAATTATCTGAAGAATATTGTTCCGTTGGAAAAAATGACCTGTAAAGTGTAGATATTGATAAGAGAAATATTTTTGGTCCTGAGCATACTCTTGCTGAAAACAATAGTTTTCGAGAAGAATGGGGCAAACCAGTTTTTTGTGTCTTGTTTTCAGCCCAAGCACATTTGACCACACTCTAGAAAATTACAAATTTCATTTGTTATTTTGAAGAAAGGCTTTAGGGAAAGTATGATAGTAATTTTTTGCTAAAACTTCATTACAAAATTTATACTTTCCGATTCTAGTACTAAGTCTTAATCGAGGTTAGAAGTGTTAAGAAGAAACAATAATAATATTAGAAGATAATAATCAGAAAAGAATTAGCCTAGGGTTGGTTGATTTGAAATGACTCATATGTCAAGAAGCATCATGTGAGAAATAAGTTCAATGATAATATTCATTTCCTTATTTAAAACATTCAAGCTAGAATTAGAGGGGAGGCCCACTTCTGGATGGTGGCTCACTCTGATCTCCTTACCCGTTTTTTAAGATTAATACCGGAAAATAATTTTCATATATTTTATTTTTGAAGCAATTGCAGCCTTATTGCTGGATTTAATTGCAGCGTACGAAGACCCATCTTGCGGAGGTCGCTGCGTGGTGAGCATAAAAAAATTTTATTTACTCTTTTTCACATTAAAAACTTGAATTTCACATAAAACATGTTGATTGATTAAAAAAATTATTCTCTTTCAGGCAACGGCTGGTTCCGGCAGTCCGGTTTGCGGTAATGATGATTGCAAATATAAAACTGTCAGAGAATTAAGGTGCTTCGCCCATTGTGGAAGAGGTAACTTGTACAGAAAAATATTTTCATTTCTCAGAATAATTTTATAACGCTGAATATTTGGTGAGCAGATAATCATTTAGTCAATAACTTTTGATTTTTGTATGTGCTTCGCGTGTGCTAAGAGCATATCATGGACATTACAAATCATTGAAGAATTGAGAAATCATTGTTATAGGATAGAGGACAAAATTTTGCTTTATTTTTATCGATAATTGTCTAAAATAATAATAAAGATTAATAATTATTGCAGTTGTCTCACAAGCAAGCGGACCATGCGACAACGTT
>JAUMHM010000049.1:19037098-19056070 GCA_032362435.1 Melikaiella ostensackeni
GAATATTTATTACTGATTACATTTCATTTTTTTTAAATTGTTACAGAGCGATGTAGGTTCATCAGTTCTTTATCGATCCTATTCTCAGATTTACGACATTGTTGGTAAGTATATATGCAATTTCTCTATGGAAACATTATCCGATTACAATTATTAAGATATTTTGAAAATTTCTTTTCAGTCGCATATCAAAATTTTCTACCAAATTTGATTTGATTTTTTAGTTTTTGTCTATAATAGAGCTATTTTTGAAAACAGGTATCTTGTCTGATGTGAATGACTGCACTGGCGGACCGAGTGCAGCAATTTACACAAGAGTAGGCCCGCATCTTGACTGGATTTTGCAACACACAAAAGACGCATGCTATTGCACAAAATAAAACTATAATTAAATATCTATATGCATTTCATTTTTATTCTTTATTTATTTATTTGTATACGCACTCATTAGTTCATTAAAGTTGAATGTTTTCTTATTAATAGCTTATGACTAATATTACTATTAACACTTATACGGTTGTGTAAATAAAATAAAGAATAATGCACAGGAAAATATTTATTTAAATATGTAAAAACATATTAGAATCTAGCTTTGTCAATATAAATGTTTTTTAAACTTCATATATATGCATTCTTGATTTTCAAGTCTGACAATCATTAACTAGGTCACCTGTAAGAGTCTGATAAATTTGCAAGATACTCAAAATGTTCTTTGCTCTTTTAATGCGTTATGAATGTTGGCTAAAGTGACGAGGTTTCTGATAAACTTCACTGAAATTCCTCAGTCTTTTTTAAATACATGCACAAGTAAAGTCAAGTCCATAACAATGTTCGCTCAAATTATATTAATAAATCTCTCTGTTGGTTTGAATCTGTTCGATAAAACAAATTTGAAAAGGGTTTATAGGCAAACTGATGTTTCCTACGGGAGTCCTGCCTACAAGTATTGTGGTAAAGAAAATATTGATCATTCGTATTATACTATATTCTTTTGACTTATTCACTATTTAATTTTTATTATAATTAAATTTTGCATTTTTATTTCGCATTTCTTAATGAATTAGAATGTGGAAGACGAAATCTCTTTCCGGTACTTGATATTCGAATAGTTGGTGGACAAGAAGTGGAAGAGAACGAGTTTCCTTGGATGGCTTGTATCGTAGGAAACCATACAAATTTAATTTGTGGCGGTTCTCTGATTAATGATAAATATGTATTGACAGCTGCTCATTGTCGACATTCGGTGTAAATATACATGTTTTATTTTGACTTAAAATAACAAAATAAATTGGTAAATTTACACTAAATATGATTTTGATTTTTAATGCAAATACATATACACACTTGTGTAAAGATTATTTTAATCAAGTTACAGAAGAAACGAGATGAAAGTTGCGATTGGAGACAGTAACATATGCCAACCAGATTTGCGAACTGTGATATTTTCAATTGAAAAATTGATTCCGCATCCAAAATTTAATAAGAAAACACACTATGGTGACATTATGCTTGTTAAATTAACCATGAGAGTCACGTTCAACCAATACATAAGACCAATATGCCTACCAAAAAGACATAAGATTTAAATTTTTAAAAATTGGATCAAACCTTTTTATTCAACGAACTATATTTTATATGGGTTTTATTTTTATAGCAAGATGGCTTAAAACTGACTTGGAATTTGAGGGCAAAATAGCTACAGTATTGGGTTGGGGCTTAGCTGATTCACCTAAAGAAGTTTGCTCCCTTCGTGCAGTCAATTTGACAATATACGGATCCAAAGATTGCCCCTCGAAAAATGAGCATATTTTTTGTGCTGGAAGCTCTAATGGCACTCGCGATGCGTGTACGGTATTGATTTTATGTTCTTTGAATATATAGGAAATGGCTGACTTTGAAGTTTGTAACTAAGTAATTTAATTAGTTTAATTAATAATTAATTTTATTTATTCTTTTTGAAGAAGTTTTCTGCGTTCTAGATAAATAAAAAAAGGACTAAATTTAAATATGTATTTTTATCCTCAAATTTAGTTTGAATTGAATTCAGTAAAATTTGTCTGGATTCAAGCGAAATTAAACTAATTTTCAGTTCTTATTACCCGAATTATTACTAAAGTTTTGAAAAATCGGAATTAGCGGTTTAAAATACCAGACCTCTCACTTTCACCCGATGTATTTTATAAAATCTTTCATGGGTCTTTACAAGATTCGCGAAGATTTTTTAAGATTTGAAAGATTTCCGAAATCTCCAGCGATATTTAAAACTGCTTTTCAACTGTTTTTGAGTTGCTGAATCTTGGGACCTCCGAAATCTTGCAAATCCTAATCTGATTTTCGTGATTCTAAATCTTTGATTTTATGTTTTTTAAGCATCGAAATGAAATCTATTTCTATATGAAAATTGTTTGTGTACTAAAAAAGAAACACACAAAAGTTCACAAATCAAAAATAGACTTCGAAACTACCCACTATTTCGGCTTATCAGAGACAAATGTACAATAAATGTACAACAAAAAGAAAGAAGAAAGAGTCAACCATACCAATCTCTCACTCTTTCTTTTCTTCGCCTTTTTTATACTACTATAGCAACCTTTTTATACTCCTACTACTACTACTACCTTTTTTATACTTTTATACTACTTTTATACAACTTTCGAAGCCAATTTAGACTTCCTCATCAAGGGTAATTTATAGGAGAACTACAGTTATAAATAATAAAACTTATATTAATTAAATTTAAATATTACCTGAAAATAAAAATAAATAATTTGATATCAAATGTTATTTGGTCAATTTTCTTCTAAATATGAAAAATCTATAAGATCGAAATGAAATGTACTTTCTTATGAAATTTTTTTTTGTACTAAAAATAGAAAACACAAAAAAGTTCTGTGTATCAGTATATGGCAAACTTTTTAAAGCAAATTCGAGATAGATTTCTTAAATTTATTGGTAGCCTCATTAAAAGTTTGTTTGTTTCTTTTATTGTTAAAATCAAAACATATTTTCTTGTTAATATCAAATACCCTTTTTGGAAAACCCCATGAATCTTGCACTTCAACAATAAATCTTTCTGTAGATTCTGTAGTGACTTTGAAAAAGATGTCCGAAGTAAATAGCCCCTCTTCTTAAATTCAGACAAATCTTACTCAAATCAATTTAAACCAAATTTTAAGGTGTAACAATTTTAAGTATTTTTTTTATTTTGATTCGATTATTTTGATACGCTGATTACGAATATGATAATGAAAATACTCGCAAATTTCATTTTCAAGGTCAAAACCACAAACAACTATTTTTGTGAACAGTTTTTCGTCTCTATTTTGAAAACCATTGATCTGAACAAAAAAAAGGTTTTAATAAAAGTTGTAGAGCAGAAAAGACACATCTTTCATGATAAATATTTTTTTTCTATAAGACCATTATCTTACAAGAAAATGAGATTTTCTAAAAAATAGACGTACCCCGGAAAGGGGTAGGGGTGTGACTTAAATTATTGTTGTTACTAATCACAGGGGTACTTCTTCCCCCACGAGTCATTGAAAAGGAGTACGAGTGTGACTTAAATTATTCCTGTGTTCAGTTTCAGAGATGTCTTGCCCCCCCCCATGAGACACTGGAAAAGGAGAGGGGTGTGACTAAAATTATTTCTGTGATCAGTCACAGGTATGCATTTTCGCCCCCAAAAGACATTAGCAAAAGGTACCGCTGCGACTTAAAGTATCTCTGTGACCAGTCACGGGGATGCCTTCTAACACCCAAAGAGGCATTGGAAAGGGGTAGGAGTGTGACTTAAATTATTTCTGTGACCAGTCACAGGTATTCCTTTCTGGCACCACGAGCCATTAGACCAGAGTGCCGGTGTGACTTAAATTATCTCTGTGACCAGTCACAGGGATGCCTTCCCACCCCAAACGAGACATTGGAATGGGGTATGAAAGTGACTTAAATTATTTCTGCAACCAGTCACAGGTATGCCTTTCCGCCCCCACGAGACATAAGACAAGAGTGCCGATGTGACTTAAATTACTCTGTGATCAGTCACAAGGATACCTTCCACCCCAAGCGAGACATTGGGAAGGGGTACGAAAGTGACTTAAATTATTTCTGCGACCAGTCACATATGTGCCTTTCCGCCCCCACGAGACATTAGAAAGGGGTACCGTGTAACTTAAATTACTCTATGACCAGTCACAGGGATACTCACCGCGAGACACTGAAAAGGGATAGAAGTGCGACTAAAATTATTTCTATGTCAAGTGACAGGGATGCCTTCCCACCCCCAACGAGACATTGGAAAGGGGTAGGAGCGTGACTTGAATTATTTCTGTGACCAGTCACAAGGATGCAATCCCGCTCCCCACGAGACATTGGAAAGGGGTACGAGTGCGACTTAAATAATTAATGTGATCAGTTACATAGATGCCTTGCCCCGCCTCCCCCTCTTGTGACCAGTTACAGGGACGAGTTCCCGCCACCACGAGACATGGGAAAAGGGTATGGGTGAGACTTAAATTACTTCCGTGACTAATCACAGGGATGCCTTCTCGCTGCCCCTACAAGACATTGGAAAGGGGTACGGGTGCGACTTAAATAATTAATGTGATCAGTTACATAGATGCCTTGCCCCTCCGCCCCCTCACGAGACATTGAAAAGGGATAGGGGTGTGACTTAAATTACTTCCGTGACTAGTCACAGGGATGCCCTCTCGCTGCCCCTACAAGACATTGGAAAGGGGTACAGGTGCGACTTAAATTATTACTGTATCCAGTTACACAGGTGCCTTGACCCCCCACCCCTCCCGAGACATTGGAAAGGGGTAGCGGCGTGACTTAAACTATTTCTGTGACTAATTAATAATCGCAGGTGTGCCGCAAGTCCCATTTCAAGGAATTCTACACTTTTTACCTACATTTCCCTCCTTTTCTCGAAAAACAATGGTTTTTAAGAAAAAATGTGCATTACATAAAAGGTGTAATTTTGGAAGGTCTACAACTTTTACTCGAAGCTTTTTTGTACCGTTCTATTATTTACTGAAATAAACGAAAAAAAACATGAACTTTTATAGTTTTATCAAATTTCTGACCTTAAAAATCAAATTTTGGGGTATTTTCACTATCATATTCGTGATTAGCGTGTCAAAGTTCAACTTTATAATCAGTTTCAAATTAATCGGAGCTGCTCTATTTTCGGAACTTCACCCTTTTTTTTACTTTGCAGGGCGACAGTGGAGGTCCTCTTCAAATAGCGAATGAAAATAGACGATACGAATTGATTGGTCAGTATCATAATAAAAAATATCGTTTTATACAATATATATAGTACACATTTTTAAAACTTAAAATTTTCGATGAGAAGGAATAGTTTCTGGAGGAATTGGCTGTGGAGATACACGTCCAGGATTCTACACCGATATTTCGTCCCTAATGCCCTGGATTATGCAAATAACTACGAAAGATTCAATGTACTGCTGGCGATAGTACAAAATTTTATTATATAGCTTCATAGTTGTTTTCACATTATATATAGATTTTATACGATACAAAATTTAATCAGAAAGCTAATATTACATAAATATTAAAGACGTTGCTTAAAAAAAAGCAAATAATAAATAAATAATAATTTGATAAATGGGTCTGAAATCTTTTCGATTTAACCCTGAATATTTCATGCTTCACTCGTATCATAAACCACTCAATGTCAGGTGGTCTGGCATAAAGATCAGAGTGTAGTTCAGATCGAACTCAGTAACTCTTTCTTCGGGTTACGAAAGTCAGTTTCCACGCCGAGTGCACCTCAAAAATATAGAATGGAATTGAGGTTGATGATACTCGCGATTGCAAATCTTCTAATCATATACGTTCGTTGAGAGTAATTAAGTGTATTAAACTTCAGTAGACAATTTAATCGGACACTTATAACTCATTTATTAATAAATTAAATTCGATTTTTTCAGGAGGTACAATCTTGGAGACATCTGGAACCTAAAATCACTCCTAATTGCGGTACTAAATTTTCTCTGAAATTATCATAAACGATTTTTTGTGTGTGAAATGAATATTTAATTGAAATAATCAGTTCAAAAATAATTGACATACAATAACTGAATTCGATCAGCTAGTTTATCAATTGTTTTTTCAATAGTTTTAAATAAATACTTTTAGGGACTAAAATAAACTTAAATTTTGTATTGCACTTAACAGAATGTGGACTGTCAGGTGAAGGTATTTCAAATCGGATTGTAGGGGGATTTATTAGTACGCCCCATATGTTTCCCTGGATTGCAGCAATATTTAATAAAGGAAGTTTACACTGTGGAGGAACACTAATTAATGATCAATATATTTTAACAGCAGGACACTGTGTTAAATGGTACGCTCACTTAATTCAAACCAATTCTGTTAGCTTTGCTTTTCTTTAAGAAAAATTGATTTATTTATAGCTAATAAATTTCAACAAATGTAATGAAACGCATGAATTATAATTTACATTTTTTTTCTTATTTTTTCTATATTTATTAATAGGGTTTTCATATGATTGTCCTTTTACAAATAAGATATTTTAATCAAAAATAAAATTTTCTATAATTAGGATAAGAAGCTGTAATCTCAAAAAAAAAATTTTTCGGTTTTCGATACGTGCAGGACAAAGCAAGAGGTTCTGACTGTGGGGTTGGGAATGCATGACATAGAAAATTCAAAAGAAGGTTTTATCATTCCTATCGAAAAGGTGATACTACACCCGGCCTTTGAGAGTGATTATCTCCATGATACACACGACATTGCTCTTATTAAACTAAAACACCGAGTCCAATTTTCAGACGATATTAGACCAGTATGTCTGCCCAAAAAAGGTATGATTATCTTATTTTTTACCTCATTTTAAGGCATTACATTTTTATTAAGTTTAATTAAAATTTGTTCAAAAAGTTTTAAATACACTGTAGAAGCAGGGAATTATTTTAGGGCTTATTTCAGGTTTTAAAATAAGAATAAAAAAAAACAATCTTGAATGTTACTAAAATGAGATCAGTGGTGGGATTCAAGAGTCATATTTTGTTTTACATTGAGAATAACAGAATGAAGTTATCCTGCTCAAAAACAGGACCCGTGAGAAATGATGCTGTAAAAAAAAAGATCTCTAGTTTTTACAGTGTACATTATGATTTCTTTAATTACTTATAATTAAAAACCGCTGCAAAGTAGTTTGGTGGGCGCGTTCATTATATTATGGTCTATCTTTAATTGTGATCATTTCATGAACACTGTGCTTCCTCATAGAGGCTTGTTTTGTTATAAAGAAATATTTCTTTGGCAAGAATAGGGCTGACATATTTTCTATGGTCGTGGTGAAAGACTGCTATGATAAGAGTATTTTAGATTGTAAGAGGAGTTTGAGGAGATGGAAAAGGCAATTTTGCCTGCAATCTTTTATTATTTATTTCTTATTTTGTATTGATTATTATTATCTATTGTTTATTTTTCATAGGTCATAGAAGGTTTTTATATTGTGCAATAGATTCATTTCATCAACAGGAATAAATTTTATACTTAAAATATTTGTGCATTTCAAAAATTGAAAAATTTTCATCCTTTAAACGTTAAACAAATTGACAAATCTGTATATATCATTAATTTATTTTGTCATACAGGTTTGATAATTACTTCAACCGATTTGTCTTATCATAAAGAATGAATGAAGTTACAATATTGGTGTATTTCCAAAATTAAGAAAGTTTTTCTCTCACAAACTTTAGAAAAATTTACAAATCTGTACATATCATAACTTCATTTGGTCATAGATTGCTTGTAAATACATTAATCAATTCATGTTGTCAAAATGAACAAATTTGGTATGTATTATGTTGCTATAGTCCTAATATTTAAAAAAATGTACTCGTAAACGAAAAATTAAAAACTTCAAATATTCTTAAAGATGAAAATTTTTTATGGAGATAGCTATAAACATTCTATTGCATTTTGTGAACCAAATACCAACCCGTGTTTGAAAAAAATCGGGTTACGGGGCATGGTACTACTACCAATACTGTGATCAAACTTCTTAAAGTTTCGAATTTTTCAAAATTAACTCTAGCCATTGTCACGTTATTTAATGAATGAACTTCAAACTTTTTTGTTCAAAATCGATGTATTTCATTTAAGTCTACGTATAAGTTTTTTTTTCTTTAATATAATCAAAATTGCAAAAAAAAATCACATCTAAAACCATTTTTGAAAAAATATAAAATCGAAAAAAAAAATTCATTCTTATCCGATCCGAAATAATGGACATTAGTTGTTTTCGAGTTATCATAAAAAGAGTACTATTGACCTCATTTTCGGACTCCTGAGGTCGAATTATGTTAAGATATGTCAAAAAATGAAGTTCGAAAATTTTCATCTACAAAGCTTCCTCTTTGAGGAAGCAATTAATGGAATAAAACATTAGGAGCCGTTCAAAAACTACGTCACACTGCCGGGGGGGGGGGGGATTACCGAGTTTTGTGACGATTCGTGGCATAGGGGGTGGGTTACACAGAATGTGACATTACGCATGGAAAATATAAATGTGAATTACAATTTTTTGTAATGCTTGAAAAAATTAAAATTAGTGATTTTATTTTGCAAGTGAAGCATCTACAGACTTCCCACTCTTTTACCTATTTCCCTCTTTTCCCTTTTTAAAAGAATTCCTCTCTTTTCCCCTGTTTTCAAGAAACTCCCCCTATTTCATTTTTTTCTCGAAAATCGAACAATTTTTGGTTGAAAGTTAATTATTTTCAAATGAAAAGTCTACTAATATATTTTTGGTTCAGAATTCATCTCTTTTGGTTAAAACTTCTACTATTTTGTTAAAGATTTAACTATTTCTTTGCAAATTAATCTTTTCAACTGAAAATTGAACTATTCCATTTTTCGCTATAAATTTTAGTTTTTTTTTCGTTGTAAATTTTTCTTTGCAAATGTAAATCAACTATTATATTTTTCGTTGAGATATAATCTTTTTTTATTGAAAATTCAGATAATTGTTTGATAGTTAAACTTCTTCGTTAAAAATTCATTTTTTTGTTGGAGATTCATTATTTTAATTGAAGATTCAACTATTTTGTTGAAAATTCAACTCTTTTGTTGAAAATTCATCTTTGTAGGTTGAAAATTCACCTATTTGGTTAAAAATACAATTATGTCGTTAAAAATTCGTCACTTTCGCTTGAAATGTCAACTATTCGATTGTCAATGCTACTCTCTGGTTGATAAATACTTTCTGTTTGTTGGAAATTCAACTATTTGATCGAAACTTCATCTTTGTACGTTCAAAATTCAACGATTTTGCTAAAAAGTCGTCTTTTTTTTCGTAAATCCAACTGCTTCGTTGAAAATTCGTACCTCTTGGTTGAAAATTAATTTTTCTTTGGTAGAAAAGTTCTTGGTTGAAAATTCATCTTTTTTGGTTGCAAATTCGACTGTCTTCTGAAAAATTCGTCTTTTTGACTCCAAGATTCAACTATATGTTTAAAAATCCAACTATTTTTGTCTGAAGTATTATCTTTTTTGGTTGAAAATTCAACTTTATCGGTTAAAAATTCAACTATTTTGTTGAAAATTTCTCTCTTTTGCTTGAAAGTTCAACTATTTGATTGTAAATACAACTGTTTGGTCTAAAATTGTATTATGTTGTTTATTGAACATTCTACTATTTGGTTGAAAAATTATCTTTCTTGGTTGAAAATTAATCTATTGTGGTTGAAAATTGAGGGAATTTGTTAAAAAGTCATATTTTTTTCGAAAATTCAACTGCTTCGTTGAAAATTCGTTCCTCTTGGTAGAACATTATTTTTTTTTTTTTAGAAAACTTTTCTTGGTTGAAAATTCATCTTTCTTGGATGCAAATTCGACTGTCTTCTAAAAAATTCGTCTTTTTGACTGCAAGATTCAACTATATGTTTGAAAATCCAACTATTTTTGTTTTAAGTTCTATCTTCTTTGGTTGAAAATTCAACTTTTTCGGTTAAAAATTCAACTATTTTGTTGAAAATTCCTCTCTTTTGCTTGAAAGTTCAGCTATTTGGTTGTAAATACAACTTCTTGGTCTAAAATTGTTTTGTTTTGTTTCTTGAACATTCTATAATTTGGTTAAAAAATCATCTTTCTTGGTTGAAAATTAATCCTTTTTGGTTGAAAATGCATCTATTTTGTCAAAAATTTCAAATTTTTCAGAAAGAAAAAATTTTAATCTTAAGCCTTTCTTATTGAAATCAATATGGTACCTGTACATTAATTTTATTTAAAAGAATTCACACCCCTATTTTCGTGAAAAGTCACCCTATTTCCTCTGTTTTGAGAGTATTTTGGGCTGTGAAGTCTGTTAAAATATTAAGTTTGTATGTTTTGTATTTTATTTTGGGCGTTTATAAAGTAAAATCGAAGAAAAAATTTCGACCTGAAAGATTGTAAATCATTTCATAAAGATTTCAAAGATTTAAAATCATTTCACAAAGATTCCAAAAGATTTTAAAAGTTTGTACAACAATACACAAAGATTTCAAAAGATTGTAAATCATTTCACAAAGCTTTCAGAATATTTCATAAAATTTCAGATTTCAAAAGATTTTAAAGCATTTCACAAAGATTCCAAAAGATTTCAAAACTTATAAGTTTATTTTAAAAATCGATATTTTTAAAAATATTCACAAAAATTATGAAAGGATTCAAATTAAAACGGTCGGCGCAACAAAGTAGAATTTCATAAACATAATTATTAATTATTATATCTCTTAGAGAATATCATTTTTTCAAAGCTTGAAGATTGTTCTCGATTGTTATACAATTTTTTAATAGTTATAATTCTGAATTCTTGTTTTTATCATATTTATTACAATTCTTTAATTTATTTGTCTTGTTATCATGACTAATAAAAAATATCACATTTTTAAAATTTTAAATGTGATTCCCGGTTTGAATTTGTATTCCTGGTTAATTTCTGGCTATATCCCGGTTTTGCCTGTTAGTAGACACTCTGGTTATTTTTAAGTGAAGAGCATTGTTGAAATTTGGACAATTTAGATTAAAATGTCGGAAAATCTTAATCGTGAAAAGATTTTTATAGAAAGTATTTACGTTAAAGATTGTACAAATTAAAATGTTTGAAAAAAGTGTCTTCAAAGGACCAGGCTTAAAATAGAAGAAAATAAGAACCAAGCTGTGAGGACTCCAATCAAATGATTTACAAAATAAATAATATTAATTTAATGACTTCATAGGTCCCGATTACACAGGTAAAAAGGTCAAAGTCACAGGTTGGGGTCGAGTAATAGAAGGAGGTGGACCTTCACGATTTTTAAGGCAAGCTTCTTTAAAAGTAATGTCTTGGCCAGCCTGTAAAAATACTTCCTTTGGCGAACATCTTACTGAATCTATGATATGTGCCTACAATGATAATACCGATGCTTGTCAGGTATTTGACAAACAAAAAATTTCCAATTTTTAAACGTTTAACTTAAAACTCCTTCCTAAAGTATAATCATTAACAGGGCGATAGTGGTGGACCTCTACTCTACAAAAGACCAAGTGGAAAATACGAAACGATTGGTAAACACTTTTTATTTCTCGTACATTTTTTACTTTCCTCCAATAAACCTTTCTTTGAACTTATCTTCATTTATTTGAATTATTAATCAGACACTTTAATTATAAATAATATCTTTCCTAATAGGAATAGTTTCATGGGGTATTGGATGTGCTGAAAAAGGGATTCCTGGAATTTATGTTAGAAACACTGATTATTTGAACTGGATAAAAAGAAACACCAAAGATGCAGAATACTGTCTCGATCGTTAATACTTAATGATGCACAAGACTGTCAACCACAGTAAAAAAATAATAAACCATAAAAGAATATATATATATTTAGGGTTTGACAAATATTTCACTACCCATATCAATAATTTAAAAAACGTTTTATTAGTAATTTATATAAGCCGGTGAAATTAAATGAAACCTTATTAAAGTGAATTTAGAAACTGCGATTGTAAATAAATAACAGTATTATAAATAAAAATGTATTTTATTTATAATTGTGAAAAGTGTGGGCGTACAAAATAAGACATAAAGACCAATATCTAAAATAATAATAAAATCCCCAACTATTGTTACTTCTAACTTTATCGAAAGGCGAATATCAAGTTTACTGTTGATTGAATTAAACCAATAAAACTCGATTGTTAAGATGTCAAATTTTGTTCCATGAGTCATTCGTTATTTCGAATCACTAATCAGTTCATATTTTTAACATTATTTTACGAGCATAAAAATTATTTTTATCGACTTCTAATTCTGCACGCTTATCAAAATGATAGCGACGGATTAAACATATGAACATGTTAGATTATAGATACACGTCATAAACCAAGACATAAAAAAGGAAATTAATAATTTAAAACAAGGCAAACTAGAAACAACTATTACATATCAATGACTGATTGAAGCACACATTATTAACACGACTATTTAGCGATTCTGTAATCTAATACATCACAGCACACAATATAAACCATGAAATTGTGTCTCTAATTTTTAATCAATTCCATACAACACAGTCAGAAATGCCACTCATGAAATTGAATTTACTTGCAAAATAATTTGATTCACTTCTTAGCTCTTATGAAATACGAATAAGATTGGACAGTAAATCATCAAATATTAGATAAAATTTTTAAAATTTGGCACACTTTATTCCGAAACTGCAAATTCTATTGGTTCAATTATGAGGACCGGTATTTCTTTTGTAAGACAAAAGAAGCGAATGAAATTACTTTATCTAATGGGAGATATAGTCATAGACACAAGTTTTAATCTACTTGAATATATGAATGCAATTATTTATGTCAAGATTGCGCAAATGTACAATGTGAACTTAATTCTATTTCGACGCAATGCAGCCTATTTGTAACGAGAATGTTACAAATTCAAATTAGTTAATTAAAAATTGTTCTAACTACGCATTTTTCTCACGCCAGATAGAGCAGCAAAAATAGTTTCAATTTTAGTACTCATCATAATCAAAACTACGATTTAAATCTAATATTATAAAAATTCACTCCTGTACAATCTTAATGTTACTCTGCTGTATTAAAGTATCTGTTTTACCTCATTACATTTTATTTACACCCTTGAATTAACATTTATTGTACTATTCTTATTAGGTTTTAGAGTGCTGCGCACTTATTTCCTCATACAAGAATCTTTCATTCTTTTATATATCCATTTTTAATTTGCTTTCTTTTAGAGTTTGTGAACAAGAAAGTGAAACAAAGTTCGAAAATACCGAAAAAGCATATCACTAAATAATTAATAGAGATACTGAAATTGTTCATATGGCTGGCAGGATATAAAAATTAAAAAGATAAATAAAATGCCCTTTGAATAATCTTGGCAAAGGGATACAGAACTTTCAACTGTATATTTAAAAAAATTAAGCGTATGAAATATAAAAAAAAAAAAAATGAAAAACTAGAGAAAAAAAAATTCCCTTATATTAGAGTGCAACTATTGCAATTTAAAACATTGCAGCTGTAATAGAAAAATTTTGGACGGTATTTCCTGAGAAAAATAAGTTTATATTCTCAGTACCCTAAACAATTCAAAAAGGACGACTTCCAAATCCTTTCCTTTAAAACCTTACTTTAACAATTGATTATGCCAGGAAAATAACTGTAATTTTTTGTCGTGAACATGTGTTTGTTCTAAAATTAAATCAATACTCATTCACCTTAAATTGAGATAACAGAAAATTTCACAAGGATTAAAAAACAAGCAATTTTTATAGAGAATAAAATAATGCGTGAAAAAAATTCTCTTACAAAAAAGGTACGTGCGAATGGATTTCAGAGCATTTTCGAATTATTTTGTTATTTATAAAAAAAATGGGTACGTGATCATATTTTTAAATATACGATATGTTCATATTTTATATCGTTTAAAATGAATAAACTGAAGGGCTGCAATACAGAACTAGATAACCAACAAATACGGAATTTTTCAGGAAAGCGAAAAATCATTCTGTGAAATCGAAATCACTATTTAAAGATAAAACAAATATCCACTTCCGAGCTAAGGTGTTGCTCTATTGAGGCCAAAAATGTTTAATCAGAAAACGTGATCCAGTTTCGAGGAAATAGATGTAGAAGTTGACAATTTCAAAGTGACACTAACCTAAACTTGGAGCAGGCTCGGCTGCGGATTGCGATAAAAAATGAAACCTTCAGTTTAAGTAAAAAAAAAACTTTTTCCTGAGATATCAAGTTTCTGAATGCAGGTAAAAAAGGTTTGATTAGAACAAAAAATAAGTCAATCCCGAGTGAACAAGAATAAAAAATACTTGACCCAAAAAAAGTAATCTCTTCCGAAAAAATAAGGATTGAAGATCTCGATATCCCAGTAAGACTGAGGTTTTTTTCTTTATGGCTGAAAGGTCAATAAAAAATAAAAAACTTATATATTTTTTATCAATAAACAATAATAATTTCAAGAAATATTGACGCAGAATGGAAGAAAATAGTTATTACTACGTTAAAGTTTTAACTGAATTTAACTAAAATTTAATTTGAATTTTTTTTTATTGCTATGTTAGAAAACGAGATCTCAAATAGATCCTTTCAACACGACGTGTATTTCATTTTTTAAGAATGTTCTTGCACAAAAAAAAACACTTTTGCAAAAATGTTGATTATCTAGTTCTGTACCGTCACCCTTCGACTAAAGAAATTCATTCACTGTATTTGCATACTACATTGCACATTTTCTCCAACAAGAACAGAATGTAAACTATGATTCGAATAAAAATGATATAATAACTACATTTAATGGAAAAAACTTTAGCCGCTTTAATAAAATAATTTCATTAGAAATGCGTCAAATATACATATTTTCTCAAAGAAAAAGTAGTGCGCGTTTAAACTTTCAACCGAAAAAATGCTACTTTTTCAATTTAATTCTAGGAATGAAAATATTAGTATAATCATACAAAATTTTGAAAAAAATATTCCTTATCCTGAATATTCTTATAACACCTTTAATATCAGTCACAGCTGCTTTCTCCGATATAAATGTAACTAAACGTTAGTTTCTTAGTTAGTGAATATCAAAAGCCGCTCTATTCATACGAAGAGAAACTTTACTGCTTTCGATTTTGAGCAATAAAAATTATTATGGGAATGCTACATATTGAAGACAGAATCAAAAACAATAGTTCCTCTTTAACAGCCACGGATCAAGAAAACGCGAATCTAAGTCCAAGTTTCACAAACTATTTACAAACTTAAATCTTACTAAAAAATAGATTCGCTTAAAAATTGATTAATACCTTTAACTCCATGCAGTATAATGCAAAGTTCGCAGTGATAAAATCACTTTTTAATCACTTTTCAATAAATTACGTGAGTAACGTTGGAGTTACATTGTGATGTAACGGCTTCTTCAAGGTTACAGTCTAATTTTCTGTAATTTGCTGTACTCGGTCTTCGTCTGCCACGCCCATTACGAGATCGCCTTCCCTCCAAAAACATTGCTAAAACCTGAAAAAGATAGTATTTTTGTAAGAATCTCAAAATTGTGCATTTGCTTAATCAGGGTGTCTACCAGACCGACGATTTTAAATCCCCGGTTATTTCTCGGTTTCCGCCCGGTCAATTGTTAATTTTTCTCGGTCAATTTAAAAGAGTTTAAAAGACTTGAATGACTTCAAACGATTTTTGAAGATTTCAAGAGAATAATAATTCTGAGTTGAAACGTCAGATAATTTTTAGTCATAAGAATTGGAAGTGGAAAGTTTTAAATAAATTAAAAAATTTGGAACAGGAAAGTTTCGGATTCTGGCAAATTTTTATTTGCAAAAAAAAAAGAGAGAATCTTCAAGTCAAAAGAAATTCTGATTTGCGAAAAGAAATGTTCGAAATCTGACGAATTCTGACTTGGAACAGGGATTGCTTTTGTAAATTTTGTTTTTACTAATCAGAATTAAAATTCTTTTCAAAAATTCCCGTTCCATCTCAAAGATTCTTTGTTCCAAGCTAAATAATAATTTTTTAGGAAAACTCCCTGTCCTGAAGTAAAAATTATAATTCTTTAAAGAATGTCTTGTTCTAAAGTGAACCCGAAATAAAAAGTATAATTCATTACGGTAATTCCCATTTCTATCTCAGAATTATAATTCTTTTAGAAAATTCTTCACTAAAATTCCCTGTCCCAAAGTGAAAATTATCATTTTTTACAGAAATATCATGTTCCAAGTCACAATTACATTTATTTCCAAAAATTCCCCATCCTAACTCAGAATTATATTTCTTTTGAAAAATTCTCTGTACCAAATCACAATGAAATTCATTGAAGGAATCCCCTGTTAAAAGTCAGAATTATATTTATTTACAACATTTTTTCGTTTTAATTCAGAAATATGGTAACTCCCTTTTTCAAAAATTTGAAACAGAGAAGTTTCAATTTGTGACGAATTCTGAATTGGAATAGGGATTTTTTTTTAATTCCCTTCTGCTTCTGAATTGGAATTAAAGTTCTTTTCCAAATTCCCGTTCCATGTAAAAAAATGTCCTGCTCCATGTCAAATTATATTTCTGTACGGAAACTCCCTGTACCAAACTCAAAATTATATTTCTCCACTGAAATTCAATGTCGCAACTTAGAATTATAATACTTTTCGAAAAATTCCTGTTACAAGTCACGATAATTGTACTTCATCACGTCAATTTTTTAATGTTTTTTTTTTTATTTATTCCCTGTTGCAACTCAAAATTAGAGTAATAAAACATATGAAACAACTTTGAATATTCATATTAGTACATTCGAAATAAAAACCCCGGTCAATGAATCAAATCTCCGGTCATATCCTAGTTATTTACCTTTTTCTTATTGTGGTAAGCAATGTAGAAACAAACAAAGAGCAAAGAAAAGACGACAAAATAGGAGAAGAAATGGGATTCTTCCTCTGTCGTTCTGCTGTGATAGTGTTGCACTTCCTTTGGAGCAGAAAGTTCTTGATTTTGATTTGACAAACCTATGGACATAAAAATAATAATGTTCCAAACACTTAAATGAATGAATTTTTTTTTCAACAGTTTCAATTTTGCTCGCAATTTTATTTTTATTATAAATGCAGTACTTAAGATTTGTAAATTTTGTTTGTGAAAACTTGCTTAAATGCTATCTGAAATTATTTACCGAATTTCATCAATAATTTTCAATCCAAGTAAGCAATAAAAAATCATTTCTGAAAATTCCAAAGATAATAATAAATTACTTACCAGTATCATCAGGTAGATCCTCGTCGTTTCCTAGAACAGGTGGAGCTTGGAAATCTGATTCTTCACCACCTAAATTTTCATTAACGTCGTCGGTGTTTTCTGATAAGGTACTGGATTTAACTTCCGCAGGTTTCTGTCCCCTTGCTGTCTTCCCATCACTTGATTCCGGTTTCTTATCAATTGTAGAAACTTCGGCATGTGGTTGCTTTACCTCTGCTTTTTCTACACCGGACAATACTTCTTCTTTTTTCGGTGCAGAAGGTGCAACTTTTTGTTTATCAATATTGCCGGCAACAGAACTTGAAACTACATTGCTTACAATATCTTGGCCTTGATTATCATTCTTTGAAATAGAGATCTTTTCTTTATCAGAATTTGCCCCAGTATTTTCTTGACTAAGTGGCAATTTTTCAGTTACTTTGGAAAGATCAACAGGACTACTTTTACCATTTGATATAGCAGAGGGTATTTTTCCTGATCCTGGCTCTTCAACTTTACTGGAAATTTTTTCTCCTTTATTTTCTACTACTGTTGTCTTTACTACCGGAGTTTTTGCTTTCGTATTTTGCTCTTCTGTGCTCTGTACCACCGGTACAAGATTTTTCCCTGCAGTTTTCTTACTTACTTCAGGAATATTTTCTGATGTTGCATAAAATGGACGTACCTGATTGTGTGTTTTAAGAACATGATTGAGCCAGGACAACACAGAGCATATTGCTTTAGGCGTGTAAGTTCCTTCTGAAAATTCCGAACAGTACTTTGTACATTTTGATGGATGCTTGTACAAATTCTCTATTTCAGTTGCAAGCGTCGCATTTCCAGAATCCTTTTTCGATTCACAAAAATTTTCAACACTACCATCAGATGCAAATTTCGAAACTTCTGAATCAAATTCTGATGCGTTTGCAATCTGAGGAAGTTGAATATTTTGGGAGCTTTTCAAGCACCATTTTGAGCTATAATCGTAAAGCGCTAAACACAAAATTGTCTGGTTTTTGCTATCTTCTAGAGTGGTTATCTTTTCTGGAAATATTTCAAGTGCACATGATTGTGTGAAATTGGAGTTCAGGAGAAATTGAACAGTTTTGCAGGCAGCAGGACCGCTTCCTTTTCCTATTTCTTGAAAGATCTTAACTGGAACGGTTTTACTCGTGACGCCGAAAAATAAATCCGTGCAAAGGACAAATACCAAAATTAAATAGACTGCGTTCTTCATGATTTTTGAATGCGTGTCAGCTTGTCAACTTCAAAGAGTTTTGGGTTAAATACCTCAGTATTGTTGCCTCATATTCCCGACCACCTCCTGACCACTGAATAACTTGTAGAATTCAATTTAAAATGTGACATTCTTCATCCATGTGAAAAATTATGTTTCACGCAATCAGCAGTATAATTTCTATTGATTGAACATCCAAATTCACTTTGGCCTTTTTCGCGTCCGAAACTTAACTGATGTACTTCAAAGTTAAATGTAATGTTCTTTCTTTTTGTAGGTTAGAACGACCATCAACAGCCCATAGAGATAATGCAGATAGAAGCGACAAGCCACCTCGGATTTCGTCTGGTATTTAGAGAGAGAAGAAAGATATCGAGGAGTTCACAGGGTACTGCCACTCTCGTCTCATTTCCCCACTCTCGCGCAGTCTCTCTCATTCCCCCT
>JAUMHM010000049.1:19069587-19098886 GCA_032362435.1 Melikaiella ostensackeni
TCAAAATACATAAAAAACACCTGTAAAAGCCCATCTGAATTAAAAAGGTAGCAAGGACCCCCTTGGCGCCTAGACTAAATAATTGTAACTCAACTGTCACAACAATGCGTAGTAAGCTCGAGCCACTTTCATGGCGATGATTGCGTTGTCGATAACAGTAGAATATAAACTCGCGGGTTAATTTGAAAATACTCTTTTTCCATAACAATTCAATTTTTTCGGTTCCTCATTGTATAAAGATGCTATCGGTGTTGAACATTGCATCATTTTTTATTACCAGTTGCTTTAATTGAATAAAATATGTCAAAGGAGCCACAAAATGGTGCACTTACCTTACAAGCGGGGTTATGAAGTCACTAATTTCGACTTTGACGTCAAAAGTTACAAAGTAAAAATGTCGGATCCAATATGGTGGTCAAAATTAATTATTTTTTTTGCAGATTTATTTAAAACTTGGTACAAGGAGATTTATAAGGTCGCTAATTTCAATTCTGCCGTCAAAACTTACAAATTCAAAATAGTGGATTCAATATGGTGGCCAAAATTTGAAATTTTTACAGATTTTCTTAAAACTTGCTACAGGGGAGTTTATAAGGTCGCTGATTTCGATTTCAACGTCAAAAATTACAAATTAAAAATTGCCGATCCAATATGACGTACAGATTTTTACAGAATTGTCAAAAACTTGGTACAATGGGGATTTTGAGGTCACTAATTTCGACTTTGACGTCAAAAGTTACAAATTCAAAATGTCGGATCCAATATGGTGGAAATATTTTTATAGATTCGCCAAAAACTTGGTATGAGCGGGTTTTTAAGGTCGCTAGTTTCGACTTTGACGTCAAAAAGGTTACAAATTCAAAACAGCTGATCCAATATAGCGGTCAAAATTTTTAAACTTCTACAGATTTGTCTGAAACTTGGCACAATGAGGTTTTTGAGGTCACTTATTTCGACTTTGACGTCAAAAGTTTAAAATTCAAAATGGCGCATCCAATAAAGCGGCAATTTTTTAAAATTTCTACATATATGTCTGAAACTTGGCACAAAGGGGTTTTGCGGACACTAATTTCGACTTTGACGTCAGAAGTTACAAATTCAAAATGGCGGAAATTTTTTTTAACTTCTACAGAGTCGTTTGAAACTTGACACATTGAGGTTTTTGAGGTCACTTATTTCGACTTTGACGTCAAAAGTTAAAAATTCAAAATGGCGGATCCAATAAAGCGGCAAAATTTTTTAATTTCTACAGATTTGTCTAAAACTTGACAAAAAGGGGTTTTTGCGGACACTAATTTCGAGTTTGACGTCAAAGATTACAAATTCAAAATGGCGGATCCAATATGGCGTCCAAAATTTTTAAATTTCTACAGATTCTTTCAAAAACTTGGCAAAGCGGGGTTTTTGAGGTCACTAATTTCGACTTTGACGTCAAAAGTTACAGATTCAAAATAGCGGATACAATATGGCGGCCAAAATTTTTAACTTTCAACAAATTCGCTTAAAACTTAGTACAAGGGGTTTTTAGAGCTCGCTAGTTTCAACTCTGTCATCCAAAATTACAAATTAAAAATGGTGGCAAGATATTTACAGATTTCCCTTTAACTTGGTACAAGCGGGTTTATAAGGTCGCTAATTTCAACTTTGGCAGATTTGTCTAAAACTTGGTACAAGGCGTTTTATATGGTCGCTAATTTGAATTTTGACGTCAATAGTTACGGATCGATCATGGCGGCCAAAATTTTTTAATTTCAACAGATTCGCCTAAAACTTCGTACAGGGGGGTTTTTCAGGTCGCTAATTTCAACTTTGACATAAAAAGTTACAAAGTCAAAATGGCGGATCCATTATGGTGGTCCAATTTAATTTTTTTTCGGATTTGTCTAAAACTTCGTAGGAGGGGGTTTCAAGGTCGTTAATTTCGATTTTCACCTCAAAAGTTTCAAATTCAAAATGGTGGGTCCAAAATAGTAGCCAAAATATGAGTTTTTTCGCAGATCTGCCTGAAGCTTGGTACAAGGGGGTTTATAAGGTCGATATTTTCGATTTTGACGTCAAAAGTTACAAATTCAAAATTGCGGATTCAATATGGTGGAAAGAGAAAAAATTATCACAGATAAATATTATTATTCGAATTGTCTGAAGATATTTTCGTATTTCAAAAATGTTATCGACTTATGATAAAAAGTTTTTAGTGTTAAAAAACATATGGATATGATTGCAAACCTAGCATTTCTACTCAAAATGATTATATCGAGAACAAGAAAAAAGGAATGAATTTTATAATAAAATCGAAAAATCAAGTTTTTCATAGAAACGAAATGAGATTAAAAAATTTTAAGGGCGTCCTTTCATTGCAATTTTTCCAAGGAACAATATTACATTCTTAACTTTTTTCCATATCTCGTTTCGTTTTCGAGAAAAATTGGAAATTTCGATTTTTCGAAATTGAACATGGATTTTTTCAAAAACAATTCCAGCGAAGATTTTTTCTTTTATCAAAAAATAGTTGTAAGACATCCCAGATACAAAATCAAGAAAAATATTCTTGGTGTTCGCACCTTTGGGTTTTTAATTGCATGAGTATAAAGTGAGGGAATTCGAAATCGAACTAATATTCGCATGCATTTATAATTAAATCGTATTAATGCATGACCACTCAAATAATTATTTTAAAAAATTGTAATATTTGAATTTATAATCTTATGAAAAAATTTTTTGAACCGATTTCTTAAAAAACTGAAATGAAAAAATACATTTCTTTAATTCATAGCATTCTAGAAGAAAGGGGACTTGTTAAAAGATCATGAAATTCGGAAAGAAGTTTCTTTTACTCATCTACATTATGAAAAATAAGTTTTTCACCAAAAACTTTTAAGTTGGTTTTTGGCCACTTCCGTGTCTCTCAGCCCACTGTGCAGTACCTTGGGAGCCATAAAATTTTAGTTAGTTTCATTTGAATAAAGTTCACTTTTTTAGAAATCAAGAAAAGAAATATTCTTTGTTTGAGGGAGTGGCGCCAATTCTGATGATAATTTTAGGTGGTTTAGTTTTAGGACTTCAAATTCTGTTTTATGAAAAAAAAATTTTTTTCATCGCAAGTAAAACAGAAGAAGTGTTGCCCTAATTGGATTAATTTTCCACCAAAAGCGAACCCAAAATTGTAAAATCTACTTACAAGAACGAAATAATAAAGACAACATTTGTTCTCTATTTTCACTACTCTTATTTTATTCAAAAATATCTCGGTCTGAAAAATACAAGTCACTTATTTGTCATCTTTTGGCAATCTTTCATCAGGCAAAATACATCGCTTCGTAGATGCACATTTAATGTCAAATTATTCTTCGGAGTATTTTTGTTCTTAAATCTAGGAAATCTCAATAGAAATGACGTACAAAACGCTGATTAAAAATATAATGTCTTACGGCAAACAATTATTCGACTCAAGGAAATTCTATATATAATAGAATCGGGGAAGAGAGAATCAAATACTGGCGTTTACATAATGTAAAGTCTTTGGTTCTATTATAATTATGTGGCATGTCTTGCATCTTTTATCAGCCCTGCCTATGCACATATAGACTGTAATTTTAGTTGTTAACTCGAAGTGATGAAAATATGTGCACGTTGCATTACTACTTACATAATGTCTTTCCTGATTATTAAATGCCTCAAATTTCCTAATTCATTGTAGAAATAGTATAAACTCGAATTAATTAGAGCTTAAGAAATAAAAAGTAAATAATAGATCTTTTCATTTCAATTTTAAAAAAGTCTATTATGCATCAAACAGCAAAATTATCAAGTTTCTAACTCGAATTCAAAAGAAAGTAACAAACGTAATAAATAATATATAGATTGAGATCATTTTGTGTAGTGATTCTGACGAAAACTATTGCAGAACACTAATTAAAATTATGCTGTTTAGAATGCTAAAAAAGCATTTAAGAACCAAGAATAGCATCAATATCGCACACTTGACACTTAGCTGTACACACGTTCTTACGTGATATGATTTAGTTAATTGACACACCTTAGCGTCAATTGTTCAAATTCAGCCTTAAGTGTTTGTACAATTTCAGTGAAGTTTATAGGTATCTTTCAATTATTTCGATTATCATAAACGGAACTACATATGTACAATCTTCAGAAAGAGCAATAATACTTTCAATAAAAAAATATTGAACAATTGGACATTTAAAAATATGAAAGCTTTCGGATATCTGAAAATGAGATACCACAAGTTTAAAACGTTTGAAATTAGCTTCGATTAAATATTTTATTCCTTCTAATTTGAACGAGAACCAGTAGAATCTTCAAAAGTTTTTAATGTGATGCTTTGAATTTCAATCTTTTCAGAACTGGAAACTTTAATGCTCATATTTACATAACTAATCTCAATAAATTACTTTTCGTGGTAACGATTACTGGCAGTCAATTAGCGTTACGTGGCTCTTCTTTATAAACTCGTCTCGATTTGACGAATCATAAAGGATGAAACTAAAGATAATCTAGAAAACCTCAAAGATGTGTCGTGCGACAGCATTCACGAATCTTAAGACATAAATGTTAAGCTAAATTATCAATAAGTACAACTAGAAGAAAAAAAATCCCACTAAAATTTCACTAGTCACGAGCAAATCAAAAGTAATCCTAACTAGTTCGGGATTAACCACACGTTAATCTTAATCTTGTAACCATAGACTAGATTCTGTCGAAAAACTATTTTCTTTAAAGCTAGTCTAACACTGGCTACATTCTGAAATCCTTTACATACCAATTTGAAAAGAAAGAAGCGAGAACATCACTTCTTTCTTCCCAGCCTACTTTTCTCGAGAAATTTAATTCGCGGTTGAAATTTAAATATCGTAAACGACGAAAGGCTCAGGAACATCTAGAACTTATTAATCAGCTAAGAAAATCAATTGTTTATTTTTCTTTTTGAAAGATTTGATCCTGAAATTGTTCAATTTTTGACGCAAATTGTACAAATTTATAAGATTTGAATTATAAAATGTTTGAATTGTCAAGATTCCAATTTAATGATTGTTAAGACTCAAATTTCGAAGTTTTAAATTGTACGATTCGGAATGCTTCAGAGTTATAATTCTTTTATTTTGAATATCTCATAGTTGAAATTGTTTGATATAAAAACCTCAAAATCAATTCAAATTCAACCGAAATCAAAACAGTTGAATTATGAAAGTTTCTAATCAAAATGTTCATTTTACTTTATGCGTCTCAGTTTCAAAATTTGTATATTTCTTATTTCAATATGAAATTTTTATATTCCATGTTTGAATATGAAATGGTTCAATCTTGAAAGTTATAAGATACAATTTCAAATTAAGACTGTTTTGAGTTCAAATTTAAAATCGTATAACTTGTAATTTGAAATCAGACCATTTTTATCGTTTCAATTTGAAATCGTACAATTATAAAAGTTCAATTTGACATTTTACAATTTTAATCGTTTTTTGAAAACTGTTTGACTTCAAAGGGTTTCAGATTGAAATATTTTAAAGGTTTGAACACTTAACTGCGAATGTTAATTCTTACAGGCATTCAATCTAAAATTATTCAATTTTGAACTCTCTTTTAGATCAAAATTTGGTTTAACTCTCCGATTAATCAAGTTCCGTTTCTTCGCCGACGATTCAAAGTTTTTAATGTGCCAAAAATACGGCACTAATTCCATGTGAATACAATCAAACCGTCACTTATTGTTTGGAAGTTCTGTATAATGAAAACAAGTTAATATACTAATATTAAAAATTATCATCCGAATTTACTTTCATATTACTTCACCTCTTCAAATATATTATTCGTCTTCGAAGGAGACAATAAGTTATTCGCTTCAATCATTATAGTACAACATGCGGTTCATATACACAGTCTAAAGTAGCTTAAATTAATTTAGTTGTAGCTATGAAATATGAAACAGATGGTTCGCGTTTGGCGTCACGTAACGGATAACAAAGAGCAAGCAGTGAAGCGTCCTATTGTATAGCGGCTCACAGCCAGTGATACAGTCGCCATTTTTATATAGATTTATATCAAGTTTAAGGCAATCATCACCGAATCACACAAACCAAGATTCAAATAAACCAATAATCCCCTACATTTTCACCGGTGATTTGCATGATTTTCAAGACTGATCGCAAAATTCCAAAATTTATTTTGTGTTTCAAACACACATTTTAGAAGGGAATGTCTATTGAATTTTAAAAATGAAGTGAATTACCTTTTGCCCAATACTTAGATATTTTACTAGGAAATGTGACAGTCTTCAACTTTTTGAAACCTTAAGTAGCAACCAAATTTGGTCAATCAAGGTTTGGATATTTTGTCACAACTATCACATAATTTGTTCTCACTCTAATCCTTACTTCAGTATTATAAAATACTTGCCACTAAAATGGCACGAGTGCCTCTAAAGGAGAGTTCCTTAAATTTCAAGAGGTTCAATTAATTCAGTATCTACCCCTGAAAATCTTCTCTTCATTTACCTAAACATCAATCACGTACTTAAGAATGTTTTATGACAACATATCTAAGACTCTTGAGTTTTCAATCTTCCTAGACTCCACAAAACTCAGAGAGCTTAAACTTCTGCATTTCGCGAAACTAAGATGGCATTAAATACCTGGTGTTTTGGGGGAGAATTTCGTTCATGTTGACAGCTTGCTGTTGGAAAATACTACCGTCTTTTAAAGCTTGTTCTTTGAAAGCTGAAAAGGTCTGCATTAAATTAGAGTCTTTCTGCAAGCTTTGAATCTGTTGCAGTAAAGTTGCTTCCTGCTTTATGAAGCTACCATCCTTGAGGATGAAGTTCACGTCTTGCTTGGGCATAGCAGCCGACATTTCGGCAATCTTATCCAGGGCATCTCTGTCCGAGAATAGTAGGTCTTTAGTCTTTGCTTTAGTTCTCTTTATGCCCAAGTGGGTTTGCGCGTGTTTATTTAAATGATCTTTTCGCGAAAAGGCTTTCTGACATACGGTACATGTAAAATTCTTGTCGCCAGAATGAATTACGTAATGCCTGGTCAAATGCTCGTTTCGTTTAAAGGCTTTTTGACAAACGGGACATTTAAAGGGTCGCTCATCCGAGTGACCTCGCATGTGTTGGTCCAGATGTTCTTTCCTTTTGAGCATCGCTCCGCATTCTTTACACTGGTATTTCCTTTCCTAAAAAACGAAAGATGCACTCGTTAAAAACAAAAAAAAATGGTTAAGAGTTAAATCACAAACCTGGTAGATATCTATTAAAATCTCTTAAATCCAGTTGATTTACCTGTATGTGGCCTTGAATATGTTGTTCGATTTCACTTTTGTCCGCAAAAGCTAGATTGCATTCAGGACAACAGTAAATTGTAGAACCATCTACAGCCATCGTTATCTTGATCTCGCCAGTTTTCGCCCTGAATTTCATCTTCTTCTCTGGTTTTGGTGACTCCGTTTGCATATGTTGTTCAACTTTAATAGCATGCGAGCTACTGTCACTTTCGTGACCTTCTATATGTATGTTTAAGTCGCTAGGATTTATCGCTAACATCATGTGCTCAGGATTCATAAAGTGGTTTCCATTTTGTAATTGGGAATTCCTAAACCCTGGCACACTTGGAATATTCAGAATGCTGTTCTGCGTCTGTTCAATCTTTTGCTCTTCCTCCTGCTTTTCTCTTTTCATCTGCTCGCTTTGGAGTTTGATCAGCTGTTGTAACGTGAGCGGAAGCGTTGTTGCTTGTAATTTTTGAAGATACTCTGTCATGGTTGTACTTTGCTGTTGAAGTTGTATTTGGCAGTTGGGCTGTAAAATTAATACAATATAAGTTGTATGCATTAAGACTTTAAAAATGTCGAATATCACAATTTTAAAAAGCAAGCCACAAAGATGAACAATTTCAGGTTCAAGTGAACAATAAAAACATTATTCCAGCTAGAGAAAATAGCAGAAATGATAGATTAAAAAAAAAAAGAAAAAAAATTACATTTATTTGAAAGTTCATAATTTCGTGCACATTTTTCTCGTCCGATCGATACCATGCATAATCATTTACAAAAAAAAATCAAGATGAATATTTAAAAAATGTGCAAAGTACCGTACCGAATTAGAATTTCCAGGCTCATTTTCGGTTTTTATTTCTAACTCCTGTTTTGTTGCATTACTCTCGACTGGTGACATATACATATTTGGAATAATTCTTACTGGTAGACTGTTTGACTGAACGTTTAGAATCGAAGCGTTATTGCTGACAGCCTGACTGTAATTTGGAATGTTGATGGCTTGGATGCCTTGTTTTTCGCAGAGCTGGATTAGCGTATTCGGATCGGGCCATGTTAGTATTGTCCCTGGATACTTATTTTGCGAATTCACCTTCAAAATAAAAGTAGTATTAATAATATGAGATCAGCAATTCAAGTGTAATTAAATTTCATATTTCATTCATTACAAGAAATATTTTACAAGAATTTCAGTTTCTCTGTTTTTTTAATTAATTTAAAAAAATTTTTAATTAAAAATGTTAATTATTTATAAATTTCCCTCCGGACGATATTTGGATTAAACTAGTTCAATGCGGTAAAGTTATTAATTATTTGGACTAGAAAAAACAATTATTTACTATTAGAAAAAAATACGAGAATTAATAATTAGTTTGAAAAGGCCACTGCTGCCATGGGAAACATGTCTCAAAGGAAAAATACTTGAGACCTGGGGTATCTTCCAAAACCTAACTCTAAGAGTTGGAGTCGAGATAAAAATTGGCCTATCAAAAGTTAACAATTTTTTTTGTAACGAAACAAAATTATGAAAGTCTCCTGTTTGATTGGTTGAAAAAATTCATTGGGGTTATAGGACTGTCAAACGCGTCAAATCTATTACTCTGATTAAACCTTGTCTGGTAGGAGGTTTGGAAAGAGTTACTGTTTTGATAGTTGTTTAGCCCGGCTATTTGTTTTCAACCAATAAAATAAGAGACTTTCGTTCACTTGTTTCTCCACAAACGAATTGGTAACTTTTAATACGCTAATTTTTATCTCGATTCCAACTATGAGTCAGGTTTTGGAATATAACCCTGTAAATGTTCAATTTGCGACGTTGAAAATTTTGCGTTTGAAACGTTTAAAGTTCTTTAATTTTATGCTACAATCTGGAAGCATTTAAATTAGTGGTGTACAATTGATACATTCGAACTACGTGGGGTCGAATTTTTCGATCCGACATCCGATCAGCGCTATTTCAGGCGGATTCTGTTTCAAAACCAACGGAAGAATTTCGGTTTCAAGAAATCCTACTTTCAAAGTGATTTAAATTGCTTTGAATTTTTTTTTCAGCTTAAACTCAATTTCGAACAATCAAATGTTCCAAGCGTGCCCAAATGGGTGCTAGTTTGCATTGGAAATTTAACCCGACTGAGTGCACACCCATAATTTAAATGTAAACTTCAAAAGTTCTAATAGGAAATCTAAAAATTTGATCGACTTTTAGTATTTCAATTTAATTGCAATATTTTTAAACTGTTCATTTTTAACGTTTTTGAACTTCAAGTACGCTTTGGAGATTTTCAATGTTTTTTATTCGAAGCACTCACAAAGAAATTTTTAAGATTTTACTTTCATTGAACGTTTCACGTCACAGTAGGTATTCGGTCATCCAGAAATATATAAAATTATAAATTGAGGAAGAAAATAATAATTTAATCTAATCAATTAATAATGCACAAGTGCGGATAAGAACATCTTAATCGTTTATCAAAGAAAACAAAACGGTTAATGCTGAGCTGATACATATTTTACGAAACTGTTCTTCCTAAGTGAGAATTTAGTCTATTCCAAATAAAATTTGCTTTCGATCAAGATAAATAAATTAAAATCCTGATTATCAAAAATTGTTATGGGAAAGACCCTATCAAAGGCATATTGTTTAAATTCATCAACCAAATTACAAAATATTATAAATTTCTCTTCTAAAGTTTTCATATGGCACCGAAATAAAAGGTACTTACCAGTATTTGTTGGTGTTTAGATTGATTCGACCCTACCGCAGTGGTGTAAATAGCACTTGCAGCAGCTTGTAAATCAGCAGTGCTCGCAGTAAATCCTGAATTCGACCGAGAATTTATCTCGGAGAATTGAGGTAAAGAAACCTGAACACCGGTTTCGTCGGAATAGTTCATATTTGAAGAAGAAACTTTTTACTCTCCACAAAGAGACGTTTATCACACAACAAAAGATACAACGCCAATCACTATAACCTCAAATTGATGGCTTTAAAAGGAAGGCTTCACTTAAAATCAGCGAAATTGGTTTCCGAACGTGATTTTGTAATCCACATTTTCACAGGCGCGTGTTATACACTACGAATACATAAATTTAATGTAAGCGATAGGTCTATCTCATAATTAAATTAAATTACTCGTTAGACAGCCTAACCATTTGCGAAAGGTACGCCTTGGTACGCCGCGTTGTGAGCGTCTTTCCAAGATGGCGGAAAAAAGCGTTGCCAACGTACGAACAGAAAATACTTGAAATAACTCCAAAAAATATTTTCATAATATCTATAAAATTATGCGAATTTCTATGAATATGATGAATATGATTAGAATAATAAAAAAATTGTCAGGTGTGACAAAATTTATTAGCATGAATTTCCTTTAGGGATTTTTAACCTTTTGTTTCAAGGTAATAAAAGTGTCAAAAGTTTTTTCTGTTTGCCAGACTGATTGGGGTGATTTGTTTACCTAGTCTCACTTACACAACGACGCTATCAAGCAGCTTTTTTATCACATGATTGGAAAAGTTTAATTTTACTTTATATATCTGTATAACAAAGTATTAACTGCAGAGTTTTTTGGACCTCGCCCCTATCGTGAAGATGTAAGTCCTTTTTTTATATCAAAATTAATTCAGGGATTCTGACATTTGCAATCGTTTGTACTAGCGAGGAGGTTATAATGTAATTATAAGTCTGATTGATTTTTAAATGTACTTCGGAATTGAAATAATATATCTCTTTGGCAAATTTTTGTATTCGATGGTTGGAGTAATCCTTTATTTGGAAAATCTTTGTTAGTGGATTTTAATTGATTAATTAGTTGAAAAATGACTTGAGTTGTTATACTCTTTTAATTTCATCGTTTATCCGGTATTTGAATTCAAATAAATGTTTTTTTACTTCGTCAATGATTTTATATTTAGTTATAATTTGAGGTGGAACATTTTTTTAAACCCATGTCATTGGGAGTAAAAACTAGAAATTTAATTCCGGAAGAATTTAGAGTTTCAATCCCTTAGGCATTTGAAATATTAAAAAAGTATTTTAGTTACATACATATTAAGAAAAATAATTCATTTATCAACCAAAAGTTGAAGTATCTAAGAGAAAATTACTTTCTACATAAGTAAAAATATTATACTTTCTGAGGTAAAATTAATTCTTTTTTCTGGAACTCATAAAATTAATTGATTCACGAAGTGTTATACATTCATTTCTTTATTTTAAATACAGTATTATTGAATACATCGAAATCTATGAGTTTCTCCTAAAACATATTGTATTTTTTCTTTCAAAGAAAAGCTAAAAGTTACAAAAAGAAATAGAATAATAATAAATAATTCTAAACTATCTAGTTTTTAAAAAATCAGTACATTTGAATGAACAGTGGCTTATTTTGCCAGTTGAGAAATTTGTTAAGACTTTAAGTTGATAAATAAAAATATGATAATCATTATGCATCGATGGGTCATTTCAAATTAACTTCGGAATTCGACATCAATAAACTTTGCATTTCAAAGTTGTTAATTATAATATAGTATTCTGATAGGATGCTAAAAAAAGCTTTTTAATGTATAATGAGGGTAGTGGTAACAAATAATATCTAACAGTGGCTTTTCAAACTCCGATCTTCGTTTTGAGGTTTCAAATTTATAAATTAAAATTTTTAATTTATAAAATAAATAAAATGTAATGGTTTCTTAAAAAAAAATGTATATAATATTCTTTAAAGATATATTCTCAAGATCTGTGCAACGTTTAAACTTAATATGGTAGTGCTAAATAGAATAAAATTCATAAAGAGCGTCGCTCTAAATTTGTGTAAAGAATTAAAAATCGTACACTTATTTGCTGAACTTTCATTAAAGCATTTATATTTTATGTTTTCAAGTAGTTTATGCTAAAGAAATACACCTACGATTCAGTTTCTCGGAAAAAAAATAAATTCTAGAGAAGTGGACATAGTTGAGAGTGGACGTAGTTGAATTTTCACTATATTTCTTAAATAATCTTTGTGTCATCAATGGATTTAAATTGGCTTACGACAAATATTGAATTAGGTCGAGCTTAGAAGTTTAAAAAATTTATTAATTTAAAAAATATTAATTAGCAAAGAATAAACATAGGAGGACGTATTTGAAGTTTACAAGTTACAAAACACGTTTTCGTACTTTTCGAAGAATTTTCTCATGATAATGCCTTCCAAAATCGTTCGAAAACTTCGGAAATCGTTTCTCCGCACTTTTTAAAGAGAATTTATGTTGAAACAACATATTATTATGCCTTCAATTCTCGAAACATACGTTAAAAAAACTGCGGTGGACGTAGTTGATGCGAATTTCGGGGACAAGGATAAATATATCTGCACAAAATTATTTAAAGAATCTAAATCATTAGAAACAATTTTTCGTAAGTTCGGAATAGTTTTTGAAGTCATTAAGCAAAAAAAAAATATTTCAAATATCGCTCTAAACTGTCTAGAAAAAACAATTAAAGTCTTTAATTTGTACAAGGGGACAAAGCACTCCATTCATGGACGATATTTTTGAATGAAATAATTCTTAATAAAAGTTACTTTAAATCTGAATTTCCTCGTGAATCTTATAGTTTGGGACACCTTTTACTTTCAAGAAATGTAAAATATACTATTTCAAACATCAAGCCTATGAAGTTAGCGGGAAACGAGCATTCCGAAGTTAATTTGAAATGACTCATGAACTTACAACGAAGGTGCGACAAAAATAGTACGTATCTTTTTCATACGCCCTTTTATTAACAGTACGATTTGTGGATTTTGAACTTAACTTAATTTTTATCAAATTTTATTCAAATTTATTGAAATTTTGGAGTACATCATTTTTTACCAAGGCGTGCAGAATGATTGATTTGTTTAGAAATGATATACGGATTTTTGAAAATTTCCATACAAAGCCGCAGCTTGACAAAAATTTTTTTTTTCTTCTTTCCGACTGAAATTGAGTTAAGGAGATTTTCAGCATGTAGTGCAGTTACTACTCGAATTCAAAAAATTCGGCTATTCGCACCGAAATTTCCGTGTGCGTAGCCACGGTCTTTTCGAAAAGATATTATAGCCCAAATTTCACGACTTTGCGGCAGGGACCCATAACATATTTCCATTTGATTAACTATAGATTTAGTGAGTATATTTACAATTAGATACAACTTCGGGAGCAAAGAATGAATTTTATAACTGGAAGTAAAAAACTTTTAATTATGGGAATTTATTTCGCAGTTTCACTCATCTTTTGTAGTACCTTCTGGTTATGCTTGATCGATTAAATGCAATTCTGTAACTGTCTTTTAAGATCAGGAGGATCCTTATATACTAAAAAAAGTCGATGTCATTGTTCACAATAACAGCAGTTATTATTGTGTTTTTTTCTCTATGGTAAGTTGAGCATGTGTTGCAACAATATGTATTGAAATTTTGACATTTCATGGTAATAAACAGTTTAAGTGTAAACAGCTTTCAGCTGCATGACATTTTGTTTTCACATTATAGGATGTTTTCTTACCCACGTCAACGATTTACCTGCTACCTCAGAGGCTTCTTCGCAGCAAATACACACATTCAATATAAAAATCGAATAATCAGATTAATAATTATGGAAATATTATTTATTGAATGCTAATTTTGTTAACAAACAAGTAGCAATTTTTTCTTAAACGTTTTTAATAAGTCAGTACTAAATACTGGACAACCCGCTCTCCGAATATAAATTAGTAAAATTAGAGTACAGTGAGCCACTAAAAATTAGTAGATAATTACTAATTTGATAGTAACAATCTACACTAATTGCTTGGTAAAATTATATGAATTTATGAATTTTTTTCTCCGTTAAATATATTATAATGCTTTTTGAAGTCTGTCCCGATTTTAGGTGGTAATCATCATATATGCATTGTAAATATTTGAAAATTTAGTTAAACACATTGTTGAGGTTTTCTAGATTGGAAAAATTGTTGATGTAGAGAACATTCTACTTTTGATAAAATGGCCTCAAAATTCTTGATCTCGTAGGAAGTTTTCCTATAGAGATCAATTTTGTAGATTCACATTCTACATTAGTTGAAGATGGGATACTTATTTAGCCATGTGACTATGCTCTTGTTAAATATATATTTCCAATCTTTTACCATTGTTCTTCCATATAAGTTTCAAACGCCTTAATAAAGACTTAATATCAAGTCGAAACATGTTGGGAATTAATAAAATTAAATTTTTTACCACCCAAAATCGGTACAGGCCTCAGCAATTATGATTATATACGAATTTATTCAGACTGCATGTATTAATTGAAAGAATATTATTAGAATGGAAATCATGGCAAATAGAAAAGTTTAGTAAAGGAACACGTTTGTGTAACATTTTCAGCTTCATTGAAACAATGAGAAGGCAATATTATAAATAAACTTCAATATCTCCAGCAACATAACGCATTTACAAGATATTGCTTCAAAATTACTTGGCCTGAATCGAGTATTAAAAAGACGGAGAAAGAATAAGGAAAAAAGTGAGATGTTGGTTTGGTTCATTCTTTCCTTTTTCTCACTCTTTTTTTCATTGTTATATAGGTATTAGGGTTTTATCTCTGATGAGCCGAAAATGTTTGATGATTAGAAGAATATTTTTCTCTTGTCTGCACGTTTATGTATTTTATTATATGCGAGAATTCAAGGCTGAATTCCATGGTCTGTAGGATTTGTAAGTCTCGGGTTTACAAACTCGTACGACTGTACACGAATCTCAATTTCGAAATTTTGTACTATTCAATGAAAAAAAACAATCAGAGTTAAGAATGACGTAACGCAGGAAAGAATATTTATTTGAAACAGTTCTACAAAGTTTTCTGTTTTTTATATTTTCCATTATCACAAAAATACTTTATTTGAAGATTATGGTAATATCAAAAATAATATAAGTACACACTAAGGTGAATTCTCCATGACATTCTAAACAATTTTTAATTGCTTAAATGAATGTAACTCATTTAAACAATTATTTTTTTCCGAAAAATGTAAAAATTATCGTATCTTCTGAATGAAATGTAATAGTTAGTCATTTCTTGAAGTTATTTTCTTGAAAAAACATCATGTGATTATTCAAATAATTAGTTATTGTTTATTTTCAAAATTTTCAACAATCGTGCTAGAGATGTCCACTTTTTCCTCAAATTGGTATCCTATGCTACTTATTGCTGCATGATTACATAATTTTGATAATTTTCTTTTGATGTTTAACAAATTTATTTTTGTTTAAACAATTTTTATTTGCTGGAGCAGTTTTCTTTTGAAAATTTAAAAAAAAATAATACACATGGAGTGGAACGCATACAATTATTTTTCTGACTGTATAGTGTATAGAAAGAATATATTAACCATTCTTGATTGTTTAAACATATTAAGTTTGTTCAAACAATTATTTTTCCCCAAGAATATCTTCAAGATTGTATTTTCTGAATTAAACCTAATATTGAATGACTTTGGATCGTAGTGAGTTTTGCTAAAAACTTTACGTCATCCTTTGAACAATTAATTATTGTTTACTTTTAAATTCTCTTCAAATTGAGTATGGATGGTTTACATCTTTTCTGGCACACTATTAAATAAATCATAAAAGTCATAATGGAATTTAAAGTATGGAAGTATATTTATTATTCTATTCTTCATATTCTTACTATCTTCACCATGATTATATTATGAAAAAAGTACAATTATTCGACAAAGAAATTGAGCACTTTATCACGGCGAATTCACTTAACTTTTTCCGCGATTTGGAATCTCGACATCTTTCCTTCAGGAAAACGCATCAGGATGGATAAAGAACCAAGATTACCTGCGAGGCTTAACAATTATTATATATACATTTAAAAATAGTGAATGACACTGCTGAAGGAGGTGTTAAATCAATATTCGACTTTCACTACTTGATAATGAGCGATGAGGATCAAAAATATCATTTACTACAAGTAGCAGAAAATTATGGAAGACAATTTCCAGATAGCAGTAAGAAAACATTGTCCTTGGTCAAAAAATAATGTTTCGTGATCAACGTTTTAACTAGACTACATATAAAATAGATTTACATTTTACTTCGTTATAGCATTTTGAAGTCTTTTGTGAATATCAAGCTGACGTTATACTGGAAGGCAGAAAAAATATGTACTAATATATAATCACGAAAATAATGCTATGTGTTCTATTTTATATTATTTGTCCACATTTTTAGATAGAAAACTGCTTGAACGAATAAAAATTGTTTAAACAATGACATGACGTTTTTAGCAGAACTTACTACTCCTCGAAGTCATTCAATATTATGTTGAATTCAGAAAATTAGATTTGAAAAATATTTGTTGAGAAGAACAATTGTTTTAACAATTAACATTTGTTCGCACAGTTAAAAAATGGTTAATATGTTCTTTCTGTACACCATACAGTCAGAAAAATAATTGTATGTTTTCTATTTTATACTATTTTCTTGAAGTTTCCAAAAAACTGCTTGAGCAAATAAAAATTGTTTAAGCAAATAGAAATTTGTTAGACGTCAGAAGAAAATATCAAAGTTATGTAAGTTTTCAACAATAAGTAGCATAGGATACCAATTTTTGAAAGAAAGTGGACATCTCTGGCTTGATTTTGAGAAATTTTAAAAATAAACTATAATTAATTGTTTAAATAATTACATAATGTTTCTAGAGAATCAACTCTTCTGAACAATAGCCAACTATTACATTTCATTCAGAAAATACGATTATTTTTTACATTAGTAATTATTGGTATTAAAAAAGACGGCAAAAAATGCTGAAAATTAACAGTAATACATAAAATATAGTTTTTTTATTTTTGGGTCATATTTGGGGCATTGTGGGGCAGGAGGATTAGAAGGGGTTCGAAATGAAATTCAGTGATATGGTTCCATTCCGTAGACATTTCTCCTTAACCCCTGGGAAATTTGACATTTCTCGACCAAACCTGGAAGTATCAGTCCAATTTTTCGAAAATCCAAAATTTTCTCATGTTAAATATATGGGATTTTCAAGTGCCCGGTGACACGTGTTAATATTTGGATTTGAAAAAAAAAAGAATATGAATTTTCTTTCTCCGGAAATAAAAACTCTTAGAGGGCGTCTTGCACTCTAGAGGGGAAAATGTTTTTGCAATGCATTTTTGGACCACCCTAGTACACACATATCATTCTCAATTCAGGAATAAAAGCCCATTTAACCATTGTAAGTACACAAGCGAAACATTTTTAACTGACTTGTTTTTCTCGAATATATTAGTTAAAGACGGATGAAAAATAAACTGTTAATGCGATATCTGTAAAAAAATATTTTGTCGAAAAAAACTTTTATACGAAAAGCATACAAATATAAATTTTTTAAAACACGTCATACGTGAGGAACATTTTGGTAAGCAATGAGTTTTCGTTATTAGCCTTGATTAAAAATACAATTTTGCGTTATTTGTAATGAGAAATGAATGGTTGAATTCACGGAGCCTGTGAAAATGAACGATATACAGTGGAAAAATATGCGAAAAGTACCTTGCGGTACTTAAAAATGGTGAGAGAAGTCAAATGCGCGTACAGTAAATCCTGAGATATGAAAACTGCTGCAGCTCAATTCAATCTTCCATTTGATATCAGAATGATCCAATCTAAAGAATAAAAAAATCTACTAGCCTAACTTCACGAACCTAGCAACCGGCAGTCGAGTTTATTTTTTAACGGACGGAAAGAAGAAATTTATGTGGAAACATGAGGTGTTATAAAGGTGCTATAAGGTGAAACTTTTTCAGAAAGGGCCCGATGGATTTTTTTGTTTTTGACCTTGATATGTCCATGGGACTATAGATTGCAATCATCGGTCAGGAAATCCCATATGCAAGGAACTCGCAATCAAAGTTTGTTTGAGCCTCACCTTAAAACAATAGTGGAACTTGTGCAACAAACAAAAAAGCTGATCTAAGAAAATGATGATTATATGATAATGATGATGGTCTGTGTTTGATGATGATAGTACTCATAACCTATTATTGATGATGATACTATCTAAAGATGTGTGAATAGTGTTATAAGCTGATGATCTATGAATGATGATGAGGATAATATGTGAAGATGGTGTTATGTGTTGATAAGAATGCTGCTGACTTATTATTATTAATGATAATTCTATCTGAATAAGTGTAGATAGTGTTGGAAGTTGATGTTACGGGTTGATGATAACGTTGTGATGCGACATGATGATCCATGATTCACAATCATAACGATGAAAAACCACAGTGATTTTTTTAAAATGGAAATTAGATTCGATCAAATTGGGTGAAACATGAATGTGAAAATTTGATACTTGATGCATGTATCAAATGTCAATGTTTACTTGTCAGGTATACTTTTGATACCAAATCTGGATTTCTTCAATCAATTGATTTTAGTCTGCTGCAAATCACTTTGATCCAGCATTAACATGAAAGCGAAACCGCAGAATTTTGTGTGTTAAGAAATACAAGGGAATAATACGTAAAGCACCTTCCCAGTTGAAAATTTTCAATTGGCCCAGTACCAGTAGTACCGGCCTCGGACCAAGTCTTTAGTGAAACAGTACTGTCTCAGTACCGCTTTTAGTACTAGATTAGTATCGCTTCCAATAATTTTGGCACAGTATCAAGCAAATACTACTTTTTTTAGAGGAGGTGTGAATGCATTTACGCATAGAGTGTGGAACTCAGCCGTAGTGATACCCAGTAGCCATTATGTGCTGTACGTAAAGTTTTACATTGTGAACATGTCGAGACTTTTTCAAAATGCTTTTTCAAAATGTGATCGTTAAATAAAAATATAATGGATTGTAACTCGCAAACTATGCATTTTACAGCTATTCTGAAGAGCACTTTTACGCTTCACTCATACAGGTACATAGTTTCAGAATGACTCACCAGGGAACTTTCGTAGTGCCCGCCTCCGGTTTTATTCTCCTTGATATTTACTGCAGTACTCAAAGAAGTGAGCTACACGTATTTTTTCTTTTCTGCGGATATTCGCCTTAAAGGAGTGAAACCCACCCCCGGATATCTCACATGCAACAGAAGTAAATGGAGTTTTTTTGTAGAAATCTTGAATTTTTTGGAATGTTATCATATGAAAAACGTTTCTAGTCATGAAGTACATAACATAGAAGTCACATTTTAGAAGAGGGCTGCTTTCTAAGGGCGAATTGCTCCTATATGGATTTTTTAATTTAAATATATATATATATATTTGCGACAATTTTTCGGAAGAAAATTCGTTTTGTAGGGGAATAAAAAACACAATGATACTGTTTTCTTTGTTTCATCAGAAAAAGTGTCCCCTTTCTTGGAAAATGTATTTTCGAAATAAAGCACTTCCAGGCTACAAAACACCCCTACATAATTTTTAATATTATAATCATTTTCGGAAGTAAATTTTAATAACATAATAAATTCTCGAATGCTTCAAAACTCAGATAAATATTTTTCACCTTTTCCAAGTTACGTAGAAGGGGGTTAAGTTACCCTCAATTATAAAAAAACAGCATTAATTGTAGACAAGGAAATTTTAAATTAATAAAATGAGAATTGATTGGAAAATCATGAGTATTTGAACACAGCATTTATTTGTTCGCTAATTATAACAATCAATTAAGCGATGTAAAAATTATAATATTTTAACATCAATATCGACTTAATGCAGGTTATTTATTCGATATACTCCAACAAAAGTCGTACTCCACAAAAAAAAATACTTGAAGCACAAAGACTTTTTACACCACGATCAAGTAACTACTGCAACTTTTAAAAATTCCTCCACCTCACATGAAGGTTGAGACGATTTTTGAGACGCGAAGTACTAGGTTTTCAAGCTCATTAGGTCTTTCAGATACTTAACCGCTTAAAAAAAAAGAATATCGAAATAGATTATAATATTGGGGCAAAGATAACTGATTACGCAGCCTCACAATAGAGAAAAATTATTGCAACCCGAGCTAAACGACTATCTTTAAGTTTTTGAGGTCGCTGAATTCGAATCCGGGGTCAGTTTGACCCCATCAGGTCGGGATCAAGGTCAGTTGAGGGTCAAAATAGAGAAAACTATTGGATCAAAGAAAACCTCTATTCTTAGACGTTTTTGGTGTCGCTGAATCCGAATCCAGAGTGAGATCGACATCATAAGGTCAGGATCAAGGTCATGCCGAGGTCAAAAAGAGAAAAAAACCATTGAATCGGAGGAAACCACTCTTCTAAGACGTTTCTAGGGTCGCTAGATCCGAATCTTGGATCATTCTCACCCCATCAGGTTAGGATCAGTGTCAAACGAATTTGTCCAAACAGAGTATTGTTACAATTCCTGAATTGCTACATTGAATATCAGGAATTATCCCTACATTCACTGTTTCTTATAATATCTGAACTTTTCATCCTCAGAAGATCTGACGACTGGTTTTCTTTCACGCTTCACTCCGTTCTTATCACTTTCTCTCTTCAATGACCAGCAGTAATCAGCCATCATATTTACATGTCACCGACCTTAAAATCTCATTCCCATAGTCCTCATGTCTTGATGGAACATTTTCCCTTGCTCCTTACTAAAATTTCCTAGATTCGTTGGGAAGTAATCCATATGTGAGTGCCAGTAGTGTAACTTTAGGCTCATCAAACCCCAGATTCGGATTCAGCGACCCCAGAAACGCCTTATAGGAGTGGTTTTCTTCGATTCAATGTTTCTTTCTCTTTTTGACCTTAGAATGACCTTGATCCTGACCTCATGGGGTCGAACTAATCCCGGATTCGGATTCAGCGACCCCAAAAACGTCTAAGAGTAGAGGTTTTCTCCAATTTCATGGTTTTCTTAATTTTGGCCTTCCGATGACCTTTATCTCGACCTGATGGGGTGAAAATGACTTCGGATTTGGATTAAGCGACCACAAAAACGTCTTGAGGTAGTGGTTCACGCCGATTCAATGATTTTTCTTTGTTCTTCACTTGACCTTGATCCTGACCTGATGGGGCCGAACTAACCCCCGATTCGGATCCAGCGACCCCAAAAATGTCTATGAGTGAAGGTTTTTTCCAATTCCATGTTTTCTCAATTTCGACATTGGAATGACCTTTATCCCGGCCTGATGAGTGAAAATTGACCTCGAATGCCGATTTAACGACCCCAAAAACGTCTTATAGTAGTGGTTCACGCCAATTCAATGGTTTCTTCTCATTTTGACCTTCACTTGACCTTGAAACTGACCTAATGGGGTCAAACTGACCCCGGATTCCGATTCAGCGACTTAAAAAAACGTTTGAGAGTAGAGGTTTTCTCCGATCCAATGGTTTTCTTCATTTTGACCTTCAATTGACCTTGATATAGACCTGATGGTGTCAAACTGACCCCGGATTCGGATTCAGCGACCTCAAAAACTTATAGTTATGGTGGTTAAGTTCGGGTTGCAGAAAACTTTTTTTGTGGGACTGTGTTATGTACCAGTGATTGTAATTGAATCATATTGTTTTTTAAGTGCAATTTTATGTCATAAATCAACAATAAAACTGTGTCCGGAAAGTGTCTAACATAATTTTTCCAAACTCTAAATCTAAAAACATCTAGTGGCTGAATTCTGCCTGTATTCCCTTTCGGTATAATCATTGCCAAGATAAATTTTCCGCGAGGTGTGGCTTCTTTTACGACTTATGGATAGTGGCCACTCCATAAATCCATCAATAACACACTTTTTGTACCTATGTTGAGAAAAAAGTGGCTCCAGCCAAGTTTTAAAATATTCTGGAAAAAAATGTCAAAATGTAATTTTCATACTATATTTCTTGAGTGCAATGTATAGTAGTTAGAATCAAAGTAATCAGAGTTGAATGGATATATTGAAGTAAAAGATATCTTTCTTTACCTGATGTAAGTTTTCCTGATTTCGATGCAGATATACAGACATTACTTGGCCGAAATAAGTTCTCAACTACAATGGGCCTGAATCGTCTCCTGGGCTGTTTCAAAACCATAAAAAGGGGCGAAAGAAGCTTCTCGTCCACAGATACAATAGGCTGTATAGTCACTGTGAGTTGTTGAAGAAACCAATTGTACAAGACATTGCACTTGCTTCGTACCTTCTATTGCTAGGGTACGACCTAAATGAATCCCCAATTGGAAACCACTTTGACCGGAATTTTAAATATTCTATAAACAATAACTATCAATATGTGTTTCAAAATTATTTACTAATTCAAAGGCATTTTCTGGCGCTTTTTTACATTTTCTCAAGTCTTCCTGGGTCACAAATTTATTGATTTTCCTGAATGTTATACCATGTATTTTCTTGAATCACCACGTTAACCACGTATGAGATGCTTCGAATCTCGAATCCTCAAAACCAATTCCTTTTAGGGCTTGAAGGGCTCACCTCCGAAGATCTTTATCATGGAATATTAATCCAGCACCAACTGCTTCTTTGAAAATATTTAAAGTGTATTCCGGAATCCAATGTAATTTTTCCATGTAAGTGCCTCCACCATTCACCTGACCTGCCCATCGTCTCAATTGGCGTGTACTTTCTACTTTTCTGAATTTACTGATTACTGTATCTATTGACAAGTTCTTCTTCTCTTTAACACTTCTCCAATATTTCACAGCTCTACGCTTGTAGTCAGAACTTAATTCTTGTTGATCTTCAGAGCAAGAGTCAGGAAATACTTCAGATTTAGTGGTCCATACGTCGTGTGTCTTCCACAGCAGAAGGTTCGAAATTCATGAACTGCTCATGAAAATCCAAACTCATTTCTTGATGTACTTTAACATCATTATAGTAATTCATACTCGACAAGGAAATACTTTCAAAAATATCTTTTAATTCTATTTCCTCATTATTCATAGCACTCTCAGGAATATTCAAAGCTTCGAAAGTAGCGAGCAAAAGCCGTATAACATTTATTGGGTTAAGTTTCATGATTAATTAAATCCAAATGCGAAAATTCAGCAGGCGCATGTGTGTATGTACTTTGCTCGCTGTCGCAAAACTAAAGCAGAATGCACAAAAATCGTCTTTACATATCTATTCGGGTATGATAGTGAGATCGAAACTCTAAAAATAATAACTACATGTGTGATGATTAATGTTTATTCATTGTCGGATTTGCAAAATCGCAGTAAACAGACGACTCGCTGATCACTATGTATTCACTTCACACTTATTATTACTCCTTCGAGCAAAATAGATTCAGTAGAGAGTAAAACGTACATACAGTATTCATATATGTATATACAAATTGTTAAAGAAAATCTGCTTCTACTACACCGTCCTTAAGAAATTACCATTTTTCTGTCTATGGAATGTTTCTGGTCATTTTTGATGAATTTTTGGACACTGATTTCAAATTCGGTGATAAAAATTCTCTAACACGTCAAGTTCTTGAGAAAAACGGGGTTAAAAGTTGGAAAATATGTGTTTTTGGCCATATTTGAGTGTCTGTAAATAATGAACGAGAGGTGATGGAACCTTCTACTTGAAATGGAACCTTCTACTTGGGCCTTAATTAAAGCTTGAATTTTTGACAACAACCGCAAATATTAACAAGTGGGAATCTTGAATGTGAAGCCGTTGGAAACAGGCTTTTCAGTCGCGGCCCGTAGCCCATGCATTAAGACCCGTGCTTATCAATGCATGAGCTACGAGGAGCGACTGAAAAACTCGTTCCCAACTGCTCCACATCCAAGTCTTCTCCTTGCCAATATTCAATGTTGTAGTCAGAGGTTTGAGCTTTGATTCACGTCTAAGCAGAAGATTCTATCACCTCTCGTTCATTATTTACAGACACTCAAATATGGCCAAAAACACGTTTTTTCGACCTTTCAACCTCGTTTTTCTCAAAAACCTGACGTGATGGAGAATTTTGATTTCCAGTTTCGAAATCAGCGTCCAAAAATCTATCCGAAATGACTAGAAACACTTCGGAGATTAAATCGTGTAGGACAGTGTTATTGTACATTTTCTTACCAGCGTTGCCAGCGGTCTTACGGTTAATTCATTTACATTTATATTGACAATGATAAGAATGATTGTAGTGTCTTATTATGCAAAGTAAAAGAATTGTGTAGTTTTTATATAACGCACAAATTTGTCTACAATCAATGTTGTTTTCTTGTATTTAAGCGTAATTTACCCCCTTCTAGGGATATTTATGAAACAATGGAAAAATATTCATCTGATTTTTGGAGCATTTGAGAATATATTATGTAAGAGGGTTTTATTGAAATTCACTTCCAAAAATAATTATAATATTGAAAATGATGTAGGATTGTTTTGCAGCATGAGGGTGTTCCACCTTGAAAATATATTGCCCAAGAAAAGGGACACTTTTTTGATGAAACAAAAAGTGAGTATCATTCAGTTTTTTATTCCCTACAAAACGAATTTTCTTGCCAAAAATTGTCTCAAATATGTATATATATATATATATGAAAGAATCCACATGGGGGTAATTCACCGTTAGGAAGTAACACTATTCTAAAATGTGAATTCTATTCCAAAAATGTTTATTGCGATAATTCGAGTGAAAAAAGTGTATCATTTTGTTGAACTATCCTCATATATTATCATAGTTTCTGGTGGCTGATCTTTCAATGCATATATATTCGCTTGTGCCTCCGAAAGATATACAAAGTAAGTTAAATAGACCAGAAGTTGCCTCATGAATTTAATTCACAATAAAAATATAGTAGCAAACAAAATTACCTCAAAAAGTTGTATGATTTTTTATTAATTAATAACCTTAAATAATAGTTAATAAAAAATAAAAAAGACGATTTCACCTGCGTTTTTTATTATTTATTATTTCTTATTTATTTCTTTTTTCTTAATGCTCATTATTATTTATTGTGTATTTTTCATATGCCATAGATGGTTTTTGTATAGTTCAGTAGGTTTATTTCATCAACAAAAATAAATTTCATGCTTAAAAAATTAATGTATTTCAGAAAATTGAGATGTTCTTACCCTTTAAACGTTCAACACATTGACAATTTTGTATATATCATAATTTCAATTTGTCATGCAGGCCTGTTAAAAACATCAATTGATTTTTCTCGTCCTAAGTAATAAATTTACTAATTACAATATTTGCATACATATTCCCAAATTCAGGAAAGTTTTTCAGCTATAAACGGTAGAAAATTTACAAATCTGTACATATCACAACTTAATTTGCTCCGGGAGTGCTTCTACATTCCTTATATTAAAAAAAAAAAAATTATAAGCGAAAAACTAAAAACTTCAAAAATTCCTAAAGATGAAAGTGTTTGTATGGAGATAGTTATAATCATTCTATTGAATTTATCAACTGGATACCACTCTGTGTTCGAAGAAATTTGAGTTATAAAATTGAAAAAAAGAATTTATTCCTTTCGGATAAAGCTTCAAATTCAATAATGATTATTTAGGACTACAGGCGCTTCAAATTTCATGACCCTAACTCTAGTTGTTTTTGGGTAATTATAAGAAGAGTATTGGTGACACAGCCCAGCCCCACACACACACACATACACAAATTCCTTAAAAACCTCATTTACGGACTCCTGAGTTTGAATTATGTAGTGATACGTCAAAAAATGAAGTTCGAAAATTTTCATCGCCTCAAAGATTCGAAGGAAGCAAAATAGTCTACCTAGGAGCATTTTCAATTAACCTAAAATATATTATAAATCCTATACAATCCTTCCGAATCTTCCGAAATTCAAGGAAATTTTTTTAAATTGCAAGGGATTTTTGAGATCCTGTTAAATCCCTTAAAATATTTCAAAATCAATTCAAATCTTCAAAATCCCTGAAGCGGAAAAATTATACATGGTGGAAAATTATTATGTATCATTTTTTCCACCATGTATAGTTTTTCCTGAGGAAATTCATTGAAATATCTTATTGAGAGAGTGATTGGAAGTTCTTCAAAATCCTTTCAAATATTTGAAAATCCTCTGATATCCCTTCGAAGCTTCTTAAATATCCTGGAATCTTATAAAACCTATTAAATCCTTCCAAATCTTTCGAAATTCAAAGAAATTTTTTTAAACCACATGGAATTTTTGAAATCCTGTGAAATATTTGAAAATCTCTTTAAACATTTGAAATCGTAGGAAATCTCTCAATTCTTGAGAAATTCATTGAAATTTACAGAAACTTTATAAAATGTTGAAAATGTTTTGATGTATATTGAAATCCCAGAAAAATCTCTCAAAATTCCGTGAAACGTTTGAGAGCTTCGAATATTCTTTTGAATAATTCAAATGCTTGAAAATTCTTAAAGGACCCTCAAAAGCTGTTGAAATACTTTGCGATACTTTTAAATGCCTTGAAATCTGTTCAAAACTGGAAGTACTCAGATTTTGGAATTATGATTTTTTTGAAATTTTTCAAAAGAATTATTAGGGTAAGTGAATGATAATCGTTTTAATAGTTTTTGAATGACCCAAAAAAATGCATTTTTTATCTAACGGAAGAAAAAATTAGCGAAAAAAGTTCATATCGTCCCACTGTGTAACGTTTTGGAATTCATTGTAGATTAACGTAGTTTTCAGGGTTTGGAAGACAAAACGCCCTCAAGAGGGAGGAGGTAGAGTGTTTGAAAGACAAGATTCTCTTAAGGGGCAGGAGGTAGAGAATTTGGAAAATAAAATTCTCCTTGGGATGGAGACGGTAGAGGGTTCGGAAGGCGAAATACCTTTAGGAGGGAGGGGTAGAGGGTTTGGAAGGAAAAATGCTTTCAGCAGGGAGGAGATTGAGAGTTTGAGAGGCAAAATGTCTTAAGGAATAAGAGAGGGGTGCGGTAGAGGAGGAAAATGTAATGAGTGAAGAGAGAGGGACAATGAGAAGGTAGAGAGAGGGGCTCGCGCAGTGACTAAAAGAAGAAGTACTGATAGCAAAGAAGAATGATTATGTAGTTTCTGAATATAGGGGTAATTTCTTATAAGGGAGCAAGGCGGTTGAGGACCGGAGTGGCAAGGGAGGGGCACATAGAAGAGAGTATCAAGAAGTAAGAAAATAGAGGGAAGAGTCATGGAAGAAGGTACAAATAATAAGAAATATGGGAACGGAAGGAGAGAAAGGAGATAGAGAACTTGCAGGAGAGGTATATTAGATGGACATCACGGGTATGGAGAATTCCGGTTTATAGATTGAGAGAAGAGGCTCAAAGGGATAAATTAAGAACAAGGGCGCGAAGGTGGGCGTGGAAGTTCGAAGAGAAACTAACCGTGGGAAAAGGAGGGGAGTAAGCGAGTAAATGTTATAAAGAGGTGGAAGAAAGAGAAAAGAGGGCTCTAGAGTTAAGGCGATGGGAAGAAGAAAGAAGAGAGTTTTTTGAGATCGAGGAATAGGAGAAGAAGGAAATATAAATCATGAGGAATTGGAAAAAGAGATAAAAATAGTCAGGTGATAGATAGGAGAGTGTAGGGGAATTAAGATACAATGAATAATATAAGGTGGTAAAAAGAGGATTGCCAAAATTTGGTAAGTGAATAATAATCTTTATAATAGTTATTTAATGACCCAATGAAAAAAAGTATTGTCTTCTATCGGAAGAATGTTCCTCGTACGTGTGGACTCGCGGAGATAAACCCTTAATTTGCGAGTGCTGGATGCCCAGTCGTGAGGCTATTTTTCTTTTAACTTTGGTATTTTTAATCTCGTGTAGGGAGGCAAGAGAAAAAAGCAACTGCGAAAATATAGTCATACCGGCTAGTAGTGATGCTCGCTGGGGAGGAAGACTGGACAGAAGTAGAAATAAACGGGCTGCTAGAGGAAGAAAGTTGCAGAGTGTAGGGGTTGGCATAGGAGGGCAATTTGCGGGAGTAGCTAATTACAACTCGTTACGGAGGCGAAGAATAATTTTATTCGGATTTTCATGGAGTATTAAATTATTTTTCGCTTGGACCTTGTACGCGCATAAACTTGAAAACTTTTTAAATCTTTTTAACTTGATGCCTTTGTATTTCAATCATACGAAATGTAACAAGGGTGAGTATGCGAATCACTTATTAGTAAAGTCGTTATGAAAATTTCTTCATTAATTGGTATTGAGAAGAAAAGATTGACTGTAATATTCTCGTTTCTAACTTGGTACTTCTACTCTAGTTGAAACAACAGATTTTTAGAGAATTTCATTTCCACTTGAAGGCACTTTGGTTTAATATCCTTTTCTTCCGTATCATTTCATTAACTCTTTCTTTTTCTTTCAATAACTTTAGAAATTTACAACTTTATGCAAGCAAGCTAGATTCTATAGAATCAAAGATTTATTTATGTAATACGTATTCTCTATATTTAGAGTGCACATGACACTTGCTTGATCCCAATAACTGAAAGAGGCTGCATTTTTAATTTAGAAGGTTCTCGCGTAAACGAGGATAAATGTAAGTTTCTGGCCGATAATTTTCAATTAGCTTGAAGCCAGCAGAGGCTCATATATATGTGCCGTCACAATGTACATTTGTAAACGCGCATGTTGCATCAGAATATTTTAGAAAGAAGAGAAACATGAAACGTGGAGATTCTCGTTTGTTAAGGATGTTCCAGGTGTACAGTCAAGTTTGAAATTACTTAATCTCCATCTCGATTTAGAAAATTGACGAAAAAGGGCCCATTGATTATCGCTACAAATTCTAGAAGAGAAACCTAAGTGTGAATAAAAAAAAATAGTTGAGGTCATAATTGTATCCCACACCATGTCACAATCAGTTTTCTTAATTCCGACAGGCTCCTTTCCTAATCTTCATAGACCATTTCCAAAACCATTTATTTCGTTCAAAATCATTTTACATTTTCAAATTTTTTTCCGCTTTGATCCTATTCTTGCTACTACTTTTGCTTATACATGAAATTCTTACTGTTTTAAAAAATTGACATTCTACTCAAATATGGTACACAGGTTCTGTATTAAAACTATTCTCATGGCAGTAGATACAATAATCATCAACATTCAAACTGCAGGTTT
>JAUMHM010000049.1:19098986-19118131 GCA_032362435.1 Melikaiella ostensackeni
TAGAAAAACCAATCGAAGTCTTTAATATGTACCAGGGGACAAAGTACTTCATTTATGCACGATATTTTTTAATGAAATAATTCTCAATAAAAGTCACTTCAAGTCTGCATTTTTTCATGAATCTTATAGTTCAGGACAGCGTTTACTTCAAAACAAAAATAAAATATAATATTTCAAACAGAGATAAACTTTTCAAGCATCAAGCCTATAAAGTTAGCGGGGGACAAGCATTCTGAACCTAATTTGAAATGACCTAAATACATTTTAGATGCGAATTAAATAAATACGTAAAAAAAACCTTAATCATTCCAAAGAATTTTATTTGGAATTACTACTTTTATTTTAAAAAATTTTATCTGGTATAAATACCATTTTATATCTTAATTTTAAGGCGTAATAGATATCAGAAGTAATGTTCCTCTTGATATGGCACGGTCACTCGATACCCATGTCGATAAATTGCGTAAGAGAAGTCGTATTTTACTGGCTCGGTTAGAAGAAAATTCTTGGAAAGTAAACCAAGAGATTAAAAAATTGTGTTTTGAAACTTCGTAAGTTTTATTTTTAAACAGAGTAATCAATTTTCTTTCAAATATTTCGATTTTTCTTATCTGAAACAAACTATTTGAGTATTTGGATTTAGTACATCAGCATCTTTATTTCCAGATCCTTGAATCAAACCTCGAGCGAACAACAATTTCCTTCTCCAAGAATCTCAAAGTTTTGGCATCTGAGAAACAATTCTTGTGGCGTTGGTGGTGCCTTGTGCCCAGATTATTTTTCCCTGAGTCCTAACTATCGTTCTGCCTCTGCACCAATCATGACACTGCAGAGAAGGCTATTATTATCAACTAAAAAAAACGAGGATGAAGTTCAAAATCGCAAGCCAATAAAAGAATGCTACTGCAATCGTCTACCGCGTAAAATGAAATTCAGATCAACAAGAACGAAAGTTAAACCCGCACCATGCAGCCACTGCCGAAGTCTAATAGATTTGAGACCAATGGCTTGGGTAGAGAGTAACGATATTCAACACACAAATCCAACAACTCCTCTCAGCTGCGAAACCGTACGAAGAGTTAAAAAAATAAATTACTCTCCACAATCCCAGTTCCTGCAAAATAAAATTTCTTCTACCCACGATCTTTTGGATGGTAGAGTCTTGGAAATGCCACCAAAATCAGCTTCAAGATTCTTTTCTAGACATTCTTCTAGTGCTGGTGAGAGAGTTCAAAAAACGTTCAAACCACTGCATTCCATTTGCAGAGATATTCCACCAGAATCTCTCCACGAATTTAATGATGAACCAGCAGAAACTTGCAAAAAAAGCTCTCTTCCTAAACACGTTTGCTCTCATTCAAATCAAGAATCCAAAATTCCGTCTAACAAACCATCGAGAGAAATGATAGCAAAAAGGACGATATCTTCTAAAAAAGCATCCACTTCTTCAAAGGACGACCAGTCTAGGAAGACAAGAGGTGGAAACTTTACTTCTGAAGGTCGCTCTCGATCTTATCAATCGAGAGTATCTAGACCAATTAACGAGGAGCATGATACATTTAATGGCGAAGTAATTCAGGATGAAGGTAATGAAATGATAGACTTGCACAAGTTTCGTGAGCAAAATTATTTTGATACGCATGGTTCTACGCAAACTTTTTTATCGTCAAGATCATCAGGTTCTCTCGAACGTTATTTACTGAATGAAAGATTATTTCCACAACCGGCTGGAAAGATTCACCGAGGAGATTTGGTGGTAACGATGCCGCCATGTGCAACGAAACAAAGAAAAAGAATCCATTATTTTCCGCGATATGTCGTCAGACAGGAGAAGAAGAATTATGGGACCGGAAAACAAAAAAATTGTCGTAACTGTCCTCTAACCGGTCACGCGATTGATGTCGACAGTTTGAAAATTCAGCATCCCTCTAACAGCTTAGCGCTACGATATCAGAAAGGAGTTCCCTGATTATTTAGAGGAAAAATAATCAAGAAATTCGAGCTTATTTTTGATCCATTAGGGTAATTTATTACTCAGAGTTTCGATAAAAATAATTAACGTTTTAGTAAATGTGCAGAAATATTTGGTATATCTCTTCTGGGAAGTTGAAAAAAATGTTAATGAATATATAGTGGCTATCGCGGTCGTTTTGAGAAAACTCCTTTCTCGTTTTACTCATTTTGTACGAGTTGGCATTTCATATTTTCCTTATTTTATAGATTTTTTTCAGTTGACCTCTAAATACTTTTTTAAAAATTTAGCAGAGAAAATATAAAAGTAATTATTACGTAAAATATAGTAAATAGAGGGTTTCTAGTCAGTTTAAATAGAAAATAAATTATATAGATAGCCATGTGCAGTTTCGCGAATACTTGAGAAATACTCAGTCCAGAATGAAAAGTAATTACTACTAACATTTGACTTTGGACCGTTTAAAAATGTAATTTAATCTTTGAGAAATTTTACACAAGAAATACTGGTTATATCTAGATAAGATTATATAGACGTAACAATAGATTTAATGAGTAGAAGAAATAAAAATAAACTAAAGCAAGCAACTGGTTTTAAAGAAGTCTAAATTCATTCGCATTGTCAGAATTTATGGATCAGGAATTATGAAAATAAGTTTTTTTTTCTCATAATTTTCCTTAATTATTTTAAATACCAGAGTGGTTTAATTATTACACATCCTGGCTAAAATGCACTTTTGAAACACGTTTTTCTAGATATAAGAAAGTAATTGTAAAGTTTTAATCCACGTGCCTCGACTTTCGTGATCACAAAGAAACGAGTGATTAGTGATTCCTAAAGAATTAGTGATGTTCGTGGGTTTATAAAATGTCAAGAGAACTAGAAAATAATTATCCAATAAAATAATTTAAATATTTTTAAAAACTCTCAATAAATTACACACTTTTAGAATTAAATAATTTCAAAATGAAGTCAATAAACAATTTGAGATTGAAATAAACGAATATGAACAGTTTAAAATTTTACACGTCCAAAATGGTAAAATATTATATTCAAATTTTCAAAAGGAAATATTAATGATTGGACCACCTTAATAACCAAGCTTCAGGTAAAGATTCATTATGTTGAAAATATTCAAAATGTAACAATTTTTCTTTGGAAGGATGAAAAATTCCACAATTTTAAATTGGAAAAATTCAAAATTCACTTATTTGAAATTTAAATTTGAGACATTCGAGAAGGAACACTTTCAAATAACATTTTAAATTATAATTTCAAATTGAACGATTTCAAATTTAAAAATGAACGGTTTCAAATTGAAATATTCCAAATTTTGAATTAAGTTATCAAGAACTTAGAAAGCTTTGTAATTAAAAAGTTATAAACCGTTTAATTTTTAAATGAAAGCATTCTAGGGGTGTGCAAAGTTTTTAAAAACCCTAACAGGGTCAAAAACCTGAACTGGCCCAAAAGTTCAATACACATATTTCCTAAAATTTACGGTAATTTTACTAAAAAAAATTTAAAAAATTTAGATTAAAGTTTCGGGTTTTCGAGTTTTTGGGTCGGGTTCCGAACCCGAAATCCGAGCCGCCGCGAAGTCATTTTGTACATCACTAAAGCATCTCAAATTGAAAAAAGTTTAAATTTAAAAAATTAAAAATGGAATACTTACAAGTCGTAACAAAAAAAGTTCACTGTATATCAAATTTGAATGTAAAGAAATTCACGTTCTTAAATGTTCAAAATTCATGTATTTGAAATTGAAAAAGACAGTTGAACATTGAAAACTGCAGCGGTTCGTAAATTTAATCAAATAATGCTTCCAAATATAAATGCTTTCAAATTAAAGAAATCAATATAATTCAATTCAATTATTTAAATTAAAAAATACAAATCTTTGATGATAACAGATTTGAACGGTTCCTGAATGCACCAAGCTGTACACAAATATATATACACTGAAATTGAATTTCAATTTCCAAATATGATTTTTGAGTTTTTCTCAAATTTGTAAGCTTCAAACATTAACTTTTTCATATCTACAAGAAATCTTTTAAAACTAAAACTAAATCTAACAGTTTCTAGATTGGATATACAATGAAAAAGTGGAAAGCTTTTACTTATATTTAGTGTTTGAATTGAATTAGGTTCCAAATCAGACATTTCTTAAATTCGTTTTTAAATTCGGTATGATTTTAATTTTAAAATCCAAATAAGTTATTAAAAACAAATCCAGAATGTTCTTCAATTTGCGCGTCTTTACATTGTCCAATTTTGAGCAAATTTATAGATCTTTCATCTTTTAAATACAGTTCTTTCATGATACCTTATGTTTTCTTAAATTGAGAAAAATTTCAGTTTGAAATTAACTGCGTAAATATGTAAATTATCCGAAGTACTACGATTAAGAGAGACGTATCAGAGAAATTTTTGGAATATAAAATTATAATTGTCCACACTTTTAAATTTGCGAATTAATAACTAGGTTTACATACCATATGTAAACTACAAAAGTAACTACTCGTATATCGAGTAACTTCCCTCACAATGCCTTCAACTAACGCACTAAATTTCTTTTCGAAGGAAGATTAAATTATTATTTTTATTTTTTAAGTAGAAAAATGGCCAAAGATGTTTTCCTTGAAAACGTTGACTCACTCTTTAAAAGGTCAATAAATCAGATATTCATTTTAAACAAATCAGTGAAATAGCAGATTCAGACTATCAAGTGACATTAGGTGATTATTGCCAATAACAACTTTTATTGCTTTCTTAATTGATTTCTTAATAGGCAGGCGTAGTTTTTTGAGGAGTGCCTCGTTCTTTTTTTTACGGAAGATTATTTGATTGTATTCCACTTCGGCCTCTCTTTCCATAAAGTACATAAATATCGAGCAAAAAAAACACTTGTTTGAAGCGCTTTATTTTCCAGAACAAAACGCGAAGGATAGTTATTTACATTTACGTCATTAGTAGTAAATCTCCTTTGGAAGGTAGTGTCTTTTTAAATGCAAAGTATGTTAAAGCCTTTCGATATTCGGAGTCAAGTGGACACATCTGATAGTATTTTTAAGTAGAGGTGTCAATCTTTCTTCAAAATTCGCACCTTGGGCAGAAGAACCTGTGAAATGATTTCAATTATCATAAAATTTCTGTTTCTAATTATTTGGTAAAATTTTGCTTTTAAAGAAATTAATCAAGATTTCATATAGTTATCAAGCTTAAATAGAGAAGATTGAAAAGTGAATCTCGAGGCGAATCTAATAAGATGCAGTGCAAAGTTATGTCGTCAATTGCAATTAGCTAGATATACGTCAAAATAAATACAGACAGTCGCTGAACTCAATTGATTTAATGCTAATGAGCAAATGATCGCGTAAATTACTATGAAGACGTCGTGCTTGGATATTCTGTTACGGGAATCAGAAACTTGCCTTTATTATAACGGATGTAATTTTCTTTGTATTGTAAATTAAAAATAATTTATTATTCTTCCTCAATTTTTGTCTCATCTTATTTTTCATTCACAAGTTTGCAACGTAGTTTGTGGTGTAAACACAAGAAAGAAAATTTCCATGTTTTTTATTTTTTATTTTCAACATCATGCTTCATCATAGAAAGGTACAAACGGTATTAATAAGAAAAAGAGCAACTTTTTCATTTTTTTGGATCAATTATAACAAATAAAAAGTACGATTACAGGTTTAATAGAATATACGTGAATAACTATAGATTGATTGAACATGTTGGGATCCAAGAACTCTAAAATAATAGCGATAAAATTATTATCCTTGTGCAGTTTTTGTCTGTTAAGTTTTATGAAAGCTGGAATATGAGTAGGAAATTCAAACTGACAAAAAGTGAAGTGAAATATTACCATTTTAAAGACTATGTAACCAAGTGCGTCATGTAGATGAACTGCGTTAATTCTGCTTTGATTTTTTTCAATTGCTGCAATTAATCAAATCTTGAATGTTGTAAATTAGAAAAAATCTACAATTAATGAGAGCTGTCTTCTAACGATACACAGAATTCTGCTCTAAATCATTATTTGAAAAAAATCTTCTATTAACTCTATTTAAAAAAAAATTGTTTTCAATCTACTGAAAATAACTTAAGAACTCATTTTTACAGGGATCACAGTGGTTCAGCAGTTAAAGGAATTTCTCTTAGAAAAAGGGGATTTTTTTTCTTATCATTTTTCTACTTTTGATTGGAAGAACGAATGTATCGTTGGATTTCTAACGTTGGAAATTTTTCGAAAACTCAAAAAGTATTAAGTAAAAGTTTAAAAAAATTAAGAAAAACATGCCAGCGAGGCATTAAGTTTTTGAAAACGGGTAAACAAAAATTTTGATGTAAAAAAGTTGGCTAAGTCCGAGAAACTTGACCGAGAATTTGGAGATTGAAATATTATTGGTTTTTAAAATCGGCTTTGGATAGTGATAAAAAATAGCATTTTTAATTTTTTGCAAAATAGAAATTTCCTACCGAGATATGGGGATGCTGAATGAGAATAAGAAATGTTTAATCCACAAAATTATTCTGTTCCGGGAAAATCAAAATTGCAAATCGCAATATCACAGTATGACAGAATTTTTTTGGTAAAAAATCTGAAAAAAAATGAGAAAAAAAATTTTTTTTTCAATAAATGATAATTTCAAGAAATACCAATGCTAAAAGACTGAGAAAAATTATTACTATGTTAAATATTTAACTAAAATTTTATTATATTTTTTAAAATTATTGTATTAAAACATGATAATTAAAAAAAATCTTTTTACCACAATGGGTATTTGATTTTTTAAGAATTTTTTGATGCAATAAATCCACTTTCGATAAAAATGTTGGCCACCTAGTTCTCTTCTGCCACCCTTCATTTGTAATTTTGTGTTTTGAAATTTATTTATTCAAAAATTTGCATTCCCATTGCAAATCCTTTCGAATTCAAAATTTTGATTTAAAGAGTTTCTACATTTTTTTTATTAATTAAAGAGCTTCAAATTTGTAAGTTTTTTTTTTAACTGGAGCCTTTGAAATCTGAAAGCTTTTGAATTATTTGACGTGTTCTAAATTTCGTTTTTCAATTTTCAAACTTTTTGATCAGAAATTTTTCAAATCTTAAGGTAGTTGAACCAAAGGCTTTCAAATTCGTTTTTAGCCTTTGGATATTATACATTTATATTTGTTGCAATAGCTGAATTTAAAGTTTCATGAGATATTTAGGGCTAACGCAGACAAAGAAATAACATTTGAGGTATCCTTTAATATTATTAAAATTCATTTAAATTTAAAAGTTTTAAAATTTAAAGGCTTCTTAATTTAGAAAGATTTAAATCCTTCTCTAATCGCGAGTTAAAAAAAATTATTTGGTAAAGATCTTTAAATTTGAATAGTTTCCAATTAAATTTCCTCTAAATTTTCTACTTTTTTTACGACGTTGGTCCTTCCAAATTAAAAATTTAAAAGCTTCGTCATTTTTTCATTAGTTAAGTTTGTAAGTTTTTTTACCGAAGTTAAGTTCTTAATTTGATTTTTCAATTTCTAAACTTTGTAATTAGAAATGTTTAAAATTTTAGGGTACATAGTTGAATCACAAAGGCTTTCAAATGTGGTAGTTTTTCAACTTGCAAATTTTTTAATTTCAAAAAAATTCATTCAAATTTAGACGCTTTTAAATATTTTTTTGCAGGGCTGAAAGAATTATTTGGAAAAGGTCTTTAAATTTGAATAGTTTCAAATTAAATTAACTCTAAATTATATATTTTTTTAAGATGCGGATTGCTTACATCGCTGCACAAGTATAGATTCTGGCGCGCATTTTTTAATATTATAGGTCTCTATTTGAAAAATTTATCCTAGCTTCAAAAAAAAGGGGGAAGAATGACAAAAAATCTTAAATATAGAGATTATTAGGGATATTGGGAAAAATAGGGGAAAAATAGGAATAGGGGACTGACTAATCCCTGTTTTTATCAAATCGATTTGACTTTGAAGGGTGGCCGCAAAACTTCATTTTAAAAATTCCCAGACCTTTCCCTGACCAATCTTTCATATTCCTTGACCATTAATATTCGAAGACCAGAATTCGTGTCTTGTAATATTGTTAATATAAAATATTTTATAAATATGGAATACAAGAAATTTAAGTTGAAATTCTAAACTTTTAAATTGATTTCTCTTGACAGTTATTTAAAGTGCATCTTATGGAAATTTTCTGACTTTTGCAAATTTTTTTTTCTTCAAAATCCCTAATATTTCTCTAACATCTCCTGACCTGCTGCCAACCTGAAGCTTTGCTTTTAAAATTGTAACATTACATATAATGCTAACGTTATAAAATGTCATATTAAATCTCGATTTTAACCTTTGTTACAGAGCAACATCATTTTAAAAAATATGTTTTGTATTATTTGCGCCGAGAATATGTTAATATATACAAATTAATTCAGAACAGATAAAAAAAGAACAATAGCATCCCACTGAAGAGACCGTCTTGATCATATTTTTGACTGGGGCAGAAAAAATTTGCGTTGACAAGAACATGGAAATCCCGATGACGAGTGAATAAAGATTTGTTTATCAAAACTATATTTAAAAACATCAAACATTCCATATGTATTTAATAAAATGTAACATTTTTATTTATACACTAGTAATTCATTTGACATAATTATACTTCTCTTAGTTTATTTTAAAAAAGTGTCGAAATTAAATTCCGATTCCAGTATTCAAATTTATAAAAAGTTAAGTAAAGAACTAGAGTTTTCAATATGAAGGTGAGTCATTTAGAAAAAAAGGAACCGCAGCATGACAATCTTTAGTATGCCTATAGACACGTTTTACCCTTCTGCATTTTGGAGGGGGTACGCATTCATATAAATAATGAATAAATGAGCGGGAGTTTCAGTTTGCGCTTATAGTAACTTTGAACAACTTCCTTCATGTCTGAAGCTCTCTTTCTTAATTTTTTAAAATAACAAACAGTGCGTGAGGGATTCTCACGAATTTCATCAAATATGAATGCACTGGCAGGATTATTTTTGATCGTTCTTTCTACAGTAACTGCCTTAGATTTACGTAAGTAAAATAAATAATTTCTAGGCTTTAATTATCAATGTGAATTTATTAAATAACTATATAAAGCAATTTAATGAAATTTTATCAATTGCTATACAAATTGTGCAAGTCTTTCAGATTTTGTAGAAAAGTGTCTCATTTTTCAAATTTTCGCGACGCAAACCAATCTTTATGACAATTAATAGACATAATACTCACTAGCTTTGCTTTTTTATATAAGTCATATCCATGTTTGTTTTTTTTGTTTGTAAAATTGATTTATAATCAGAATATTTCACAATTTAAGGAATGTAATTTCTACGATGCAGCTCTTTATTCTCATATTTAAAAATAGAAAATCTAAAGCCCAGGCTTAAGTAAAAACTGGTACTGTAATATCATAATTTATAATACTATGAAAAAGGAATAAAATCTATAAAAAAAATTAATAATATTTTCATAAAAAAATGTAATTTTTTCTATCTGAATGTCAAACATGTATGTTAAGTGTCATATTTATGGCTCTATGCACCACAACCTTTTTTTTATAAATTAATGAAGACAGACATCAACTCTCTGCACGTTGAACTAAGAAACGTCATATGATTGATGAGCAATATTAATTTAATTATTACGCATTGAGCCTTTTTCTTGGTTAACTATGGACACAGAAGAGAAGGTCTTTGAGCAAATAAATATGCCCATACTTTTAAGGAAATATATATCCTTGCACATAATTAACACCATATTACGATTTGGCAAAGCTTTATCCAGGGTTAGATATTTACTTTTCATATTACCCAAAATGCAAATCTATATTTTTTTACTTTTTATATCTTATTTACTTTTTTAATATGTAAAGAATGCCACTTTATTGATCTGCGGGTGTGAGTAAAATAAGTGAAGATTTGTTAAAATGCATAGTCGAAATTTTTCACAATTACATCACTTTCCATTCTTAATACTTTATATGGTATGTTATGTTGAGAATGAAGTAGATATCTCAATGAGTCAGATAGTCATACATATACTTTCACCTTTTATAGAAAAACATAATTATGTTTTAAAATTGCTTCTTGAATTACGGCTATATGCCTTCAGATTGTGCAATTTTTATATTAGACGAAAATATATCTTGGTAAAATTAGGTTTAAAATATTTAAGGAAAAATGATAAATTTTTTTCTCTTTTTAGCCAGCAACTTCAAAATCTGCCATAGATCTGATCCACAACACATTGACTGTTTGTCACATGCTGTTGCTGATGCAGTGAAAAAATTAGGACAAGGTAAGAATATGAAATTGTTTTTGTTGCTGAAAGTCATTTTTCTCGTTTACGTACAAGAATTATTTTTTTTATTTTTTACTTATTTTTTTGATTTTGTCTCACGTTCAACCTTAAAGTGCTTGCACAACTAGTTTCTCTTTCGTATGTGTTTTGAGGATGCCCACAGTTATTTTAAGCCAAGAAAGAAAAAATCGTACTACGTGTTAAAAAAAACGATTTTTTAATTTTTAATGATTGAAACTCTCATTTTTCTCGAAAACGACACAAAATATTAATAGCAGTTCATAGTTTAAAATTGTTCCCCTTTCTGAAATTTGTAAATATATACCCTTACTAGTTGTTTACTTTGTACATTTTAACCAAATTTTCGAAAAAAAAAAAGAAAAAATCGAGTAAAATAGCATGTAGTTTAACGAATTTCATCATTTTATTTTCATTACCGTTCGTTTTCAGTTCAGTAACAATGTGACGTACATGTTCCATGAGACTTTAGGGTTCCTGAGTTAATTTTTATTTCTAAAATTGAAGAAACATCATTCTTAACAATTTAAAACATCATTTTTCTCGAAAACGGCGCAAAATATGAATAGCAGTTCATAGTTCAAAATTCTTGCACTTCTAGAAATCTATCAAATTATACCCCTACCAGATGTTTACATTGTATATTTTAACACATTTTTCAAAAAAAAAAAGAGAGAAAAAATCGATCAAAATCAACTAAAACAGCATTTAGCTTAACATTGTTACTGAGATAGAAACAAACGTTTTTTAAAATAAAATATTGACGTTCGTTAAACTAAATTCTATTTTAGTCGATTTTTATCGACATTTTCTGTTTTTTTTTTTTTTTTTTTTTGGGGAAAAATGTGTTAAAATTCATGAGATAAACATCTGGTAAGGTTATAATTTTATAGGTTTTAAAAAGTAGAACAGTTTTGAACTATAAATTTCTATTCATATTTTGTAGAGTTTTTGAAAAAAATAAGATTTTTAATCGTTAAAAATAATGTTTCTTCAAATTTGGAGATAAAAACCAATTTTTCTTAATTCTGAAGCTCAGGAACCTCAATAATCTCAAAGAACATGTACTATTGTTCTTCACATTGTTACTGAACTAAAAACAAACGTTTTTAATAATAAAATTTTCTAGTTTGTCAAACTAAATGCTAATTTAGTCGATTTTTATCCATTTTCTTCATTTTTTTGAAGTTAAAATACACAAAATAACCATTTAGTAAGGGTAAGATTTTATAGATTTCAGGAAGAGGACCATTTTTGAGCTGTGAGCTGCTATTCATATTTTGCGTCGTTTTCGTAAAACATGGGAGTTTAGTCGTTAAAAATGAAAAAATCGTTTTTCTCGAAAACGCGTACGACGATTTTTTTCTTTCTTTGCTTAAAATAACCGAGAGGCATCCCCGAAACACGTAAAAAAGAGAAACTAGATGTGCAAGCATTTTTGGGTTATACATAATTGAGGCTAGCCGTACTCAAAAACTGGTTTATAAAATAATTTACATTCTTTTAATTACAAGCAAACTTGTATACAAAAACTGTTTTAGAAAAATTTCTATTATTTTATAATTATAACTTAAATATTATTTAAGTTCTTATTTCCAAAAGGTTCGAGAACTTTCAAAATATTGCCGCTGGAACCTCTGAAAGTTAACAGCATATCCATTGGCGGAAATGAGGGATCAGTATCTCTTAAACAAGACTATAAGAATGTTGAACTTCATGGACTCACTAGGGGTCTGGAACCTCGCAAACTTACGTAAGTGTAAATGATTTTAATTTTTACCAGTTTCCCAAAAAAAAAACTTTTGAATAATTTATGCTCATATCATTATTTGTAGTTTTAAATATGAAATTTCTTTTTTAGAGTTGACTGGAATAGCCTGATATTTGTCTATGATTCTTATAGTCCACAAGTTGATTTCGTCGGAAATTACAAAATCGACGGAAAGGTTTTATTATTGCCTATTAGAGGCCAGGGACATTCCAATATTACTATGCGTATGTGAAAATTTTTGTATAGTATTGATTTTACTGCAACCAGTTTAATAAATATATTAATTTTTTCAAATATTGTTAAAAACAAAATTGTGAGGCTCCATAATATTATTTTCAGTCGATCTCAAGACGAGAAGTACAATGTATTTTGAAAAGTACCAAAAGGATGGTGAGACTTATCTGACATTGAAACAGTTCACTGTTAAATTCAGTCCTGAGAAAGTTCTTCTGCATTTCGAAAATCTTTTTGACGGCGATCCAGCTTTGGGTGAGAATAAATAATAATTACATATTTTAAGAAATTCACTCTAAAATACATATAAAATTTTATTTTTATTTTTATTACACATTTCGAAAATTCAAAATGTTTTCGATTCAGCTAGAAAAATGATTTTTTTGAAGAACGATAAAAAAAACTGCCTCAGCCCGGATTTGAATCAAGGCCGCCAAAAAAATCATTTGTCCGGCGGAATCGAAAAATTCCGAATTTTCGAAGTTTGTAATTAAAATTTAAAACTCCTAGACGTGAAAATATGGGAATGATAACTTCCAAAAATTATTAACAGTTTCAATGAATTTTGAATATAAGACTGTCTAATACTTGCAAAAAATTTTTATTTTGCAAAGCTTGTTTTATATTTCACATATAAAATGTTACAGTTTTATATAAGTTTGATTCATTCAACATTATTTGGTTGCAGCTAAGCCAATGGAAAATTTCATTAACGAAAATGCAGATTTGCTGTTTAAGGAGCTTCAGGCACCATATGAAAAAAGCTTTGGCTTAGTCTTCGCGCAAATTGGAAACGAATTATTCAGTCGAGTACCAATAAGCAAAATATTTCCCGAATGAATAGGAAAATGTTATTAATTAATCGGCATACAGTGTGAATTTTTAAGCTAAGGTTATTTATAAAACACATATGTCATCCAAAAGTAATAAAACAATAAAATATGACATATACAATTAAAAATTACATTTTTTTATATTGAAGTCCACAGATTAATGATTTAATTCAGCGTAGATCAAGTTTTATTATTATAATTGTGAGTTTTCTAGAGTAAATCGAATTCGATTTTACCAAAATTTTATGGTTTTCACGTACCTACTGTACTTTTATTATTTAAATTTCGATTTAAACATATTTTTACACATTTATTTATGAACAAAAATCAGTCCGAGAAGATATCGGCAAGCGACCTCAAGTAAGTTTTCGTAGCAGGCCATGCTCAAGTCACAGAATCATTCTCCACTCAAATATTTTGTTTTTCAAGGGGAATAAGACGATACATATTTTACCGAAATGACGAAAAAAATTTTTTGACTAAGTTATATGATTATTTGAATTATTTGAAACGCGGGATACTAAAAAATGGTCAAAATTTCGGTTTAAAGTGTGATAGTTTTTAAGCTAATATAGGTATTTATCTTTCTCATTCTGATTCTGCTAGCATTTTTCTCGTCCTCTTTCGAAAGCCGTTGAAAAATTTTTTTCAAGCCTAAAATTGGTAAAATGGCGGCTGTTTTGATCCCCGCCGTTTTTCTTTCTCATCATTTTTTCTAGATTCGTCCTAATGTAAAGAGTATATTCCATGATAGTCTGTCCTGTGCCCGTGCCTTGGAAAGAAGAGAGATTTTTTTGTCTGAAAAACAAAAATTCACGTTCTTTTCCCTAAACGACACAACATACGAAAAAAGTCAAAGATACAAAATCATTTAAAATTTATTTTTTCTCAACAATAAAATTTTGTGGTATCATAAAAAATAAAGAAAAACGTAATTTAACAGTTTCAAAAACTTTTGCATCAAAATTTTTCTTTTGAAGTTGGTGGTGTTTTTTAAATAATCGATACTCTCTATTTTTTCTAACTTACTTTATTATTCTTCCACCAACACGTTGTTAAAACTGTTAAATTACGTCTTTCTTGGTTTTTCATGAAACCAACAAGTTTCAAAAATAACGCGAAACAGAAAAAAGTGTGAAGAAACATTTTTCTAGAACTTTTTTCAGTTAATAATTTTGTTCCTTTGACTTGTGTTGTATATCTTGTGTCGTTTTGGCAAAGAACGTGAATTTTCGTTTATCAGACAAAAAAATTCTCTCTTCTCGTCTCCAGGGCGCCGGCACAGGGCAGACTATCATTGAATATACATTTTACATTAAGATGAATCTAGGAAAAAATCAAGAGAAAAAAACAGTTGTGTTTTTTAGTAAATTGCGACTATGAATATTTTAAGGAAATCTGCCGCTATTTTGTCAATTTTGGACTTTTTAAAAATTTTCCAACGGATTTCGAAAGAAGACGAGAAGTTCTATCAGAATGAAAAAAATATAAATACCTATATTAACTCAAAAAATATCACATTTTTAACAAAAATTACAACCATTTTTTGACAAACGGCATTTTCAATTTTTGAAATTCAAATACTCATAACTTCGTCAACAAAATTTTTACGGAAAAGCGATCAGAAACATGTCGTCTTATTCCCTTTGAAAAACAAGATATTTGCATAGCGAATGATTCTTTTTCTTAACGCACAGGCTGCCTTTCCGATTTGAAATTAATTCGGTCAACGTAACAAATTTTATTTTTTATCTCAATTCTACATGCCAAGAGCTTTAATTTGAGCCGTCTTCAAAGAGAATCAGACTAAACAAAAAGCTTCTGACATAGGGATCTGAAAAAAAAAATTCCCCCATTTTTCTTATTTTTTCATTAATGATATCAAAACAAGAAAACGATATAATAGTAAATTTCATTGTTTACCTCAATTCTACGTGCCAGGAGCCTTAATTTTAGCCATCCCCGAAAAATACGGTCTAAAAAAAGCTTCTAATATAGGGGTCTAAATAACCAAATTTTATTCATTTTTCTTAATATTCTTCATCTCAATTCTACATGATAAGAGCTTCAATTTGAGCTATCTCCGAAAAAATTTGGACTGCACGAAAAGCCTCCAGCATAGGGTCTAAGTAATAAAATTTTCCTCATTTCTCTTATTCCTCATATTTTTCACTCACTAATATAAAAAAAAAAAGAAAAAAAAGAAAGAAAAGAAATTTTATTCTTCTACATGAAAAAAGAGAACTATAACACAGCAAATTATATTTTTTACCTCAGTTCAACATGCCCAAAGCTTCAATTCGAGACATGCCCGAAGAAAATAAGACTAAAAGAAAGGCTTCCAGCATAGGGCACGGTGCGGCTGAACCAATTTTCGCCTAAACTTTTTTGAAAATGGGATTTTGTTGTTGATTATAGTCCTTTGGCATCCTACGAATAATTTAAGACCAAATTTAAAATAATCAATCGGGCCCTTTTTGAAAAAAAAAATCTATTTTTGTGCTTAATTAGTTTTTACATTTGCAAAAGATATTATTATAACCGTATTTTTACATTTCTTTAAACTTAATTACAAAACGACAATAAGAATATGAATAGTAAGGTCCAATATTGTCACCTTCGACTCTACATGCGACTAGTTGCAAAATAATAATTTTAATTTGAAGTTTTAGAGTTTAAAAATTTAAATTAAACTAAAAAAAAGTTTGAAAATACGGTTATAATGATATCTTTTGCAAATTTTTTCAATGAAAAATAATTAAACACATACATCGATTTTTTTTTAAAAAAATTATTTAAAAAAAACTGTTTGCAGATGGGGTAAAGAAACAACAAAGTTGTTTCGATATCGAATCCGACCAATCCGATCGATTCTTTTAAATTTGGTTTTAAATTGTTTGTAGGATGCGAAAGAACTGTAATCAACAATAAAACCCCATTTACGAACAATTTTAGGTGAAAATCATTTCAGTCGCAACGTGAGGGGTCTTCTCACCCCTCAATTCCCCTAACTCTTCCCCTTTACCTCAAATGATTGTTTACTTAAAATTTGGAATTTAAATAGAAAACAGATTTTTCCCAAGGTTCTCAGTATTTTTCTACGTCCCGCAGTGGTCACTTCATGGGACGGATACAAAACCTCAGAGTCGTGGCTTAAATAGTTTTTTTACGCGTGCTGAGAGACGCACAGACGCTGGCACATGATTATAAGGGTTTTCTATGAAACTCTGAAAACTTGGTTAATTAAAAAAATTCACTTTTCAGAGTAAAACGTAGGGTAATTAATATGTTATTGGTAATAACCAATTCTGTTTTAAGTTACGTATGAATTAACTATTTGAAACCATAGAAGAAATTTAAAGTGCCTCTTGATTAAAAGCTAAAGTATCATAAATATAAATTACCATTTTTTGCAATATATTGGTAAAAACGTAGGTAAATCAAATGAGGAATTATCTGAAATTTGAATTTAGCGCTCAATTTTCTGTTGATACATTGGTAGCACTGGCATGCTTCTCTTGGCATATTTGACATCGTTAACAAGATGACAAAAATCAGGCTGCTAAGATTGACAATACGATTCACAACCAAAAATACAAGAAACAACAGTGATAGTTCGTGACAGTTGATTACTGGATTACGTAATAAAATAATTAGATCTACTCTGCATTCGCGTAATTTCCAGAAAATTAAGAAGTCGTCCTCACTTTATTCTTGACAATTTTAACAAGAAAATCGCCGGAAGCAATTTAACCTCAAAATTACATTAACCATGCAAAGTATGCAAAACAAAAAATTCCTGTTCGACAGAGTCGGCTCAGTTTTGCGAATCTGTGGGTTAGATAAGGCCGAGATTGAGTTCGAATTAAATAATAAAGTGGAAAAAGCTTTGCTGCGAAAAGACAAGTATTATCACAAAGGTAGACACATTCCTGATGACAGGCACCTTAATGACTACATAACAGTTGGATCCCAGGTAAATTTATACAATTTATATTGTATTTTAGATGCATTTTTCATATATTCAGATAATTAACAGTCATAATATTAATTATTGTATCCTAGAACAAAATTTTTTTATTTTAAATTATTTTTTAATATTGAAAATTCCCCTCTTAATATTCTCTCTTTCCGTTGAAAAGATTGTTCATTTTTCTCTAAATGTTACAGTATTTGTAAAATATATTTAAAAGCCGTATCTTATAACCACGTCTACTGAAATTTCGGTACAAATAGCCGGATTTTTTCGGTACGAATAGCGGGACCTGGTAAAGAAGCTACTTGTACCGAAATTTCGGTGCAAACCGCCGCATTTTTCGGTACATATAGACACTACCATATTTAAACTCGAAATAAAAGATATTCTCCATCGAAAGTCTAAGTATACATGTGAAAAGTTTCTAAAAAAAATGTGAAAACAAGTCTCTGAATCGGAACCAATTAGGTATAAAATATTACTAAGAAAAGTGTATAATTTACACATTAAATGTCTTGATTAAAAAAAATAATAATAAAATAATTTTTCCTCAGGTCATATTTTCCTGTCACATTTTGAACAATCAAGATAACGATCAACCCTCCATTTGGTACGTCATGATCTGTCAAAAACACGAAAATAGACCAGCATACATGATGAAATTAAAAACAGGTCTCGTCAACCTCACAGGGTCGATCAAAGAAGTTCAAAAACGACATGGTGTTATTTGCACAGACTATCATTCTGAGAGAGACTCAAAGATATACTTTTTGGCCAGTAAGTTTTACTTGGATGGCAAGAGATTACAATCTTCCAGAGCTCTCACCGATGTCTTGAAAATAGATGACATCGTACATTTCGATGCAATCCCTTGTATTCCCGATGAAAGCCATGTTCATAGTAAATGGTTCGCTATACTAGTTTTCAAAGGTAAACGACCAGAGTCCCATAAATTTGGCGACAACAAACATTGGGAAGTAGACGAAAAAGGAAAAAAGGTAAAAATCTATAACTAAGTATTTTAAAAGCAGGCTTCACACTCAGAGCCCCTATACTCTACAGTGTAAACTAGCTGTCAATTTGATCTCGGGTATTTCCACTTTGTTGTTATTTATAATTGTATGATGCTCATTTTTAATGAGCACTCTGCTTCATCATTATGACTAATTAGCAAATTTATTTGCTTCCTCATAGAGGAAGTAAAAATACAAAAATACAAGTAGGTCAATAAATTCGTCTCGAATCAAAGAGTCTTTTCTGTTTCTGCATAAACTTTGAACTATGTTGATGAAAAAAGTTTTACTATAAAACTGATTTTAAAAATATTATAAATTATCATAGATTCCTTAATCTTCAATGAAATATGTTAATATTATAGTTCAATCGATTCGTCTCAAGACGAGGAATCTTATATATTCTTGCGTGAACTTTGAATTATGTGAATAAAAAAAGTTTTGCTGCAAAAATCAAATTTTTCAACTATTATAAATGACCATAATTTCCTTATTCTTCAATTAAGTGTATTAATATTATAGGTCAAACGATTCGTCCAGAATGAAGGATTTGTTTTTATTCTTACATGAACTTTGAATTATATTAATAAAAAAAGTTTCACCATAAACGAAATTTTTTTAATGTTACAAATGACCATAGCTTCTTAACTCTTCAATAAAATTTGATAATATAGGTTAATCGATTCGTCTCAAGACAAGGAATCTTTTATGTTCTTGCATCAACTTCGATTTATGTGAATGAAAAAAGTTTTACTATAAAAAAACCCATTTTTAAAATATTATAAAGTGCTAAAAAAATTGTAACGATTATTTTTAGAAATCCTACGGTCGGTTTTCAGATATTAGTTGTGAAAATAATCCCTCCAGATTTCATTAATTTATCTGCAATTTTTTTTTCTTTTTTTTTCAAAAGATCGAAATAAAATCCATTCTACTATGAAACCTTGTGTGCACCAAACACGCCAAAAATCTCACA
>JAUMHM010000049.1:19118231-19140114 GCA_032362435.1 Melikaiella ostensackeni
AATGCATTACTCTAGATGGAGATTATGTCGAAGAATAAAGCCAATTTTTCATTCAAAATATCGTTTTTTCATTGTCAAGCCGAAGACTTTTCAGCCCATGTAGTAGTTTACGAGAAAAGTTATAAAATTATATTTTCAGAAAAAAAATTCTATCAGCCTCAAAAAGGGTTTAAGCCTTCATAAAACTGATACGATGCTATTCTTATGATACAGATTTTTTTTAATATTGCACAAAATTAAAAATAATCATTTACTGAAAAACGCCAAATTTTTCTATTTTGCAATATTTTTTGAATGGACTTGCTCATATAAGGACGGCATCCTATCAGCTTTACGCGGGCTAAACCATTTTTCTTTCCGGGAATTTTTTTCCCCTACAAATTTGAGTTTTGAATTTTTCTTGTAAATCATGCAAGATAACACAAAAAAAAAAAGAAAAGAGGAAAAGAAAAGAAGATTTTTTGGACTACTCCAACTTTCCTTGTTTCCGAGAAATATGCGAAAATTCGATTTCATGAAAAAAAAATACTGGCTTCAAAAATTGTTCAGCCCACATAAAAATGACAGGATTTCTTCTTTATAGAAGGCCAAATTCAACGAAAAATAAACAAAGAATATAAATGTGGGTATTTTTATGAAAATCGACTATTCATGTCTCCAAACAAACCGTCGTTACTTTGTTAATTTTTAACTTTTTGAAATTTTTCGACGGATTCTTACAAAGAAGGTTAAAACTCGCTGAAATCCGAGAAAAATTGGAATATCTGATTGAGAACGAAAACTATAAAATTTTTAAGAAAAAATTGTATTTCTTTGAAATATAGCCATCAAAATTGAAATACTCGTAACTTGTGGAAAACTTCTTTCCTCAATTGGAAAAGTACCTAATTTCTTTAATAATTCCTCATTCAATAATTGAAATATTACTCAATAATTCTATTAATAATTCCGTAATGATAAAAATACTTGATTCTTCAACATGAAGTGTCGAACCTGACTGATTTGAAATGGATTTGATTGATAGTTTCGAAATTTATTTATGAAATTAAACGAAGTGACTGAGTATTCAGTTTCATAACATTTTCTTTTTTCAACTTTTATTATTTTCATGGATAATTTTCATCCCTTGATACAATATTAACTTGTTTGCGTTCCTATTCTATTTCTGTCATATGTGATTATTTTGCATTCTCATCTATCCTACACCACTTATACTATTTTATTTATGTTTATATCTTATTTCTTTTTCGAAAAAAGTCTATCCTCTTCTATTCCGTTTCATCACATTTTATCCTCCATTCTTGTACTTGAAAATGATCCAATAGTTCTATCCTTTTTCCTCACCATTGATTGATTGGTCCCTAGGATACAAACAGTGTAAAATCGCTCATAGATTTAGAAACATGATAAATAAACAGACAGGTATTCAGAATAGAAGAGGAGGGGATAATAATGGATAGAACTAAATAGGTTTGGAATTGAACAGAATTGAAATGTATTAAATGTTGGATGGACTTAGAATATATTATGACCGAAATGGATAGAATAAAATATACTTAGAGAGATTAAAATAGAAATAGATATAATGAGATAGGTTTAGAATAAATTAAGATAGAAATGTATTGGATGTGATAGATTTAGGATGGGCCAGAAGAGAAATTGGTATGTAAATCTAAATATGAAATTAATTTTATTCAAAAATATAGTTCGTATGCGTAATATCTACTACTTGATTGTAAAACAATATTCTCTTGAATACCGGTAATTTTACAGTCGAGAAAAGTTCGAATCGCAAACAAAATGAAAGTATGTGGTTTGAAATCTGTGCGAAATTACCGCATTACTCGTTGGGTAAATTCATAACTTCCGAATTTCGACAGTTAGTTAATTATTCACAAAACAATAAATATTAGCTATAATTGTTTCTGCCTATCATCAAGGATACCTTCAACGTTATTTTCATAACAGAATAAAAAGACCCATTTTATAGATTTTGCTTTCTTTTCCTTCGTTAAATGCGAATATGTATTAAATAATATTTAATTCATCCGTCCACTTTATGAAGTTACATAATTCCCATAATTCTTTTGTCTTATTAAGAGACAATCGCATAATTGTAATTAGCTAAATAGACATGATAATTTAATGAAAATTCAAGAAATGGTTGAGGTCTAGAAAATAAACAAGGATAAAGACAAAAATAAATAATATTTTTTCACTTAATTACACACTATAATCATAATAAATAGACAAGTATAAATATTTACCCAATGAATTTACAGAAGAAGAGAAACAATCATCCATATGAACCAGAGAATTAAAAAAATAACTAGAAGTTTCACGATCTGATGAATTACATAGAGCCTAGAACATAAATAATATAATTTGTAGAATTGTGACCATCACTAACAGTAAACTGTCATATAATATACTTGGTAGTAGAAATACTTGGATAAGCAATCTAATACTGGAACTCTTATTTTTATAAGACTCAAAATTATTCTTAAAAATTCAACTTACATCATCATTCGACGACGAGAGTGCTTTATGCTTTCAGGACTATTGGTACTTTTCAATAGGAATCTATGAAGACCATCATAATGTAAATTAGAAAAATAGTCCCATTCAACTGTTGTTATATCAAAAGGAAGTAATTCCTTGTCAGTTTCAGGAAGTTTATTCCAGAGTGCTCTTATCCTGTGGGTCTCAAAGGTCCACTCTCGGAGCATAAAAATTCTTAACGCATCCAACACGAGAACTCCTTTCTTGTAGGTGCTATACAATCTAGCAAAGAATATTGTATAATTTTGACAATTACTTCTGCACATTATGTTGAGATTTAAAAATTAAAAAATGACTCATACTTACATGGGGGTCCTTCCCAATAATTTTAAGATAAGATCACCAATAAAAACTGGGATTCTGTGTATCAAAAAATTTAAAATGATAAAGAGTGGTATAGATTTTACTGCGATGGAGCAGGGATAGTAAATAGCTGCACTTGCTGGATTCTTCCACTGGTATTCCTTAAATAATTCATATAGTCTTCCAAAATTTATTGGATTATCTGTGCCAGAAACAAAATTGTATACTGGTACATCATCGCCTATCCTAAAAAATTATATTATTCATATTTTTTTTTAAATATTTCTAAGTACATTATTAATGTTATGATACCATTAACCCAAATCCCTTTCAAGGTAAGCGTATTTCGTTCGGCTCTAGCCTCGTTATACTACCGGGGATCAAGAAATTTGCATGGTAAGGGTAAACAAGACATGTGTAGGAGAATGGATAGGTTCTATAATCTAGATCAATCTATGAATCTTGTGATGCTCTTTCAAACGACACACCGGTGCTCCCAGGTCTGGGGATTTTTCTTCAGATCTGAACAAATTTTTACATGTCTGCGATTTCTGAAGAGTTTGAAGTTTGTTTAAAATCTGAAGCTTTTTTAAATTGATTATTTCGTTTCAATTTGTATCTGTAAAAATTAATTTGCCAAGGGACAAATCTCAATAAACCATGATTTATGAAATTTGAAGTTACTATTGGTCAGTGATGTGCAATACCCTGTTTTTCAACTATTGATTAGTATTTTTCCATTTGCGATTTCGCAATCCGACAGAACAGAATAAAATGTACAAAATTTGATGTTGAGGTGACGTTAGAACCATGTCTACCATGATCCGCTGGTCTGCAGCCCTGGGTACTAGAACCTCCAATTTTGGACATTATATTGTTTTCAAAGAGATTTGAAGATTATAAATAGTCCAAATACCAATTCACACTCGCAAAAATAGTTCTTGAACTTCAAAAGCAGAAAGTTAGCAAAATTTGCTCTTCACTTATGCATTGCAAACAATTTTTCACAAAACTCCATATAACAATGCTTATTCAGATACGTGGTTGTTGATAATTTGATGTGCAAAGTGCAGAACCAGCCCTATCCGAATCCCTGTCTACATCGACGAAAACTTGTCTCCCTTGGTCATTATTGTTTCTATGTGCGAATTTTTTTCACCAGAGCGCGCTGCACGCGTCACACTCTACAAAAGCATTCTGCTGAACGAGTGATTTAAAAAAATATATAATAAATAATTTATTTATCTGTACATAAGTTAATACGTGACGTTTATGTGATTTAGTTAGATTCCTTCACTTAATGCTGACCATAATGTCAATGTCAAAGTGCAAATTCAACGGACATTCGTGTATTGTGCCGAACTGTAAGTCAGGTTATAGTTCACAATTGACAGTTAAAAATGAAAAAATTCACTTTTTGTGGTTCTTTCGGGGAAATGAAACGTTGAGAAATGGAAAAAATCGATATTAAGAAAAGATTTTATTATGAGAAGTGGCCAAGTGGTATGCCAGAAACATTTCCTTCCTGAGGATATTAATTGAAAGCGTAAAGCCAAGGATGCTGATGGGAATGTTATGGCAATGGTGTGTATACGAATAACAATTCAAATTATTAATATGAGGCTATTACAGTATATTGTTATCATTAATTATATCAATAATCAATTATTAATAATATTAATAACTACAATTATATTAAGGCTAAAACGATGTACGGAATAAAGACCTAGAAAATAATAATAACAAATTTTCAATAATTTCAAAAGAGGCAAAGCTAGAAAAAAATTAGTTTGGATGAGAATTATTTATTTAACCATAGCTATTTTATATTTTATACTCTTCTCAATTTTATCCATGAAGTGTAATTTTTAAATAATTGGTATATTCGATGGCTTATTACCTTTTTTCTTAAAAACTTCCCTAAAATCCTACTTGTTGGTTTTTGTTGGAGAGAAATAGTTAAAAAGTAGGAAGTATGCAGTGAAAACTTGTTTTATTTATAGCTCATAAAGTATTTAATAAAAAAAAATGAACGAGATTATATGGAATATTACAAATTCTTCATTGAAATTCTATTTATTTTAAAGTATCTCCAATCTTTTGCTCTGAAGGATTTTCCACAAAGTCTTGTTAAATTTGAGAGTTTAATTTTTAAAACTTAATTAAAAAAGGAATTATCTTTTAAATAGAACAGTTTTGCGACACTCAACTAGAATTCAAATTAATACATGTGAAAAATATATGCAATCAAATTTATTTGATAATTAATCATTTTTGTTACGTTTTCAAATTTTTAATAAACTATGTCTCCTTTTACATCTTTTTTTATGACGAAGACGAGACTTTACAAAGTATTTGTTAATTCATGCCTATGAAGTTGTGAAAAATGAAAACTCCTCACATAAAAACTATAATCACTGACGCAGCACCATTTTTTTATCGGATAGGGCTGTTGCAAAAGAAATTTGTTCTTTATAGTTTGTGATAAGATGATTAAGACTATGTGAGCATGACCTCAAAAATTTTTTTCACATTTTTCTAAAGGCCAACTTACTTTCACGCGAAACGCGATATCCAGTTGAAAATTTTGGAAACTAGCTGGAAAGCACTAAAGAACGTTTATCTGGTCCTAAATTTTCATAACTATATAAAAAGTTTTTTATCACAATTTCTTTCCTTTTTTATAATTCTAAAAATTTATGGCCATACAAACGTTCCTTGGGGCTTTTCATTTAGATTCCCAAATTTTTAACTGAATAACGCGTTTCGTGTGAACGTGAGTTGGTTTTAAAAAAAATGTGAAACAATTTTGAAGTTACTCTTACATTGCCTTGAGTCAATTAATCTCTTCAGATCTCTTTACCTTTTATAAGTTGAAATTTCTTCTTAATTTTTCTCAAACCAATGTACGTTTACATGAGATGCGATATCCAGTTGAAACTTTGGGAAGCTAAATAAAAACCACTAAGGAACGTTTGTCTGATCTTAAATTTTTATAATTATGAAAAAAGTTTTTTTTTACAATTATAAAAATTTAGGTCTAGACAAATGTTCTCTAGTGCTTCTTAATTAGTTTTCCCAGTTTTGAACTGGATATCACATTTCTTGTAAGGGTAAGTTGGTTAGAAATTTTTTTTTGAGGTTATCCTTACATGAGACGAAAATGTAAACATTAAAAAACGTATTTCAGTACCTCATTCCTTTGTTACTTTTCTTGAAAAACACAAGTTTAAAAATAATTTTCATAGTGAAATATACTTTACTGCACAGTTAAAAAAATTAAATTGGCATACGTTGCTATTTGAGAATATACGTACTATACTTAAAAATTCCCACAAATATTTCTGTGCATTTGACATTTCTAGGTATTTTGACTAATCGTGTAATTTGCATAGTCAAACTGCGCACGAAGTACATGTTTTGAGAGCTTGGTGCGCGTGTCTCATAGTTACATTCATAAAAATTTATATGAATAATGTATTTTTTAAACATAAATAGCTATTACAACTTGAGAAAACTTGAATAGTTCATAATCATATTATTATTTATTCGAAAAATTGACTTTTGAAATCTGAAGAAATTCTGAAAAAATCTGAAAATTTTTTTTTGAATTGGTCTGAAGATTTTCTGAGAAAAATTCTGGGAGAGTTGAAGATTTATTTTTTTGCCACCTGGCAGCAATGCGGCACACTATTTCCACAACACCGCTCCGACGCGGTCTCTCATCAATCTCTCTAGCAATCGCCCCAGGTGAAAAGCTTGACGAGCCGTCATACATCACGATTCACACATGAACTCTCAAACTGACTGATAAACTCATAGGAAGATCCATACTCCTCATTTCACAGTTGTTATGCTCCATAGCTTAACCTTCATACAACTTCTTTAAAAAATCACTCACACAGTCTTTCACTTTGCCCGTATCCCATATCATTTCTAATAATTATTGAATAACAATGATAAGGATGTTTATTTCTTAATAAGAAAAAGGTACTTTTCTTGTGTCGTTCCAATCTCCCAAGAAGATGCAATCAAACCATTCGCTGCAAAATCTGGCGGTATAACATCCAAATTTATTTCAGTATTCATATTGTACACGTGAACTATACCAAGCATGCCGTACATTAACAATGAATTGAGTCCTTGTGAAGCATCAGTCCACCCTGGAAAAGGTTCCTTATATGTTGTAACACCTGTACAAATTAAATACACATAATCTATAATATATTGTACGTTTGTTTCAGGAAGAAAAACTTATTTTTTGTTACCCATAGAAAATCTGTAGATGCTAAATGGCAAATCATTCGCGTATTCTTTTATCACACCTTCGGCTACTGCTTTTGAGAAAATATAGTTGTTTGGAAATTTTCCTATGATACTGTAAATAAAACAATATTTTAGTATTTTCATACAATACTGGAATATATTTATATAACTACAATAATTTTTCCATTTTGGCAACTAGATTTTTCGAATCTTTATGTCGAGAAAAAATGTTCAGTATGATTTAAACAGTCCTCTTTAATTTAAGTGTCAACTTTAGACAAAAAGTCAAAATTCAGAGAAGTTTTGATATTTAAAATTGTATGCGACTTTGGGGTTCCACAGTAGTACATATATTAAAAAAATTTTATAACTACTGATATTTTTTTACTTTTAGAAAAATCGTACATTTTTGTTAATTTCTGTTCATCCTCTCGTGAAAGATTCTGTCCTTCTAGATACTTTGCTATTGCTTTTATATCTTCATACTTGATAGGTGCTGGATACACTTTCTCTTCAATTTTATCATAAATACAATTGCTGAAGGCTGTGGATACATAAGCAGCAGACTGTAATCGTAAATAATTTTTTTATGATATGAGTTATTATTTTTATAATACCTTAAAGCATATTTAGTTGTTTATTTCACAATTACTGATGTGTACAAAATCTGTATATCACACCTTCAATTGTTTGCATTCTCCACAAAAATCGATGATTTCCTTTACACTCAAGATATTCGTCGCAAAAACTGTTGGTAAACGTTCAACAAACTTGACAGAAGCTGCTGAGTGGAAAACTATAGATACCTGAAAATAAAAATTGTTAAAAGAAAACAAATATCCAAATTCTAAAAAATATATTATATATTAGCGTCATAATACCTCTTTCATAAGGAAATCGCGATCCTCAGTAGACATTCCCAAACCAGGTTTGGCTGTATCGCCATTTATTGCTACGACTTTCTGCTCGAAGAAAGGATTTTTCTTTTTTAAGAGATCAAAAATCTGTGTAATAAGAAGACAATGTGTATAGACAATCTACACAATATATTACACAGCTAAATATCTAATGCCAACTGTTGAAGAAGAGTTGACATAAAATTCTGAACTTTTTTATTCTGAAATATGATGTCTATTTTTATTCAACTAAATTTCTCTACACGATTTTTTAAATATTCTAGAGCTTTTTTAAACCAGAAATTATTATTACAGGTGATTTGAGGAGCTCCGTTAGTCGTTCGTTCACATCTTTGCCCTTCTTCTGCCTTATCAACATGTAGATAGTTCCTATATTTGGGAAACTCCTTAATAGCTTTTCTATAAGGATTTTTCCGAAATATCCTGTCCCGCCTGCCAAATAAATCATGATATTGTCTCATATTATCAGTGATATGCATTTTACAATGAATATTAGAATATTATAATTAAATATAATTTCATTATTACAGATAAGAAGTTAGCTATACCTGTAATAAATATATTTTGAGCATCGTAGAATTGCTGAATTTCTGACATTTTCACAAAAATTGGGAAAGTAGAATAATCTTATCTGAAAGAATCGAATTAAGTATAGGAAAGAGAGAAAATATTTCATTTGTTTCCACAACTTAGCTTAATAAATAGTAATTTAGTGAATGATTTTTATTTAACGGAATAATTAGTCGAATCGTAGTTTTTGAAGCGTAATTTAAAAGCAATGGCACGTTTCTTTTATTCAAACTGAAGAACTTTCAAGTTCCACATATACAACTTTTTTGTTAAATATGCGATTAAATTAATCCAAAAACACGGTTAATTGTAAGTTTCAATTAATTTTTTTTAAATTCGAATACGTCAGTAAGTCTAAGGTAGATAAGGAGAATGTGCAAGAAGGGCCCAAAATGACCGTTATTCAATTTATGGAATTGAATAATGTAATTCTATAATAAAATTAATTGATACACTCAACTCTCGATACACGACGGCTCGGCTTACTGCGTCCCTACAATTCTGCAAGCTCGCACTCGATGACTACGAGGTGATTTTTTCAAGAAATTGTATGGAGATCATAACAGCCGTGACACTGAAGTGAACACGTTAGACAATCCTGATGTCGGTAGCGAAAGAAGAATTGATATTGACGACATTATATCCATGATTGAGAAGCTAAAGAGTGGTAGGGCTGCTAGTGTGGATTGTATCATCGCTGAAGTGCTTAAGAGCGGTGGTGAATATTCGTTTGTGTGGCTGAACGAATTGATGAATATGTGTGCTGTGAATGGTGGAGTTCGAAATGATTGAAGAAAGGCGACTATCATCCAACTCTACAAGGGCAAGGGTGACGAACACGTATTGGGAAGGTCATGGGAATAACTAAGGAAAGGATCTGAGGAGTCCAACTGTGCATTTGTTGATCTGTAAAAAGCTTTCGATAAGGTTAATAGATCTGAACTTTGGGAAGTCCTAAAAGAGGATGGAGTAAAGGGTTGGCTTCTAAAATCAATAAAAGCAATATATAATGGTAGTAAAGCGAGTGTAAGAGTGAATGGACAATTGAGCGATTGGTTTGAAATAAAGCAGGGCGTTAGGCAAGGCTGCGTTATGTCCTCCTGGATGTTCAATATGTACATGGACGAATGTCTAAGAATTACTTTTTTAGACGAAGAAGATATTGATCTCAGGACAGTGAAAGTGCGTGGACTAACGTTCAGAGATAATAAGATTGTTACAGCGGAATCAGCCGACGATTTGTAGAGAACGTTGAGCAGACTGGATACCAGCATAAGGAGTATGTGTCTTAAGACTAATGCGAATAGAATGAAAATTATCGTGTTTGAAATAAGGGGTGAGAAAACAGTATGCAACATTTGCTTAAACGAAGAAAGGATATAACAAGTTGATGAGTGCGTATATCTTGGAAGTTTATTTACTACTGACGAAAAGATAGATACAGAGATATCCAGGCGTATAAACGATGGTAGAAAGATTATCGGCAGTGTGAAAGCTCTAACTAAAAATAAAAATGTAACGAATAAAGCTAAAATTGCAACATATAATTCTGTACTTGCACTCAGTGCGCTGTATCTTAGCGAGACCTAGGCGTATCAAGAGAAGGAGATTCTGAAGCGAAGGAATGTAAGGAGTCGTAGAAACACAAGAGCGTGTATGACACAATGTATGGATGTAACGCATATACTTTTGTACGTGGGGCATTATTTCTCAAATGTCTCAACTCGAAAATCAGATATGCCCGATCGGGCTCAAGCTTGGACTAAGCTTTGTCCTACTGGATGGTAATTTCACCAAAAAATATTTGTCTGTTTTGTGAAATAGTAGCCGAGTTGGAGGGGGTGAAATTTTAAAGTTATTAGTGGACACCCTATGCTGCGCGAACATATGCTGCTTTCATGAGCTTTAAAAAAAAATTATCCTGGGTGTTTTCAATAGATTTTTTCCCTATCTTCTGATTGGTCATAAGCATTTTTCGAAAATTTAAAAATTTGACGTTAATTTATCGAAGTCAAAAATAAAATCGACTTTTTCTCATAGAAAGGCACTTTTTATTTTTATTTCTTTTTTATATTCTAGAAAGAGAGCTGAGGTTTTTCGGTATAAAATACTCGAATATCAAAGAGACTTTTTTTTCGAGAAACTGTGCGCCGAAGTTCTCAACGCACTGACATACCGGCGTCGCTTGAAGCCGCGAAGATGCCTACGTTGCGAAGACTTGCATCGCGCCGGTATTCTGGTGCGTCCAGAAATTTGGCGTACAATTTCTCAAAAACGAAAAGAAACACCCTTGGATTCTCAAGTATTTTATAGCGAGAAGCCTCAGCTTTCCTTCGAGAATATCAAAAAAGTACCTTTCTATAAGAAATCGAAGTCAAAATTTGGAATTTAAAAAAAATTCTTATGACTAATCGAAAGGTCGTGAAAAAGTCTACTGAAATCACCCAGGCCAAATAATTTTCAATTACTTATGAAAGCAACATACGTTCGCCCAAGAGAAAGTATAAACTAAAATCTTTAAAATTTCACGCCCTCCAACTCGGCTACAGTTTGACAAAACGGGAAGAAATTTTTTGGAAAATTACCATTCAGTGAGACAACACATAGCTTTGACACATTTGAGAAATAATGCCCCACGAGTGTCAAACTCAGAGGCTATGTATGCGGTCCTGAGTGTTTCCTTCGATTAAAACTAGATTACAATAGCGTCCGCTACTTGGCCGACCAGACCCGAGGGTGGCCAAGCAACGCGAGATGAAGACTGGAAATGGGGTCAAATATAATTGAGAGGTGGATTTTGCCGAATTAGGGTATGGCCAAATAAAAACAGGTGATTTTTCTTTCAAATAATCGAAATGTGGTCCAATATGATTGAGAGGTATATTTTTCCAAGTTGAGGTATGGCCCACAATAAACAAATAATTTGTCTAAATACTAAAAATGGGTTCAAATGAAATTGAGTGGTAGATTTTGCCGAACTGGGGTATGGTCAGCTAAAAACAGGTGATTTTTTTAAATACTGGAAACGGGTTCAAATATAATTGAAAGGTAAATTTTGGCGAGATTGTATATTTTTCTTTTAATTACTGAAAATAGGGTCAAATATGATTGAGAGGTAGATTTTGCCGAATTTGGTTATGGTTAACTGAAAACTGATAATTTTTCTTCCAAATACTGGAAATAGAGTCAAATATAATTGAGAGGTATAATTTTCCAAGTTGTGGTATGGCCGACTATAAACAAGTGATTTTTTCTTAAATACTGAAAATGGGTTCAAATACACTTGAAAGGTAGATTTTGCCGAGTTGGGGTATGGTCAACTAAAAACAGGTGATTTTTTTTTAAATACTGGAAAAGGGTTCAAATATCATTGATAGGTAGATTTTGACGAGTTGGTATATTTTTCTTGCAAATACTGGAAATGGGGTCAAATACAATTGAGAGGTATATTTTGATAAGTTGTGATATGGCCAACTATAAACAAGTGTTTTTTTTATATACAGGAAATAGGGTCAAATATAATGAGGAGGTAGATTTTTCCGATTTGAGGTATGGTCAACTAAAAACAGCTGATTTTTCTTTGAATAATGCGAATGGAGTCAAATATGTTTGAGAGGTAGATTTTTCCGACTTGGGGTATGGTCAACTAAGAGAGGTGATTTTTCTCTGAATAATGGGAACGGAGTCAAATATATTTGAGAGGTAAATTTTGCCATGTTGGGGTATGGTCAACTGACAACAGGTCATTTTTCTTCAAGTAATGGGATTGGGGTCAAATATCTTTGAAAGATAGATTTTGCCACGTTGGGGTACGGTCAACTGAAAACAGATGATTTTTCTTTTAAATACTGGAAATGGGTTCAGATAAAATTGATAGCTAGATTTCAAAAGATCGAAATAAAATCCATTCTACTATGAAACCTTGTGTGCACCAAAACACGCCAAAAATCTCACAAATCAAAAATGGACTTTTTGACTACCCGCTTTTCCGGCTTATTAGAGACAGGTGCACAATACATGTACACAACCATAAAGAAAAACTGCAATTGTCTTCAAGTTATCGTGTTCACAAGAAAGTGTGACCCCCCCCCCCCACACACACACACACACACACACACACCCCCGGACAATTGCTGAGAACATTGTATTAGACATTTTCCAATTGAGGAACGTTTAATTAAATGAATTTTAAAATTTTCGAAATTGTTACCATTAAAACATTAATTGATTTTTTTTTTATAATAGATAATGAAAGTAAAATGAGGTCTAATACATCTTTCCTATAAACTAAAATTTTCAAGCTTTGAATTGGAAGCCTTCAAAAGTTAACAATTTTAAACAGTAATCCCTCGAGAATTAATGATTTCAAATTCTTGACATTCCAAACTTCAAAATCAAAACGATCTTATTTAAACAGTATTACAATGAAAGTTCAAAATTTCAAAAAAAGTTTAAAAAATGTATATATTTAAATCTGAAACTCCTGAAAATTCATCAATTTTTATTTTCAATTCGAAATTGAAAAATCTCTTTAAAAGAATAAAATCTTCGAATATAAAATGTTAGCGGTTAAAACTGGACAAATTCAAAATTAAAATTAAAAAATTCTATGCTCCACCAAATATAGGAAGTATAGGGCATAGGGCCCACTGTGAGGCTTGTAAAAGGCTAAAAGTATTAAAAAATATAATTATTAAAGTTTCAAGAAGATTATTGCCTAACATCTTATGAAACCAATTTTCAGAATTTTTCCCTTGATACCGACAGTTTCATCAAGAAAATGAAGAAAAATGCTCAGTCGTTGAAGCCGTTTATTTACGAATGTATCAGTCGTGTAAGACAATTTTTAGAAGATTATTTTTCAGTTTTATTTCACAGATTATGATAGTATTTTTTCATTTTTAGTACACAAACGACGCTAGAACTATGTTTGCGTTTGGAACCGGTGTCATAATGGACGTTCCAAGTGAAGAATTTGGAATCATACTTGGACAGTTCAAGCTTAATCACTTTGAGTCCGTGTTATTCCACCGCAAAAATACGTTTCTCTTCGGAATGTGTTTAACAAACTCGGATTTAACTCAAGTCTTTGTAGAAGGTAAGAACTTCAATATTTAAATTTCAAAAAAAGCTTTTAAAGTAATTTTATAGTAGAAATCGGTTAAATATTACGTAGTATTAAAAAGGGGGGAAGGTCTTTTAATCTTTTACTGTTTCGAAATAGCGTTCGAAATTGCATAATTTTGCATTCTTCATAATCGGTTAATATTATATTTCAAACTGAAAGTCTTAAAAGACCAGCAATTTTAAATAAAATACTTTCAAAATTAAGCTTGAACTATTTCGAAGTCTCAATCAAATAATTTTAAATTTTAATGCTCTCTGAGGATAACATAATATGCACTGACTGAGAAAGGAAAAATTCTACATTATCGGTGTTTGATACAACCTGCACAAATTTATCTTTCGTCCAATTTTATTATCTACAGAGGCATGGTTAGAGCCTGGACTAAATAATTTTTAATTCAAAAATAAAATATACAACAAGTGATACTTTCTTAATAATTCAGCTATGTAAATTTCTTTATATTTCACGAATAATGAATGTGATGTTAGTCAAATTTTTTTTACGTCCGGGATGTAAGTGATAAACAATGTTTTAAGAAACGAAAAGATGAAAAAAGTTTAACTTTATATTTTAAATATTTTGTGTCATTTGTAATATCTTTTCTTTTAGGAGATCGTGTGAAGTTTATTGCTGTAGGCGCTCCTTCAGGCTTTGTAACAGATTGGATTGCAATTCAGGTATCGGTCCTAACAAAGGCATCTACATCTCCACTCGATTATCACGGATTTGCTCAAATTAATACTTTGAATCGACTCTCATTATGAATAGATTTCGGTAAAAAGTTAAGGCAGTCAAATTATCTTTAATTTCACTGAACTAACTTTTTTTTATCGAAAATGCATCAAACGCACTGTGATTGCTATCAGATGTCAACCGTAATGTGACTTTACAGTTAATTTTCCTTGACATCTGTGTAAACTTTCAAGACTTTTATTTTCATTTTTTATTACATTTTTGAAGACTTTATGAAACTCGCGTTGAGATTGTAAACTAATAGTTAATAGGTAATAGAACCTCAGTTCTTACCAAGATTTTTTCAAATACAAGAAATACGAAAGGATGAGAAAGAAAATGTATTCAAAGTATTTCCAAAAGATTGTTATTAAGTTCCTTACAAGGCTCCTTAGTATAAAGAAACTGCAGTTTCTTAAGAAAAGATCTTTTAGACTTAAGTAGTATCGTAAGTCATCGAGCTTAAATGTAAATGCGTTTTATATTTTATTGCTATGAAAATATAATTACAAGAACGAGTGGTGCATTTACTTTCCCACCTGGTTCCTAGGTTATTAAAAGTGTTAAGCCTACGATTGTTGTTGGATGCAATCAGAGCATTCGCGGGCGTAGTTCGTCCACCCACTGTGCTACACAAATATAATAAACGTCTAGTGCAAAGGGAACAAAAGTTCCGCACTTTCTTATTTTTCCTCAGGTTGGTGAGTTATTCATTGCCAGTGTTCTGCCATTTCAGGTGGGCGGAGCATACAGGACCAAGGAAAAATAGCAAGGATCCTATAAGCAAAAATTACTCTTTGACAACCTACATTCCTGAAAAAAGTACTTGGCATAAATCGTCAAGTGAAACAAGTAACAACGCATCCTATGGTCTATGTGATATAAACCAGAGCTTGTTACCCTCCAGACTTTCCGAATAAAGTTTCTCCTTTATTGCACTTCTGACGTGCGTCCGTGCATCTTTACGGCAATCTTACGTTGTAAAGAGTAAACTTATCGTCAGGTGTTCCTACCAGAGTGATATTAAAAGAATTTTTTTCAAAGTGGAAAGGATACTTGAGACTTATAAAATCTCGCCTGTAGTGTTAAGGGGTTCGAAATATTTCGTCAGTTAATTGAATTTAGAATTTCAACGGAGAAAATTTCCACGATTGGTACATAATTTGCAATTCTATTGAGATGCACGCAAATATGAATTTCCTTGAATAAATTTTCAACTTAAACAATTTTTTAAATCAGTAGAAACGCACCAATTTTAATTTATAAATCCATTTTTAAAAAGGCGTTCAGCGCAAAAACATGGAAAATTGTTTATCATGTATGAGAACGAGAATTTGAAATCAATATATTATTGATCAACATAGTGACGTGGATAGTATGTAAATTTGAATATTTTTTCATCTAAAAAATGGAACATCTGAGCCCTTCTTCATGTTTGGGACTCACTTTGCTTATTTATTGAGCGTAAAAGAAAAATAAGAATGATGATGCGATTTCATCGCATGAAGAAAATAAATGTTGCGGCACTTTTTCGTAATCTTATTGTTCTCAATTCTAGTACGATTTGAACATTATAAACGAGCGCAGAAAATCTAAAATTAAGCATTCATTGAAAAATAAAAGACATGAATTGAAAATGAACTTCGATAAGAAATATGTCTATAAATTTGAGATAATTAAAATCTACTACGCAAATTGAATTCCGGCAACTAATACTATATTTTTATCTTCAGAATATAAAACTTTAAAGTAGATTCAGAGAATAATGATAAGTAATCAAAATCCGTCGCATTTAAAAAAAATCAGTAGTAAATTTTATTCATAATATCAACAAAATCACGTAATTCATTTAGTATATATGATTGTCTTCGCAAAATCTCATCTTTTGGCTGCTTAAATTTTATCACTGAAATGCCACAATATGATTTAAGGATATAATTAAAGGTTTTGTACATTACTAGTCGAGTTTCTAGTTTATAATGGAAAACTAGTATAATGGAAATGCAGATAAAGCATTTAAAAATTAAAGTAGTCATAAAATGCGTCTCAAAAAGGGCCTGCAAAACCCACCACAAATAATATTAAAAAATATCGTACACGTGTGGATGAAAATAAAATTTGTAACCAGCGTCACTATGAGATGGGAATAAATTAGAACCTAAAGTCCTAAACCATGCCTATTCGACCCATTCGCCATGCACGGAAAGAGGTGGAACTCAAGAACTGGCTTACCAGTCTGGACGTTCCTGTAGACCCTTTAAGCTCTGCTCTTGAAGTGGAACCTTAAAATAAAGAAAAATGGTGAATGCTATTCTATAATGAATTTATGGATGATTGCTAAAAAGTTTACCATTTTAGATAATGAGAATTTCGAAAACAAAAAAATTTCCCAGCCGCCTAAAATCATTTTTATTTAGTTAAGGGTAAACCAAGAGAGTATGAAAATATAAAAGTAAGAGATCGCGGAATGTACTTGTGATGGATATGAAATTTAAACGTTGCTAAAGGTCACGTAACAGAAAATGCGACTATGATGAAACAAGAAAATTTCAAAAACTTTTTAAAACTATATACAAAACAAATAAAAATATTTTAAAATATGAGAAAAATAAATATTTTCACGATTTACTTGATTTTGAAGCAACGTTGATAAATCGATTTTTAACTATACGAAAATCTTTGTAAGTATATAATTAATCATTTTAGCTAACATTATGAATAGTTTGAATAATTATTTTCGAGTTTTATCCTAGAATAACAATGCAGCGTGACCTAACAAAAAACTTGTGAGACAGACTTTCAAGTGATTTTTAAAATCCTCAATTCTAAAATATTGAACTCTGCTCTTGATTTTTATTTTTTTCAACTCAATATAAGTGATATCTGTAAATCTTAAATATTTAAAAAATTGTTGTTAATATTATTTCGCAATTCATCATTTTAAATTTGTATTTTGGGACAGGTAATACCAGGAAAAAGAAAAAAAAATCAGATGGCTAAAACCAAAAATTTCTCTTTGAGTTTTTAATAATGATCAAACTTCTGAAAATTAATTCTCCCTTATAAAAGACTTTTCTATTCATAGTTATCAAGTATTTAATTTCGAAAAAAATATAAGGGATTCTGTTAAAAAATATGAACTTTAAATACAAAAGACTTACTATCATTCATTTTTTTCTGTTCCGTGAAATTTATTACCACCCCATCTGACTTTTCACACAATCTTATACTATAAAACCTATAAAATAATCATATTTACATCCAGATTCTGATGCCATTTCAAAAGCTCCTTCTGTTCCCTCTATATATCAGTTTCCCTTTAAAGTTAATAAATCTTGTCAAATCCACACAATCTGAAAACAAGTATTTAAATTTAAGTATGTATATATGCTAACAATATTATAGCGATTGAGAAGAAAATATAAACATTCTTTTCTAATTTAATTTCAACATTTTCATCCCAATATTTTTTTTCTAAAAAAACAAGATCGCTTATGAAATTAATTTCGTAGGTTTACAAACATTTCTTTAAAAAATTAAAATAAATCTGCTCAAGGTATTCGGAAAAAAATTAATTAATATTTTATTATTGTGTAGCAAATATTTACAATGATTGTTTCCTAGAATAAAGGCTCAGTAATTGAAATAATTAGACTATAAACCAAAGATTGCATTTATTATAACAAAATGTTGTAAAAATGACCTCTTTAAAAAATTTGAATATTTTTTTATTAATAATTATAAGAATGTATATACCTGTCACTACGAACAGAATCCAAAAAAGACTCCTTGATTATTTAGATGACCCTATATATTCACTCGCGTAAAGCGAAAACCGATTTTTTTTAATTTTTAAAAATTAACTATTAATAATATTTAAAACAATTATAAAATCCGATACGATGCGTGAACTGCAGGATTGTAGGTATCGACAGGTTGAGACTTGCAAACAAGATTCGACGTTCGCTAACTTGTCTTTGAAACGCGAATTTGCACACTTACGATTTACGAAAACCAAAAACTCGACAAAAAATAAGTTTTGAAGTCATTCCGGTTCAGTAAAATCATATTGTCCGGCAATAAATCTCGATAATTAAGCACATAATCGGATTCCGAAATTTGATCAGATTATAACCCAACTTTTCGATTAAACCGTCGAACGAAATGTGTACAATTGTTCAAACGCAATAAAATTAATATAACCGAACGTTAGACTTAAAGTATGCTTCCATTTAGTTCAAATTAGAAAAACAATAAGAACTTTCATTGGATTTATAGATTATCTGCAATATCATCCAACTTTTCTGAGTTTCGGCACCTCCGTCCCGCCAAGCGACGCGACAATGGCAAGAATTTACCCAGAAGCCCTTAGGATCGAAAATTTGCAAATTGAGTAGGCGCGAAAAATTAGTAATCATTTTTAACAGAATTAATTCGTATTTCGTCTTAAATTTAGCAAACAAAATAAAGTGGGCGATATTTTTCTAAAAATGGCTATCGAATAATTTTAGCGAAACTCTATCCTTCTCTGCGCTTGTGCATCTTATTTCTAGTCGTCCTCTAGACTGACAAACCAATTCAAACCGTCATTTCAATAATCTTCGATAATCGATAGTAAGATTCACGACATGAAGTTTTAAAGATATAAAAAAGTAGCAAACATAACATAACGTATTTACTGCTCCGGTGTTTTTAAGAGTTTAATATAATTTTCCATTGATTAATCTTTTTGAAAGTCATTTAAAGGCTATCGCATATCAGTATAGTGCGAACTTTATGGATATCTTTTTTTATGTCATGTTCTCTCATAGATTTTCGCAAAACGCGTCATATGAAAAAAGGTAGGTTAGAATCCTTTAATAGACTTATTTATATTCAATTACAATTTTTAAACAATGTAATTCTAGTTAAATTTTTCTTCTGTAGTGAGCGTTTCTGTCTTCTTTAGTTTTTTGTGCCGAATTTAGTTGTTAATAACCTCAAATCTTAATTCTCGGGTTTATTTTGTTCCTTCCCTGTCTTTGGAGCAATACAACAATTTCAGATTGAGCTCAAATTTGTATGAACATGTATATTTTATATTCTTTTGTAATTTCTAACTTGTAAAGGCAAGTGTGTTCAGTTTCCGATATCATATGAAACGTTGACTAATAAAATGTATATTTAACCAGTATAATAGTATAAAATATATAAATTAATGTTTTTTTATATTCTGTTCCAAATTTTATAAAAAGATAATATTCTTTAAGTCGCTTCTGATAGGAAAAAGAATTCATTTATACAGCCTGTAATTTCGCCTCTTTACAAATTCGTGTCCATTTTTGAATCGACCCGTCTTAAATTAAATCATGAAAGAACTACCATATAATTGATCAAAACAGGGTGGCCGCTGGACCGGGAAAACCTGAAAATGACAGTGAATTAATTTTTTTATCCGGAATTTTACCAATTTTTAGAGGGAAAATCTATACAATCACTTGAAATATCATTAATTTCATATCTCATGATATAATGCAATTTGAAATAACTTCGATTTCAACTTTTTTTTAATGCCTTCACTCGTTAACTTCTTTGATTATGAAATAATTTTTTAGCGTACATTTTCATTCTAAAGATTTTTGAAGTACATTTTGGAAGACTTGAACAATTAAAAATTAAAAGCGTTTGAAATTGAAATTTTTTGATAAAAATCGTTTTAGGTTGATCAACTGTAAATATAAAATAATAATAAATAATAATAAAAATCGTTTTAAGTTGATCAACTGTAAATATAAAATAATTAATCACTTGTAAAATTAAAATCTTGTTCGAGTATTAAAAATTAATCAATAATTAATTTTACAAGACGATTCTGAATCTCTCAGAAATTTACAGATTTTGACGTTCAAAATTGAACTGTTTTAATTTTTAAAGACTTAGTAGTTAAACAAGTGTAAACCTCCGATTGAAACTTCATAAACTATTTTCAATTTCTTAATAATTTCAAGTCAATAGATTCATAATTAGGAGCTTTTATTCAATTTCAAATTCTATTCATATATTGTTTCCGTTTGAAATATTGCATTTTCAACCCATTCAATTTGAAATTTTGTAATTAAAGAAAAGAGCAACTTCTTAATATTAAGCAATATTTGACTGTTCATTTAAAATGAATTTATCAATTAAATGTCCAAAACTAAAAAACTTAAAGCTGAATTGTTTGAAATAGAAAGCCTTGAATCGCTAAAATTTCAGAGTGCTTAATTCAAACTTTGAACGTTGAATTTGAATTGTTCCATTTTATAAATAAATATTCTCATAAATCAAATATTCAAAGCAAAACAATTTGAAACTGAATTGTTTGAAATAGAAAGCCTCGAATCGTTAAAATTTCAGAGTGCTAAATTTAGACTTTGAATGTTACAATTTTAATTGTTTCATTAAACAAATTCTTAATTTGTGAGTAAAAGTGTTGAATTTTGATGCTTAAATAACAATTGTATATTTATTAATTTGAAAACGCTTAAATAAAAATAATGTAACTTCTCATTTGAGCAGTGTTCAGTTTAAGAGAAAATTTTTAATCATTCGATTCTTAATCCTTCCAACTTAAAATTGCTTAAAATGATATAATTTTCAACATTTACAAATTTATTGATTTATTCTTCAATTTAGATGATAGTATGGATTTATATTTTTCAACCAGAAATATTTAAACTGTCCAATTTACAAAATTTTATAATTTTAACTTTTGCAATTAAACGGAATTCAGTGGAGATTGACGTTTTCCAGCACAAGCTGGATACTTCTTTCTCCATTCATTCATGTTTTGATAGTTGAAAACTTCTTGGGTAGCTTCAAACAAATATAATGTTAACGCAAAATTCCAAACTATTAAACCTGCTTTTTAATTTTCTCACGACTAACTTTCTAAGCTTGAATTTATTCGGTCCGAATTGATATAAGTTAACGAAATAAGAAAAAGAAACTAACGAGAAAGTATAGGATTAGAAAATATCGATGAAGAACCATTTTTTGTGAACTATCTAAAAATATAAATGTTGAATATTCATTTTTCATTTTGGTTGGAGAATGATGCAAGTTCTGCTTACTCACAAAAAATTGTCATCAGCCCGTTCAAGAAAACAGCTGCAATAAGAATTCTTTTTACATAATCTCCTCCTACATAATCTCCTTTCATTAGAAAGATTGATTTGGAAGCTATTCACGATATGAAAATTACGAACTGAAAATGTAGATGTATATTTTAGCTCCTGTGTTTAAAAAAAGTTCAGTCAATGAACTGTACCACTGTGGGCAAAAAATAGTAAGACTTTGTTCATATTTAAAAATTTTTTTATTTATTCTTCCAAATCTCGCTCGGGGGGGGGGGGGGGGGGGGGGGGGGGGGGGGGGGGGGGGGGGG
>JAUMHM010000049.1:19174390-19186230 GCA_032362435.1 Melikaiella ostensackeni
AGCAAATTTATAAATTTGTACATGAAGAACATATAACACAGAGCGCGAAGCGCGACGACCGAATCGCGCGCCCTAGGTGCGCTCAAACTTGCGAGCGAAGCGAGCTGCGCGCGATTAGAATGTGCCCTCGAAGCGGGCAGATTTTTTTCAACAAGTTACGCCCACAAGAAATGAGATATTTAATAAAAGGGACTAAGGTACGTTTGCATGGTTCTAAGTAAATTCTCAAAATTACAAAAAAAATCAAAATTTTTTTTTTCGTAATTCCAAAAATATATTATATCTACGGGAACGCTCCTTTAGATTTCTGTTTAATTTCTCAAAAATTCAAGTTGATGTCTTATTTCCTGCGGACGTGAGTTGTTGAAAAAATGTCGGCAAGGAACGATTCGGGTGAATATTACATGGCCTGAAATCTATTTAAATACTACTTGTACGTAATAAAACTTTTTGAATATTCTACTTTAAAATATGAAAATTCAGATTCTACAGATTCTCAGGTAAAGAGATAGGAGTGGTAATGTATCTGTAGCCTCTGTTTAGTATTGGCAGGGATTTCATTAATTTTAAATATCACGTATTTTATGACCGATGGCAGTAGCTAGGTGGTGATTCTCGACTCGTCGAGATTTTGAATGTCAAGCACGGACGGGAGCGGTCAGCAGTCGGATGGGTGACCGTTCGAGATTCTCGCTTAGTCGTGTTTTCACTGCGTTTAATTACTGTCGAGTGGGATGTTTGACGCCGAGGATGGATGTGGACACTCGATGCACTCTGAAGCAATTTAAATTGTATTCAATCATTGGACCCTAAAGCCAATTCGATCACCAAAAATTTCAAAATAATTTTACGAATGAGAGTCATAAATTACCCCCATACACATTTTCTGAGATATTGACGGAAATATCTTTTCCCATCAATTTTCCTTTTTGTTTATTTTCGGCAATAAATATTCGTCTGATCACAAATATGTTCAAAAAACTTGTATTGCTTTTGATCTACTCTAACGAAATGCATAAGCAATTTTTGAAAAGTATTAAATGCATAGGTAATAATCGAGAATTAATCAAATTGACATAATTGCGAATATCTCGCAAACCCCATAAATGCTAGAGACGTACCACACAGATTCGGAATCAGGAGATCATCGTGCTTCAAAATCATCAAAGAAACTGACTGGGCCTCGTCGATCCGACGGAAATGGGTACAGCGTCCGGACTACTTGAGCGTTTGTCGCGTCTTCTAGCACTTTTTACTACTAATGGGGTGAAAGGGTTGAGGGGGAGGGAACCGGGAATCAGAAAGAGACAAATGTTGTGGTGCCGCGTTAAGACGAACAATTAGTCGCAGTTCTGGGAATAGAGGTCTCCCATAATGTCAATGCTTCTCGCAAACCTTATGGCTTATACCAAGAGGCGCGGGAATCGCAACTTCCGGTCGAGTACAAACGGAAGTCGTTCTTTGCTTAGTCGGAATGGACAAAAAGGACAGCGTTTTTTCTTTATTTTCTCTCGTAAAAGTTTTTATGTACCTACTCACACGACTGTCTCCGGTGTTCATGTTACACTCTGCAATTTCTTTTTTTTCGTAGTCTGTAATAAAGTTGTATCTGCAGACACATGTTTCTGTCATATATACGATCCCACCGATTATTATTAACTAGCCGAAATAGCGCGATACCCACTTATAACGTGTATCTTATTTTAATTTCCTAATTATCAAATTAAAATGTATGCATAAATTTAAAGTAACTATAAAATATAATTGATAATAATCATAAATTGAAATAAATAGTAAAATAGCTACATCGGTTTTCATACCATTTTAATTTTAATTGGAAACTTCTTTAATTTTGAATGGTTATAGTTTGAAGCCATGAAACTTTGAACATCTTTTTGAAATAGGTCTATCTTGAAGATTTGCAATTGAAGATTCTTCAGTTTTTAGGATTTACAATTAAAGATTCATTAATTTGGAATGTTTCCATCTTAAAATAATGTGATTTTGAAATTTTTTTGCATATGTGGTTCTTCAATTTTTAAGACTTACAATGGAAAATTCTTTAATTTCGAATATGCAAAATTGAAGATTTTTCAATATTTGATGTGTAAACTAGAAAATGATGCAGTTTTAAATGTTTTTTTCTGGAATAGTTCAATTTTTAAGATTTGACATTGAAAATTATTCAATTTAAAAGATTTAAGGTTGAATTTTATTCAATTTTACAGATTTGCAATTGGAAATTCATCAATTTTTATAAGTTCTTTATTGAAGATTCATTAATTTGAAATGTTTACAGTTTAAAATGATGTAATTTTGAACGTTACTTTTGGATAATGTAGTTCCATTTTGAAGATTTAAAGTTGAAAATTATTCAATTTTCAAGATTTAAAATTGAAATTCATTCAATTTGATAGATTTTTAATTTAATATTCATTATTTTTTATGATTTTCAGTTGAAGATTCAGTCATTTGAAATGTTTACAGTTTAAAATGATGAAATCTTGAACATGTTTTTGGAATATATAGTTCCATTTTGAAGATTTACAATTAAGAATTCATCAATTTTGACTATTAGCAATTGAAGTGTCTTCAATATTTAATCATTAATGTATAAAATAGAAAATGATGCAATTTTGAATATTTTTTTTTTGCTATAGTTCAATTTTTAAGATTGAAAATTGAAAATTCTTCAATTTTATAGATTTTCAATTGAAAATTCTTCAATTTTTATGATTGTCAATTGAAGATTCATAGAAAATAATGCAGTTTTGAATGTTTTTTTTGGAATAGTTCAATTTTGAAGATTTAGAGTTGAAAATTATTCAATTTTGAAGATTTAAAATTGAAATTTATTCAGTTTTATAGATTTTGAGTTGAAAATTCAATAATTTGAAATGTTTACAATTTAAAATGATGGAATTTTGAAAGTGTTTTTGGAATATGTAGTTCAGTTTTAAATATTTGCTATTTAAACGTCTTCAATATTTAATCATTAATGTATAAAATAGAAAATGATGAAATTTTGAATATTTTTTTTTGGTATATTTCAATTTTTAAGATTTGAGATTCAAAATTATTCAATTTTATAGATTTGCAATTGAAAATTCTTCAAATTTTAAAATTTATAATTGAAGCTTGATTAATTTGAAATGCTTATGCATAGTCCTCAATGGTGTAATTCTGATTGTTTTTTTTGGACTAGCTCAATTTTGAAGGTTTAAAAATGACGTAGAACATGTTCTTGGAATACGTAGTTCAATTCTGAATATTGAAAATGAAAAATTCTTCAATTTTAAGTATTTGCAATTGAAGAATCTTCAATATTTAATTTGTACAATAGATAATGATGAAGTTTTGAATGTTTTTTTGGATTAGTTTAATTTTGAAGATTTAAAGTTAAAAATTATTCATTTTTGAATATTGGCAATTGAAGTGTCTTCAACATTTAATCATTAATGTATAAAATAGAAAATAATGCGATTTTGAATATTTTTTTTGGTATAGTTCAATTTTTAAGATTCAAAATTGAAAATTATTCAATTTTATAGATTTTCAATTGAAAATTCTTTAATATTTAAGATTTATAATTGAAGATTGATTAATTTGAAATGTTTATAGTTTTAAATGGTGTATTTTGAATGCTTTTTTGGACTAGCTCAATTTTGAAAACTTAAGATTGAAAATTATCCAATTTCATAGATTTGCAGTTAAAAAATCCTGAATTTTTATGACTTTTAATTGAAGATTCATTACTTTAAAATTTTTACAATTTAAACTAACGTGGAACTTGTTTTTGGAAAACGTATTTCAATTTTGAAGATTGCCAATGGAATATTCTTCAATTTTCAATATTTGCTATTAAAGAATCTTCAATATTTAATGTGTAAAATAGAAAATGATGCAATTTTGAATGTTTTTTTTTATTTAACTGAATTTTGAAGATTCAAGATTGAAAATATTTAATTTTTAAGATTTCTAATTGAAGATTCATTATTTTGGAATGTTTATAGTTTAAATGATGTAATGTAGAATGCTTTTTTTTGGAATAGTTTAATTTTGAAGATTTAAAATTGAAAATTTTTCAATTTGAAGAAGTGAAATCGAAATTCATTCAATTTTATAGAATTGTAATTTAAAATTCAACCTCTTTTAAGATTTTTAATTGAAGATTCATTAATTTGGAATGTTTACAGTTTTAGATGATGTAATCTTGAATGTTCTTCTAGAATATGTAGTACAGTAGAAAATTCTTCAATTTTGAATATTTGCAGTTGAAGACTCTTCAAAATTCAAAGTGTAAAATAGAAAATAATGCAGTTTCGAATGTTTTTTTAGTATAGTTCAATTTTGAAGATTGGAAATTGAAATTTATTCAATTTTATAGATTTGCAATTGAAATTTCTTCAATTTTTAAGATTTACAATAGGAAATTCATTCATCTGGAGTGTTTATAGTTAGAAATGATGTAATTTAAATGCTTTTCTTTGGAATAGTTCAATTTTGAAGATTGGAAATTGAAATTTATTTAATTTTATAGATTTTCCTTTGAAATTTCTTCAATTTTTAAGATTTACAATAGAATATTCATTAATCTGGAATGCTTATAGTTCGAAATGATGTAATTTTAAATGCTTTTCTTTGGAATAGTTCAATTTTGAAGATGTAGAATTGAAATTTATTCAGTAGACTGTCACAATGCCATGATGAAAAAAGTCGCAAGACAAAAGACACGCGAAAAGCGAGCGAAAATATAGGAGCTTTAATGTGGAAAAAGTGAATGAATGAATTTGAAGATTATTATTATTAATGGCTGCGTCTAGTCGTCCCGAAATTTCGGGCCGACTAGCCAAACTTGTGAAAAACATTTGACTACACATCCTGAATTCGGGACGACAAGACACTTCGATTAATTAATACGGCTTTATTTATGAAAAAAAAAGTTTAGATGAGTGCAAAAATACAGGATTTATTCTTGCTTACAATTAGCATTCCTTTGTAATTTTAGGAACATTTCATTTTAAAGAAAGAAAATAAAAGCGGTAGGATTTGAATGCATGGGACGCTTTCTCTGTTTTCTTTTCTTTATTTTCGTTCCAAACATGCAAATCCCATTACCAGGTTGAAAGAAATTTAGGAATGCAAAAGGGAAAGGGGAATTATTAAAAGACATTAGTGAACTAAACTAAAAAAAAGGAGAGGGGTGTGGGGATAGAGAAATAAAGGTTAGAATAAAATTATGTGTAGATATTTTAATTTGGAAAATATTCAGAGGAATAATTATTTTATTAAATGCGCATTGATTGACTGACATTAGTGTTTTCTATTCTTTTATAGCCTTTGCAATAAAATTTCCTTGTCTACAGCTTGGAGAATTTTTATAACAGGATACATAATATTTTCATGTAATGATGCAATCATTTACAATCTGCGAAATTCTTCAAATCTTATGACATCATTCATATCCTTTCAGATTCTATTAAAAATTTATAATATCTTTCACACTCTAGTAAACTAATTTCAAATATTCAAATTTATCGAATGATTTGCCGCTTGTGATAAGAGACGTCCTTGCTTACTGTCAGAAAATAATGAAAAAGAAATTTATATTGATTTATATCTTTTCTTGTGAGTTCGTCTTGAAAAATAAAAATTTTGAAACTGGAACGAAACTTCCTGCAACTATGAGTGTAATAATTAAAGTTTTAGAAGTTTATTTTTTACAAATTGTTGAATTTGAGCATTTTGTCTTCCAATAATTCGCTCTTTAAAAATGTGTTGATATTTTCAGAAATTATTTGAAATTATATTTGTAATTTACGAAAATCTGAAATCTTTTTGGAATTTATTGATTGGTTTCAAAATCTTTCAAAATCTTCAAAATTATTTTTAAAAGTTTTATTAACATCTTTTTGCATCATTTCAAATCGTCCGGAATTTTCAAAATCAACATACATATAGTAAATTCCTTTGAAATGATTAGAATTTTCCCCATAGTATTCTTACAGTCAATCTCAAAATTCATCCAACATTTATGATGATTAATAAAACCGACGAAAATAGATCCATTCTTCATTGCTGCGAATTTTTTAAGGAGAAATCTAAGCGTTCTTTAGAAAAAAATAAGTTAGATTAAAATTGTTTATTCAATTTGATCAATTTTTGTGTTTTAGCTTCAATTCAAGGTAAGAGATGCAGTTATTCTTCAATCATAATTATCAATAGCTGATTTTACTCTTCGAAAGATTCTATACAACTCTATCAGCCCTTAATCATTAGAATTGATAAAAATTTCAAGTTTTTTCTACAGAGGAAGTAAAAACACAACAATTTAAGGAACTGTTTTTAAATAAACAATTTATACCGAACTATTTTGTCCTCAATTAAGCTTCAGTATCTCTTAAAAAATTAATTACAATTATCAAGTAGTATATTTTTCTTGATTTTATATATCATTTGCGAAATTTCTTAATTTTTTCCTAAATTTATTGAACGTTTTTGAACTTCTGCAAAATCTTATAAAATCATCCTGTTTTTTCTTTTCTTTTGAATCGTTTTAAATGTAAAGTTTTATTTTTATTCCAAAAGTGAAGCTTTTTCTCTGGTGTAATATTGAATAACAGTTTGTTTTACGTATCTTAAGTTATTTCCATATCGAAAATATTTCATTAGGTTTATGAATATTATCTATTAACTTCATTTTTTATAGTTTTCGGCCCTCTCAGTAATGGCCATGAGACAAAAAAGCAATAGCTAATTATAACTGTCATTTATTATCATAGATGCTTCCGTAGTATTCAGAGATATGTACAATAATACAGATTTAGATTAAAATATGTAAATCAGAGATTAATTATCTTCGGAATCGTGCCAGCTATTTTTTTGTTCCTAGAAAAAAAAAGATATTAAGAAGGTGGAGGAAGTTATTAAAAATGCGTTGAATTAAAATCTCCTCTATCTGAACAAGATGTTGAATATCTATTTCTTGATTTCGTTTTACGTTTACCCACGTCGACGTGTTCTTCGTTCGTGAAATATTCCGGGAGCGACCTTGGGCTACGATATTTCACAATCTGTCAACCAGTTTTATCGCGAATTCTCAATTATCTTGGCTTGATATGAAAGAAACGTTCCGACGCCTCGGGATGCTGTGGCCCCCGCCCCATTGGTCACTTAATTGTCATCCAATTAATGATGCGTTGCGATCCGCGTGATAAATCGTGCCGCCGGGTGGGACCTCCCTCGCACCTTGACGAATTGCAATTTATCGTGACACTCCAACGTGGCGGCGATATATTTAAGCCTGAGATTGCAGCTTTATATGGAGTGTTGAGGGACTTCTCTCCTCAAAATGGTGATGCCAAGGCTCTCAGCTTCCGCGTTCGTTTTCGCGTTCGCACTCTCGTTTCCTCGGCTGTCATTATCGTTCCATCCGGAATTCAGGGACGTAACCATACAAAGGAAATACTACGGGGGAGATTAATGATAATACTCTGTATAGAAAATGAAGAAAGATCTTTTAGTATGGAAGTAAACAAAAGAGTTTTCTGTGCATTTGTTGATCTGGAAAAAGCTTTCGTTAAGGTGAATAGATCTAAACTTTGGGAAGTCCTAAAAGAGTATGGAGTGGATGGTTGGATTCTAAAAGCAATAAAAGCAATATATAATGGTAGTAAAGCGAGTGTGCCCTCACAGTTAAGGATATCGGCGGGATATCCCATTTATCTCCCACGATATTCCAGGCATATCCCAGGGATATCGAGAATGATATCCTACTGGGCGGAAATCTCGATATCTTTGGAAAGTCCCAAAGATATCTCAGAATATGCTGAGAATATCCCATTAATGTACCAATTTCTACAGTACGGGATACCTTAATTTCCATAATTCGGCACATTCTAGGATATTCTTACGATGTCCCATATTTAAAATGCAGGATACGGCAAGGATATCCCCAAGATATCCTAATTATATAATTATTTATAATCCTGGAAATTCATATATACCTTCTGCAAATAATGTAGACTCACTGCGTGTTAAATAAACAAACTCATTATTCCACAGAATAAAAATATTTTCCCAGAGCTACAAAGAATCGAAGATAGTAGCATCATCTTCATAACTTTTCAGTATTGACTTTTTCAAGACTTGTGACTTGTTTACGGCAGCGTCTTTTTACTATATTTGCAAAATTGTGTTAAGTGTCACAATTTTGAGATGATTATTTGTTTATTCCGTGTTTAAATGTGGAGAAGATTGTATAGGTATGTACTTATTATGCTTTCCTATATATGTGCAGATTTAAGTAGAACGTACAACCAATTGGTACAACGCACAAGATGATGTTTGTGAAGATAATTTCAAATCAAAGATTGTTTTCTCAATAAAACTAAAGCAAAGTTTGGCAAAATTATAAAGGAAGTAAACAAATTTTATCGTAGTATATCAGTTTCAGTAAATTCACACATGCAAGCTTAACTGTATGATGAAGAAAGGTTTAAAAATATCAAATGAATCAGTTTTTTCTACATTGCTGTCAACTTAACCTCAAAAGTGCTCAAAATGCAAATATAGTTTAACGAGTTTAATCAGTTCTATAATGGAAATCAAATCATTAGTATCAAAAGTAAGCAAAAAAAAAAAAATTAATTCAATAAAATGAAATATAAAAGCAATTAGTTGAAACAGAAATAAATATAATCATCGCTGAACAGTGTATATAAAGGTTTTTGCTTTCCAAATAGTAAAATAAATAGAATCGCACTAAGCAATAATACAAAGTTAATGTAAAACATGGAAAACCTCAATTAAATGGAAATTAAAAATCGTATCAAATATTATTATTATATTATTATTATTATTATATATTATATGTAAAATATATATTGCAAACTTCCTAAAAGCAATTAAATCTGTGTTATAATATATTCCTTTTCATTTGTTGAATGCAAATCCACTATTAATTTATTGGGATTTCAGCAGGATACTTTATTATAATATCGGGATATTCGTGGGACATTTTCTATAGTATTGGGATATTCTATGGATATTCCGTACGGGATATCGTCAGGATATCCTGGCACGATATCATTTGGGGCGGTAATCTCGATATCCCTAGAATATACCACGGATATCCCGGGAGATTTTAGGGACATTTTTCAGGATATCCCATATCTTGCCGGGATATCCTAGAGATTTGCCGGAGATATCATTTTGTTGTGAGGGTGAGAATAAATGGACAACTGAGCAATTGGTTTGATATTAAGCAGGGCGTTAGGCAAGGCTGTGTTATGTCCTCCTGGATTTTAAATATATACATGGACAAAGGTCTAAGAATGACTTTCTTATACGAAGAAGGTGTTAATCTCGGTACAATGTAAGCGCGTGTACTGGCGTTTGTAGATGATAAAATTGTTACGGAAGAATCAATCGACGATTTGCAGAGAATGATGAGCAGACTGGATACCAGCATGAAGAGTTTGGGTCTTAAGATTAACGTAAATGAAACAAAAATTATTGTGTTTGAAACAAGGGGTGAAAAAACAGTATGCAACATTGCCTTGAACGAAGAGAGGTTAGAACAAGTTGATGAGTTCGTGTATCTGCTAAAATGGCAATATATAATTCTGTGCTTGCACCCACTGTGATGTACGGTAGTGAGACCTGGACGTATCAAGAAAAGGAAAGTAGTAAAGTGAACGCGGTTCGCATGTAGTTCCTGCGGAATATTTGCGGTGAGACGCTAATGGACAAAGTCAATAATGAGTGGGTTCTTAAAGAATGTGGTGTAGAAGAAACATTGTTTGACAAGAGTGACAGAAATTTGCTGAGATGGTTTGGTCATGTTAAGAGAATGAGTGAAGAACGTTTAACGAATCAAGTATATTTAGGTAAAGTGAGTAGTAGCGTACCCATAGGTAGACCGAAGAAAGAATGGTTGGAATGTGTGAATGAGACCCTTAAGAGAAGGAATATTCAAAGTTTTATAAATACAAAAACGTGCATGAAACGATGCATGGATGTAACGGAAGCAAAAGAGGTCTGAAAGGATAGGGATGTATGGAGAGCAATTGTTTATAGAAGAAGAGTGATGCCTGGAACGAAAGATTTTGGATAATAATGGCTCCACGTGAAGAGATTTTCTTAGTGGATTGTTATAATTATTTCCGTTATTATAGTGGCTTTACGAAGCTCTTCACCTGGGTTGATTGCTAGAGAGATTGATCAAGCGACTAGTGTCGGTGTGACGTTGGGAGACTGATCTAAAACCTTTTTTTTCTCCTAAACATCCCGCACCCAAATTTACCATACAAATCCCTTAATCTCCAGTAGTAAATCGAGACTAGAACCGAACGAGTTACGCTTACCCCGAAAAAGATTTGGCCTAATGGTAATATAAAAATAAATAATAGCCGGACTTTTTCGATACGAATAGCGGGACCTGGAAAAGAGTCTATTTCTACCGAACGGTACAAAAAGCAACAAATAGCCGAATATTTTTGGTACATATAGGCATTCCCTTTATTAAAACACTTTTTGAATGCAACCAGTAATTTTGAGGTTAATCAAGTAAAACACGGGGCTTCTGGGAAATTTTGGAAAAATTAATCAGAATTTTTTTTCGATCGGAACCAAATTTTAAACAGTTGCTTTTCATGTAAAAAGGAAAAGAATAGGAGGTCAAGATTTTTCATTTTTTGAAATCGTATTTTACGCTACACCCTAGGTACTATATTGTTTTTTTTTAAATTCTATTTTTAACGAACCTGAATTTAGCTATGCATATAGATTTGAAAATTCTTCAATCTTATTTATTTAAAATAAACTAATAGCCCTATCAAAAAACCAAGGTTTTAACCGGATTCTTTTTAGCAATATTTCTAGGTGTTTTTTGAATTATGCAAAAAACATATTTTTTTGAAACTATTACATTGTTATAAAGCATTAGGCAATTATTATAAATAAAACTATCAGCCCGAAAACACTTTCAAGTAAATTAGCAGATTCCTCACTAAAATACCTCCAAGTGTTTTTTCAACTATTTCAAAATATTTTTCAAATTAATTTAAAATTAAAAATTTCGCTCAAATTATTTTTTCAACTATTTCAAAATATAAAATTATTTAAACAAAACCAAAAGTCCTGTCAAAAAAAGAAAAATACAAATGAATTGATGTCAATTTTGTCGGTCTACCGACAAAATTGACACCAATTCATTTAAATCTTTTACCTGGTCAACAACTAAAATATCACCTTTCAAAGAAAGATACCCTTGGATCCTGCTTGCAATGTCTCTAGGTGTTCTTGGAATCATGCAAAAAAAAGATGTTTTAAACAATGAAATTGTTTATAATTCGCGGACAATTGTCCAGGTATGGTCTCGAAGAAAAAAACCCCAAGCTAAGGCGTGAACAACTTTGTCGAAAGTTGAATGGCACGGGTGATATGTCGTTTAGAGTGTCTCTGGGATACCGGCCGACCTCATACAATATCAGCCTCACCCTTGCATGCGGGGCTGTGCAAGGGTGGACGAACCCTTTTTGATCGGCGATTCGGCGAGATGGTCGGCGTCTTGAGTGGACGGATCGACTCAGAGATGACTTGCTGGATTGCTACGATGCCAGAATTATTCCTGTTCGCAGGGGTTACATGGCGCGCCTGCACACTCTGTGTTGCCAGAAACGCCCAGAGCTTTCGCACGTTTTGCAACAGAAGTTGCGAAGCCGCGCCGACAGCCTCTTGCAAACAGGATATATACGCTAATCGCTCCCCCAACCTCTGCAAGAACAAGCCGCAGACGAAGTAGTGAAAGCGACATTAGGACCACCCGCGGAAATCAG
>JAUMHM010000049.1:19211849-19242408 GCA_032362435.1 Melikaiella ostensackeni
TGTTCGCGAACTTGCAACAAGAAAGTTTTATTATTGCATATTGACTTGAAAGATTTGACACGGCGGTGTAAAAGGGACGAGTTTTCCCCGATTAAGTATTAAGAGATAGGTAATCTAGAAAACACGAGACGTTGTTGTTTATCAAATATGATATGAAAATAAAATTTAATTCGCAATCCCGACTTTGGATGTTTGAGCGCGCGCGTATAATAATCTAGTATTAGAAATGAAATTTTTACCGCTACGGGGTATCGAACCAAATCGATCGCCTAGCAGTCCGGAGTCTCAACCATTGCGCTAAAGGCTAAACCTACGAGTTGAAATTCAATGAAAAAGCCATCCTCATAACCTAAAGCTCAAGAAACTTGCAACAGCAAATTTCAAACTCTTTTTTTCTAATTAAGTATTTACTATTGAACGAGGTTATGTAAATGCAAAATATATGAACTGCTGACAGGAATATGAATAAAATAATTTTTAAATGAATAATTTAAATTGATTACAATTTTTCGTCGTGTAAGTTTTTTACCGTTGAAGACCACTTTCCGATTCTTCACAATGACAGAAATTGTAATTTTTTATAAGCATTAAGAATTTTTAACGACGGAACATAGAAATTTGATCGTGACGTTTGACAATTTTTTAATAACAAAATTTTCTAAACTTCCTCTTTTAATGAGGTGAATTAAAATTGATGGCACTAAAAACAGGAATTTATTTTGATGGTGTGAGTTTTGTGTTTTGTATAAATTTAGATACCCTGCAAATTTATCGGAAATGGTGAGACAATTTTTGAGAAATTTTTATGTTATGGATTGCGGACCAGACTTAGATCTGGGCCAGACTAGACTGTCAAGAGAATAAGAAAAAAATTGATTTTTAATAGTGTTAATTTCTTATTTCATATAATTTTAGACACCCTGACAGTTTTTCGAAAACGGTTAAAAAAAATTGGCTGATTGTCACTTAGAAATTTTTATGTTATGGATTGCCGACTAGCCCCAGATTCGGGCCAGACTAGACCTTCGTGACTAGACAGTTTAGACGGCGCCAGATCTGACATCAGACTGCCAGAAGATTTTCCCACCAGGGTAGTTCAAACATTCGATGAATCATTACTGAAGTGACATGATTGTAACAAGAATTTTTGTATAGTGGAGAAATCATTTAAAAAATTAAATAAACTACATACCTAACCTAAAAAAAATTTGTCATGTACGAAATTTTCATCCTTAGAATGCATTTCTGGATATTGTTCACCTATAGGTCATACTTAATTTTCGATTTATGTATCGTCAAACGCTAAGACCAGCGCTTTTTAATTTTCTTTCATTTCTCATAATTCGGTGTACAAAACATATATTGTAAAATTAAATTACGTTTTAGTAATAAACTTCCAATACATCTATTGTAGAATTACAACAGAAATTTTCAACAGTGTATATTAATCAACTTAGAATGTTCAAACATTGTAGAAAAATCTAATATATTATTGTAAACTGAATGGTAGACAGGAAAGCTACATATTTCGAAAATATCTAAGATGGCGGCTAATTGAAAGTTCCATAATAGCTCATTTCTGCAATTTCATTGAAGTATTTTTAAACTTTGCTAGAAAAAAAAGTTTTACTTTAAAAATCTTTTAAAGGTCCCAGAAATTACAAATTTTGAAAAAATCAAAGATGGCGCCCTAATAAATATTCCAAAAAAAGCTCACTTCTGTAATTTCCACTGAAATATTTTCAAATTTTTCTAGAAAAAGAAGTTTGACTTTAGAAATCGTCATATAATCCCAGAAGTTCAAAATTTGAAAGAATCCAAGATGGTAGCCAGTCGAATTTTAAAAATTGTTTTACTATTATACTTTCCAACGAAATCGTCATAAGCTTCGCCAGGATGTCAAGTTTATTTTAAAGAATTTTGTGTTGATATTAAACTTCTAAAATTTTGGATAAAGTCCAAGATGGCAGCCAAGAAACTTTGCAGTCTATCAGTTTCGAAATTTTTTGATGCATTTTTTTTAATTCGTCAAGAAAATTAAGTTTCTCAGTTTTGTTGCAAGTTGTATTACTTGAAACAAAGATTCGAAAACGCAAAAAAAAAATTTCAGACTTTTGCGGTCATAGGATGATTTCTAAGATCAAACTTATTTTTCTAGCAAAGTTCTGAAATCATTCATTGAAAACTATACAAATGAGCTATTTTCGGAATATATAATTGACCGCTATCTTGGATTTCTTCCAAAATGTTGATCTTCTGGGATCGTCGAATAATTTTTAGAGTTAGGCTTCTTTTTTTAGTAGAGTTTGAAAATATTTCATTCAAAATTGCAGAAGTGAGCTATTCTTTTGAATTTATAATCAGCCGCCATCTAAAATTTTCTCTTTAGTTTTTAACTTCATAGATCATCACGTGCTTTCTAAAGCTGCACTTGTTTTATATCGAAGTTTAAAAATATCTATTTAGAGACTGAAAATTTGAGCTATTTTTGGACTATTAAATCGGCCAAAATTTCTAGTTTTAAAAAATTAGAATATTTTAAGCATTACATAGAGATTATCATCTTATGTGGACGATTGCAGACAATTCTGAACAAAAACCAAAGTTAACTATTTCATTCCTTAATTGAAAATTGATTTACTATGTCTATGTTTTGTAAGGAACGAATAATATCTTGCACTTCTATGAAAATTACTTTTATGTTCCTCTTTTCCTGTTCGAAGTGACCTCCTTGTTTGCCCTTTATAAACAGCATCACATTGTCTACATTTAAATTTGCAAGTCGCACATTGTTTATCAAATTTCTCATATTTATCTTCACCCGATTTTACAATCAAATTACTTTTGAAAGGAGGAACTCTATATATCGTATGTAAGCCTAATTTTCTAAACATTGATTTCAAGATACTTGAGATTGTTCCAAAATAAGGCAGGACAACCGTATTGAATCTATTGTATTGCTGTATATTGTTTTTGTTTTGATTATTGCTTTTACTCTCAATTTGAATAATTCTGTTATGCATATGTTTGTTAATAAAGGCAATCGGATAATGGTTGAGAATTATAATCTGTTTGCATAATTCAATATTCTTTTCATGGAATTTCCAATGAGATAAGTTAAGAGCTCTATCAATCAAATTCTTTACAAGTCCTATTTTGTTTTGGATGAAATGATACGAATTAAAATTAAGTGACCTTTCCGAACAAATTGTTTTTTCGTGCCAATCAGTAATAATATAATTTTCATCAGTTTTGATTAAAGTCAAATCAAGAAAATTCAATCGACCTTGTGTTTCAATTTCAACAGTGAACTGTAATCTTGGATGTATACTATTAGAAACATTGAGTAGGGTATCCACATCTTGTGCATATGATGAGAGTACAGAATCATCAACATATCTTGCATAAAAGTCCAACTCAAAATCCCATCTTTTTTCAATGGCATGTTTAACTCTTTCATATGGAATGTTATGAAACATGGCTATTACGTCAAAAGAGACAAAAATGTGATTTATTGGTATTTCAACATTCTCAATTAATTTTAGAAAGGCAGCACTATTTTTATTGATCTTTCCGAAAGGATTACTGATTCTTTGATAATTTTGCTAAGAACTTCTTCTAATTTTCTCGTAGGTGAACCTATTATCGAAATAACTGGTCGCAAAGAACAATCTGCTTTATGAGCTTTGACCAGACCATAGGCGAAAGATAGATTATTATGAATTGTGTCATAATCGCACCTTTCAATATTATTTCCCAAAAGTTTTTTGAAGCCTTAATCTCTCTAGTGTCACAAAAGCAACAGTGACGATATCCGCTGGAAGTCATTATAAAAAGGTTAGAAAAAAGGCATATAAATCTATATACTGCCAAAAAAGGTTGAAAGCATAGAGACAGTACAAGAAACGGACATAGTTATGTTAGAGACAGGTAAAAAACGCGATTAAAATTAAAATAGAGATAACGTAGGAATACGGAGCGTCGACTACCCGTCTTCATTCTGTGAATGCGAGCACTCAACGCTAACATTCACTGCTTTTAAAATTTACAAATAAGGATTTCCAGTTGACGCAAAGCACATAATCGCATAATGTCTCAAAATTACGTATAACTCGGAACTTTCATGTTATGTAAAGTTTCCGTGCCAAATGTATTAAATTTGAGGTCGCATTGGAACGTATAAATTTACTTTCGTCGCATAATTTTGGAATTTTCGCATAATAGTGCATAATTTGATATTTACATATTTCATATTCAATACTTATACTAAGACGGAGTACAAATGCGCCGATTAATAGAATCATTTCAGTCGAACAAAAGCAAATTCTGGTATGGAATTCAAAAGAAGTACAACAGAAGTGGTTCAAATCGATTAATGCTCCCTGTTCGATTTTTGAATTTGAAAATTGAAAAAGATTTCGATATATTTTCGTTGGTGTTCAATTCTAAAAACTGTAGTTATTGTGGCGAATTTTTTGTAAGTAAAGTTTTTCGTTGAGAAAAACAATAAAAGATCAAAAATTAAAAACAAAACTTTTTGAGCAAGTTACAATATTTTTAAACTGTGCAAGATGTATTTTTTCAATTTAGTTAATTTTCAAATTAAAAAAAAAAATTGTACATGTCAGATTTCTGCAGTTGGAATTGAAGAAACATGTCATTACTTTGTTGTTATGGGGAAGAAAATTCTTGTAGTTTTTAAAGCTTTGAAACCGTTTAAAAAAGCAAAATTCACGATTTCGAAACGCTTCAAAAAGTACAAAATATTTTTTTAAATAACAAACTACATCTTCCTTTGCTTCAAGCTGAAAAAATTTCAGATTCATTATGTAAAACTTTTATTAAAATAGAAAGTAAGCAACTAACTAAAGCAACTAACTAAATCTAGAAAACATGTTCTTCATGTTTTCAAAAAATTATATCGTGCCGAACAAATTTTTTTTTCGATTTCTCAGTTTTTATTTTTTGTCAATACTGAAAATTGTAGCCAAAAGTCATTCATCATCATTTTTTTAGCCCATAGGTAAAATTTCATGAAAATTTCATTTCAAAAACCGGAAAGTAGACATTAACCATCCTCATTCTTCTTTCGGGTGCCATACCAAAAGTTTTTTTCTAGTCTCAAATAATTCGATTAATTTCAACATGCTCACTCTACTAGCGTGTAATTTTATTTTTATTCTTTTAGATATTAAAACTGTGATATTTTTTGGAGATGAAAATTGCATCATATGCCTTGAAAATAATTTATTTTTACAACCCATAATTCGATTTTTCATCGCATAATTTCACATAATAACAAATTTTTCAGCATATAATCAAGATATTTTCAACTTGAGAAAATACTGTTTTACTTATAAATATCTTTCGCAATAACAAAAAGTTTCCATAGGATTTACTTAAAATTCTCATTTAAGTGCTTTTATTCACTTTTTTTACATACTATCTTCTTTTTGGCTGAAACGTTACAGGATTTGTTTAAATATCAACTGATTTTAGAAAAAAAATGTAGTTTCTGGTATTAAAATTAAGAGCGAGCTAAGAATTTCGAGTTTTGAAAAAAAACTCATTGTTTGAAAAAATATAATTTTATACATTTTAATGTCAGCTCCTACATTTCGGTTAGATAGAACTTATGAAGTATTAAATATATATTTTCCAAGTTCAAATGAAGGCCAACCAAAATTAAAAAATTCAAACCATTTTGAAAACTCAAAACAAAATTATCTTAAAAGTTTCTGAAATTTTTGTCTATGATTCTAGCAGATGACAAAAAGACTTGAAAATTATTTAAATAACATTTTCAAATTCGATAAAACATTTAAAAAGTTATATGCTTTTTCAAATTTGAAAAAAATATATCAAAAACCTATTTTTCTGATAAACTAAGAAATTCCAGTCGCCATTTTTACTTGATATCAAATATATTTCGAAATTATCCTAATAAAATCTTTCGATCAAAACGAAATTCAAAAAGCCTCATCATTTTCAAAATTTTTATATTTTTTATAGACCCATAAGTTATAATTATGATTTTTAGTAGATGTATACGAGATTAACAAATTACCCTGATGACATTTCTCGTATTAACACGAATTTAAAAAGTTCTATTTATCAATAATCAAATAGATTATATTAGGATCTTTTTAAAATTGTTTTTAGAAGCTTTTTGTGTAAAACGACATCTTTCGAAAAACCAGTAAAGATATCATTGAACGTCTTTTTAAAATATACAGTGCAATGATTTTCAATATCTTTTTCTAATTCTTTGACTTTTTTGTTCCAAATTTAATCTTCAGAAAACTCATTTAAGCATATCTACATTCGGCAAATATGAAATATTCCAGAAATGAGTTATATAATTCGAAGAAAATATTGTAATATCAATGATTTTTATAATATATTCTTCAAAAATTAATGGATAATTATCGCTCCCGTATTATTTTGAGTACATAGGGTAAGGGCACCAATGGTTGACACTGGCACTAGTCGCTGTTACCCCTTCTAATTTGTTCATAACAATAGGAAAACGCGAATATTTAAAATATTTGTTTACTTGAGAGTATTTCGAAAAGAGCACGCTGAATGTTTACATTTTCCTATTGTTTAAAGCAAATTAGAAAGGGGGTGCCAACGACTGGTGCTTTTGTCCTAATTGCATCATACTTTTCTTTAAAATTAGGAAACTGCTATAAATAATGAAAAGGAGATAGCTATTGAAATAAAGCAGTGTCTATCTGTTCCGAAAAAAATCTGGCTATTTGTAACGGAATCTAGGAATAAATAGTCCCTTTTCCAGAGCTATTTGCACCAAAAAAATCCGGCCATTCATACCGAAATTTCGGTACACGTAGTCACGGCCTTTTAAGGAACGTGGCAAGATTGAATGTAAAATTATAATATATATGATAATAATTTGTTCGTTGATATTCATATTTAATAATAATTCAATTTAATTTTAATTTGAAAAAATTTAATTTAATAATAATTAATTTAACATTATATTTATGCATTAATTATTTTATTAATTATTAAATCATTTTATTTGGTATTGGAAGTTTAAAAGAATTCTAATTTTAAATATTTCAAATATCAGACAAACGCGTTATCTGATTTCCATAAAAATCATTTCATGCATATTTTTTATTCACATTTTATCGAAAAACATACCTATTTCTCACATCCCATTTCATTTTGTCTACATCGTTTTATTTTTCAAACAGATTCGTCTGTATAACCTAATTATTGCGCGTGAAGCATGAATGTCGCAATTAGAATGTAATCGTCAAAACCGCAGGTGCTTTCAGAGCTTTTTTTTGAATTTTTTAAACAATTACATCATTTTTTCATAATTTCAAACTTTCCAAAGCATTATAAGCAAACTAAGTGACTGATCGAATAACCGGAAGCACATTTGGATTCAGCTCCGAAATATCTAAATGCGACTTTTTTTAAACCATTTATTAAGCAATTAAATCATTTATTAAGTTCTGCAAGTTTTATAAGCAAATATTATAATTGCATACCAACTTTGAGTATGTAATCAAAATTTACGGTAAACACCTCTTATAAACTTTTTTATTATTTAAAAAAACACTTGGTTATCAAATAAATTGTTATCAACATTTTATCATCTTTTTACAGCAATTTCCAAACTTACGTAAACATACGATGTTATAACAGACTCGTTAGCAACAAAATTGTCTTCTCTAAACTTTCAATGTAACAAAACAATATTATTAACAATTTTTCTATCTCAATGACCCTAAGCGCGTATGTGCGTCGCCTCATATATGGATTTCAAAACTTTTGTAAAGCATGTTAAACAATCTAAGTATCCGATCGAAAAACTGAAAATACCTTATGATTCAGCTCCGAAATATCTCAATGCAACTGTTTCTAAAACCATTTTTTAAACAATTCAATCATTTTTTTAAGTTGTGCAACTTTTATAAACGAATATTATAATTGCACACCAACTTTGAGCATGTAATCAAAATCAACCAGTTAACATCTGCTGTAGACTTTTTTATTATTTTAAAAAACCAATTGTTTGAATCCATATATGAGGCCACGCACATATACACTTAGAATAATTGAGGTAGAAAAATGGTTAATAACATTGTTTTGTCACACTAACAGTTTAGAGGAGACACTTTTGTTGATAATGAGTCTGTTATATCATCGTATGTTTACATAGGTTTGGAAATTGCTGTAAAAAGTTGATAAAACGTTAATAACAATTTGTTTGTTTAGAAATTTGGGTTTTCAGAACAATTAAAAAGTCTCCAAGAGGTGTTTACAAGTTGATCTTGATTGCATACTCAGAGTTGGTGTGCAATTATAATATTTGTTTATAAAAGTTGCAGAACTTAAAAAAATGATTTTATTGTTTAAAAAATGATTTAAAAATATTGTACTTAGATATTTTGGAGCTGAATCCAAAAGTGTTTCCGGTCTCTTGGTCGGACATTTAGTTTGCTTAGAATGCTTTGCAAAGTTTGAAATTATTGAAAAATGATGTGATTATTTAAAAAATTGTTTAAAAAAATAGTCGCTTCTAGATATTTCGGAGACAAATCCAAGGGTGTTTCCGTTTTTCCATCAGCCCCCTCGTTTGTTTATAACAAGTGCAGATCATTAAGAAATGATGCAATTGTTTAAAAAATTGTTTTAGAAAGGCGCATTTAGATATTTTGGAGGCGAATCTAAAGGTTTTTTATTTTTTTATCGGACCCTTTGTTTATTTTTAATGCCTTACAAAAGTTTTGAAATCCATGAATATAGGAAACTTCAGGGTCGAGCAACATAACGTACGAAGACTCAAGATGGCGGATCCATTATGGCTACCGGTGAAATATAATTCAATATTCATGTTACAGAAGTTTTCTATGGTGTTGTTCTAGAATCTGAAGTCAACAAAATTCAAAATTCAAATTGAAGATGTTGTTTGGAACATAAATATTGAATTATATTTCAACGGTAGCCATATTGGATCAGCCTTATTTTGCTCGGAGTTTTCCTGCATGAAATCGAGAAGAGCACCATGAAGACCCTTTTTCATATGATCTTAATAGATTTTGAAAAACATTCACATGTTTGGACCATTTTTATGGCGGCCATGTTAGAGTCGCCATCTTGAATCTCGCATTTCTGACTTGAAAATCGAAATAAGTATCACCGAATACTCTTGTATACCAAGTTTATTGAAAATCAAGCCACGAGTTTCTGAAATATGAGCGGAGGATATGTGTACATGCATCCCATCGTTATAGGGGGCGAAGTGAACTGAACATCGCTCATTCTATCTACTAGGTCGTTTGAAAAGTCCCGGACCTGACGACTGGATGGCGCCACTAGTATAAAATCCTTAACATTCTTGTGAAGTGCTAACCTTAAAAACACTAAATCGGAAGTTTCAGTAAAATCTGTCAAGTACTTTGTGTTTATTGTAATTGTCGCGTCATCATCTCAGTGATTCTATGAACAATGGAAAAAAAAGAATTTCGTGTGCTCATTAGACATTATTATTTGAGAGGCAGAACGGCTAAAAAAGCTAAAGCAAAGCTGGATAAGTATTATGACACATCTGCACCAGCAAATACAAGTCAAAAGGTGGATGCAAGGGTGTAAGTTTGGTCGTACGAGCACGAATGACGAACCACGTTTAGGGAGACCTTCATTCGCAAGTACGCCAGAAGTGATAAAAAAAGTTCTCCTTTTAGTGACGGATGACCGTAAATTAAAGGTGCATGTAATTTCTAAGAGGGTTATCATCTCAATTGAACGTATACACAACATTTTGCATAATCATTCGAACATGCGAAAGCTATTTGCGCGATGGGTGCCGCGCGTGCTCAATGACCATAAAAAGTTGGAAAGATGTGATATTTCTCAATCCAATTTGGACATGTTCAAGCGTAATCCAAAGGAGTTCTTGTGCCGTTTTGTAACCGTTGACGAAAACTGGATCCACCCCTATACGCCTGAAACAAAGCAGCAGTCAAAGCAGTGGGTACTGCCCGGCTGGCGAAAGTGTGCCAAAGAAGGTGAAGGCTGTTTTGTCAGCTGGGAAGGTGATGGCGACAGCATTTTGAAATTTCCAAGAAATTATCCTCATTAATTACTTGGAGAATGGTAAATCTATAACAGGAACATACTATGCATCATTATTTCACCCTTTGAGAGCCGAGATAAAAAATGGCCACGATTGGCGCACAAAAAAGTACTGTTTCATCACGGCAGCGCACCGGCTCACACCTCCGCAATCGAAATGGCAAAAATACACGAACTGGGCTTCGAATCGATTCCTCATCCACCGTTTTCTAGACTTGGCTCCGTGCGAGTTGTTTCTGTTTTCAAACTTGATGAGGCGGCTGGTTGACAAGAGATCTTACTCCAATGAAGAGGTCATTGTCGAAAGAAACGCCTATTTTGAGGAGATGAGCACCGACTACTATGAAGAAAGGTATCGAGCTTTCAGAAACTCTTTGGAATAAGTGTATCGAGCTGAAAGGGAACTATGTTGAAAAATGAATGCGAATTTTCTCAAAAAAAATGTTGTTTCATTACTCAGGCGCCGGATTTTTCAAACGACCTAGTATGTTCCCTGTACCCCACTAGAGAATTAAATATCACTATCCCCTCTAGAATACATAAAAAAAAAAAATTTTTTGATGCGTATTCACTTGACACTCCAAGCCGAAAGTGTCCTCTTTTAACATCCTCCTTTCTACTCGAATGTTTTTCGGATCGCTGATTTCAAATCCAAAGTCAATGTTTCAAAATTTTTAATGGCGGATCCAATATGGTGGACCAAAATTCTGTAATAAAACCAATTTGACTAAAAATTGCTTTTCGGGTGTTTTTCGGGTCGCTGATATAAAATCCAAAGTTAAAATTTGTAAATTCAGTATGGGGGATCAAATATACATTAGCGGACCAAAATTTTGAAGTAATACCGATTTGACTGAAAATTTCAGCTTGGGAGAATCTCGGGTCTTGATTCCAAATGCAAAGTCAAAATTGAAAAATTAAAAATGGCGGATTCAATATGTCGGACCAAAATTGTAAAATAAAACCAATTTGCAGTATTAATTCCTCGAAAACTTGTCGTTGTAACATATTTAGAATTTGGTGAATGTTAAATTAGTAATAACAAGGTTATATTTTTTCAACTTTTTCCTACATTTTCTATCTCATACTTACCTTGATGTGCTAAACGGTACATTAACATAGCTTTTATGAGCTCCATGGTGGTTCTGTTTTTCTTTTCTTTGATTTTGCTTAAACTTTTAAAAAATTTTTTAATAATTGAAGTTCATTTCAGATAAAAAATTATTACTACAAGTATATGTGTTGACAAATTTTGAAATTCGTGTGATTTTGAAAGAAAATACTGCATAAGTACCGCTAGAGCACCATTTTTTTTATTTAAACTTGGATTATAAATCATCTCGAAAAACTCGCGAGTAGCAATTGTTAGTCAAATCGGTTTTGTTTTACAATTTTACTCTGCCATATTAGCTCCGCCATGTTGAATTTTTAAATGATTATTTTTCATGTGTAATCAGTGACCCGAGTTACACCGGAGCAGCAATTTTTAATCAAATTGGCTTTGTGTTTACAACGTTGATACGCCACATTGGGTCTGCTATTTTGAATTTAAAAATTTTAAGTTTGGATTTAAAAGCAGCAACCCGTAAAACTCTTGAGTAGCAATCTTCATTCAAATCGATTTTGTTGAAAAATTTTGGTCCGCCATGTTTTATCTGCCATTTTGAATTTTCAAATTTTGATTTTGGAATTTAAATGAGCGACGCGGAAAACCCGCTGGGTAGCCATTTTTAGTCAAATCTCTTTTGTTTTACAACTGTAGTCCATCATATTGGATCCGCCATTCTGGATTCTGACCTACATTAATTTACATATCTGATTCGGATTGGGCATGCAAAAATCTATATAAAAACATGTGTTGCACATGAAACGTAAAATCTAAGCATCCGTGGTATTCAATAAACGTTTTTTTTTGCTAAAAATGATAATTTCAACGTATGTTTTCAAGGTCAAAACATTTTTTCACATTTTCTCTATAATTTTCCTATATTCGGTAAGGATTCGTCTCCAATTTAAAGAAAAGGAATCCCTCTAGCTCATTCCGATTTAAAGGTCCACGATTTTGAGACAGAATTTGAACGAAATTTCGGTGCAAATAGCCGGATTTTTTTCTTTTTTTTTCACATAGAAACTGCCTCAAATAAAAGTGGTTTAATTTTATGCAAAATATTATTTATTAAAAATTTGATGTCAACAATTTTAAATCATATATTATATGTTTGTACGTATGTTCATGTATTGAAAACATACAATTTTCATCTTAAAGGGATAAGGTGTTTCAATCCAATTTATTCATGGAGAAAAAGATTACAAATTCTGTCTCTGTACCCCTTTTTCAATGTAAAAAATTGTACTGAAGAAAAATTGTACATAATGTTTCCTTCGATAGGTAAACGTTTTATATTTATGGTAGGCTGCCCTTTTAGGAAACAAATGAAAAGTAAAAAACAGGTAGTATCTTAATTTCCGGAGACATTTTGAAGTATTTTAATCACTTTTTGGAATGAGTTTTTATTCTTGTCAATTTGAAATACATTAATGTACCTTAAAAAATAGAATTTCTAGATGCTGTAAGAATTTGGATTTTCTTACTCTTGATCTTATGAAAAAATTTCGTACAAATATATGAAACGTCAAATTCTGTAAAATTATTATTTTATCGCACAACAAGATATGTAAAATTCTTTATGTAAAAATTTTCAAAACAGTTTGAAAATATGTACTCTAGTCAAGAAACTTTAAAAAGTTTCGCTTCATTTATAAATTCTAATTTTCAAATAAATTCATTATTTCCAGAAACACTCTTCATCATTAAGAATTGTCTAAAGGACACATTCAAAACTTCCATGCATAAATATTAATGATTGTGAGATATAATAAATGTCAAATGCTGAAAAGGCTTTTCAGACATTAGCTTACTATAGAAATTATTTTGTAAAACTAAAAGTGATTAAAAATCTTTGCTTTTCTAAAATCCAATTTTTTACATAAACCAACCTACTTCCAAAACACTCATCAAGATCTGTTGAGCATTATTCAAATATCTTTCAAAATAATCGATACACTTGATGGAAAATTTATATTTTCTTAAAGTTTCTTAACTTTCCCACATACTGTGTTTTAATTTCACAGGCCGTTTCTCTTAATAGAATAATCATTTTTTATCCCTGTATTCCGAGTTTAAACTTTTATTAATGATCAAATTTTTTAACAAAGGGATTGGTGCTATTTCAGGGCATTTGGTAGAATAAGCCTTAAGAAATAATTAAGAATTTGCATTTGAAAGGAGGCCAATATAGTAAGAAGGGAGCGTAATTAAAACATAATTGGATATTCGCTTCAATTCAGGTGTTTGCATTAAAGAAGGCAAAGGAAAGTTTTTGTTATAATTGAGTCTTGAAGAAAAAGTTCAGTCAATTAGCAGTCCATTCTCTTAAGACGCTGACAATTTCTATAAAAAATTGTATTCATTAACCTTATCAAGCTTTTTTAACTACTTATAAAAGTATGATATTTTTCTTCTCAACTCTTTACTAGTAACTCTTGAAAAAATCATAATTCTAGCATTGTTTTGAGTCGTTTACGATTCAAATGATCGATCGAACATCGAGCAAAGTTTTCATTGGCTAACTTTGCCTGAAAATTGTCAATAATTGATGAAAATGCATGAATAAAGATGCAAATTTTAATTACGAGCTACATCCTTTGTTTATGCTATGTTATGGTACAGCTGGAAATTGATAACCTTCATTTTGAACACGCAGTGTTATGCTTTAATGTCGTAATAAATCATTTTCAACCATAAAATGTCGTACCAAATTGTGGAACAGCCATATTCTCGGCTTTAGCAACAAAAATAAATAGTTAGGCTTGCTACAACGTTATGCGTATGAGAATCATACAGTTTGAGGATTATGCAACTTTTATGAGTGCAACTTTTTTAATAAGTTGATCAAGGAATCATAGAATATTTATAAAGGGATATTAAGAAATTTTATATTTTTCAAAGTATCATTTGTAAGATTTCAACTTTCAAACTTATCAATGTGCTACTGCATCATGAAATATTAAGAACGTACTGACTGATAGAAACTGTTGTCTCTAAACATCGAATGATAATCTTAAATTATTGTTATCGGGTAGATTTCAACTTCTTCTCAAGAAAATGGCTTCTCAATATTCTACTTTAGACTTACGCGAAGGGTTAATTATTCTTGCAATCTTATGTACACTCTCTCTGCAATCTTATGCAATCTCGTGCACTCCCATGCAATCTTTTACAATTCCTTGTAATCCCATGCAATCTCGATGCAATTCCTTGCAATCTGGTGTACACTCTCTCTGCAATCCCATACAATCCTTCACATTTCCTTGTGATGCCATGCAATACCGATGCAATCCCATGCAATCTCTATAAAATCTTAAGCGATCTCTATGAAATTTCGTGCAATCCCATGCAATCCTTTGCAATCCCATACAATCTTTCACAATCCTCTGTAATCTGCCCTTATCAAAAAATATTATAGGAAATTCAGTATAGTTCTATGATGATTCTCCTTCAATGAGTTTTTTATAATTTTTTCGCGATTCTAGAAAAATCATTATAGATTATCATTATAGGAAAATCAGTATAAAAATAAATGATGTGAAAATATTGACAGAATTGATGCAGAAAATAGGGAAACTACAAACGAATGATTTATTTATTTACTTAACGTAGTAATTTAAATTATTTTAAGGGATTTCACAGGAATCCACAGATTTCAATAAATTTTACAGAATTCCAAAAAGTTACAAAATTTCAAATACATCAAGAAATTTCAACTAATATTTATGAATTTCAAGTAATTCCAGAGAATTTCTACGGATTTTAAGCGATTTCATCAGATTTCACAAAAATTTCACGATATTTGAAATGATTTCAAATGTTTCTGAACATATCAGAGGATTTCGAGAAATTCTAAAGGATTTCAACGAATTTCGAGAGACTTTGACGGATTTTAAGGCTTTAAAAAAGTTTCTAGGGCTTTTGTGAGGATTTTAGAGACAAACATTTTGAGAGATTTCCGAGTAATTCAAAGATTTCCATACATTTCTGGGAATTTTATGGGATTTCAAAGAATTTCAAGAGATTAAAAAAATTTTAAGGGACTCTTAAGAATTTTGTAGTAGTTTCGAAGGTTTCAAGAGATTTTCAGAGAACTTTGGAAAAAAATGAAATGAAATTTCATTTCATTCCATAAGATTTGAAGAATTTCATTTAATGGCCAAGAATTTCAAGGGATTCTAAAGATTTCTAGGGATTTAACGGTTTTTTCTAGAGAACTTTAATGAATAAGTTTAATTTTATTTATTTTCAAAGAATTTTTAATGATTCATACTTATTTAAATGGATTTTTATGATTCCAAAGATTTCAAGGGATTTTAAGTGTTTCTAAAGGATCTCATAAGATTGAAAAAAAAATTCAAGGGATTTCAAAGATTTCTAGAGATTTGATCGTTTTTTTCTGACAGAACTTTAATGAATAAGTTTAATTTGATTTATATTTAAGGGATTTCGAATGATTTATACATATGTGAATTGATCCTCACAATTTTCAAACATTTCAAGGGATTTCAAGGGATTTCAACAATTTCAAGAGATATGCAGGAATTAACCAGATATTAGAGGATTTTAAAGATTTTAATTTATTTTAAGAGATCCTAAAGAATTTTGAGACATCAAGAAAATTTCAAGGGATTTCAAAGAATTTTGTAAGAGTTCCAAAGATTTCAAGGGATTCCCAGAGAACTAGATTCTATAGAATGAAATTTAAAGGGATTTCTACCTACTCCAAAGCAAAGATTTCAAGGGATTTCAAGATATTTCGAAGAATTTTACATGATTTAAAGGAGTTTATTGAATGCTCAAGGATTTCGAGGAATTTCACAGAGTTCTAGGGATTTGAACGTTTTTTTCTTGAGAACTTTAAAGAATAAGTTTAATTTAATTTATTTTCAAAGGATTTTGAATGATTTATACTTACTTAATTGGATTTTTGCAATTTCCAAAGATTCCAAGGGATTTTAAGAAACTCCAAAGGATCTCATAAGATTTAAAAAGTTCAAGTTATTTCGAAGAATTTCGCAGGATTTCTAAAGATTTTAAAGGATTTCCAGAGAACTTTGAAAAATGAATGAAATTAAATTAAATATCAAGAGATTTCAAAGAATTCAAGAGATTTGAACGGTCTTTTCTTGAAGAACTTTAATGAATAAGTTGAATGTGATTTATATTTAAGAAATTTCGACTTATTTGAATGGATTCTCACAATTTTCAAACATTTCAAGGGATTTCAAGGGATTTCAACAAATTTATAGAGAGTTTTAAGGAATAAATTAAATTTTATTTCATGGGGTTTCAGCAATTTCAAGAGATATGTAGGAACTTAACAGATTTTAAATGATTTTAAAGATTTAAAGTTATTTTAAAAGATCCTAAAGAATTTTATGATATTGAGAAAATTTCGAGGGATTTAAGAGAATTCTAGAGATTTGAACGGTTTTTTCTTAAAAAACTTTAATCAATAAGTTTAATTTGATTTATATTCAAGGAATTTCGAATGATTTATACTCGTTTGAATGGATTCTTACAATGTCCAAACATTTCAAGGGATTTTAAGGGATTTCAACAAATTTCTAGAGAATTTTAAGGAATAAATTAAATTTTATTTCATGTGATTTCAACAATTTCACTAGATATGCAGGAATTAACTTGATTTTAGAGGATTTTCAAGGTTTTAAGTTATTTTATAAGATCCTAAAGAATTTTAAGACATTGAGAAAATTCCAAGGGACTACAAGAATTTTGTAAGAGTTCCAAAGATTTCAAGGGATTTCTATAGAACTAAATTCTAGAGATTGAAACTTGAAGGGATTTCTACCGATTCCAAAGCAAACATTTCAAGGGATTTCAAGATGTTTCAAAGAATTTTACAAGATTTAAAGGAGTTTATTGAATGCTCGAGGATTTCAAGGAATTTCAAAGAGTTCTAGGGATTTGAATGTTTTTTTGAGAACTTCAATGAATAAGTTTAATTTAATTTATTTTCGAAGGATTTTGAATGATTTATACTTATTTGATTGGATTTTTACAATTTTCAAAGATTTCAAGGTATTTCAAGAGACTCCAAAGGATCTCATAAGATTTAAAAAAGTTCAAGTAATTTCAAAGAATTTTGCAGGATTTCCAAAGATTTTGAGGGAATTCTAAAGAACTTTGAAAGAGGAATGAAATTAAATTAAATTTCATGTGATTTAAAAGAATTCTAGAGATTTGTACGGTTTTGTCTTAAAGAGATTTAATCAATAAGTTTAATTTGATTTATATTCAAGGGATTTCGAATGATTTATACTTATTTGAATGGGTTCGTACAATTTCCAAACATTTCAAGGGATTTCAAGAAATTTCTAGAGAATATTGAGGAATAAATTAAATTTTATTTCATGTGATTTTAACAATTTCACTAGATATGCAGGAATTAACCTGATTTTAGAGGATTCTAAAGGTTTTGAGTTATTTTAAAAGATCCTAAAGAATTTTAAGACATTGAGAAAATTTCAAGGGACTCGAAAGAATTTTGTAAGAGTTCCAAAGATTTCAAGGGATTTCTAAAGAACTAAATTGTAGAGAATGAAATTTGAAGGGATTTCTACCTATTCCAAAGCAAACGTTTTAAGGGAGTTCAAGATGTTTCAAAGAATTTGACAAGATTTAAAGGAGTTTATTGAATGCTCAAGGATTTCAAGGAATTTCAAAGAGTTCTAGGCATTTGAACGTTTTTTTTTTAGAGGACTCTAATGAAGAAGTTAAATCTAATTTATATTTGAGTGACTTCGAATGATTTCTACGTATTTCAATGGATTTTTACGATTTCCAAAAATTTAAAGCGATTTCAACGAATTTATAGAGAACCTTAGAGAATAAATTACATTTTATTTCAAAGAATTTCTACGGATTTCAACAACTTGAAGGGATGTCAAAGAATTTTGTACGACTTTCAAATATTTCGAGGAATTTAAAGAAATTTCACAAAATTTAAATAATTTTACAGGATCTTCCAGTATTTCACAGCTTTTCAGGTATTTTACAAATTTTAGTCAATTTCTAGAGAACCTTAGGGAATAAATTTAATTTATTTAATTTTTAAGGGATTTTAAGTGTCTTCTACAGACCGAATCCATTTCAATTCACGCAGGCAGTGCAGCTTCAAGTCACAGAATCATTCGCCTCTTAAATATTTTGTTTTTCAAAGGAAATAAGACGACCCTTATTTTACCGTTTCGAGAAAATAATCATTTTCGCGAAGTTATGAGTATATGAAATTTTGGGGTTGTTTTTCAAAAAAAAAAACACGATTTTTTCTTTAAACGTTTATAACTTTGGATCTAGTTGAGATATTTAAGTTTTCTATCCTGACTCTGGTGAGATTAATTTCTCTCTTTCGAAATCCGCAATAAAATTGACATAATGTTGAAAATTAACATAATGGTGGCGGTTTTTCGATAGATATTAAAAGTCGCTTTCTCAAAAAACCCATCCTTTTTTGCTCAAATTTGTTGTCTGAATCGGTACAAAAATGATTCAGCCTACATAAAACTTACAGAATGTCTTCCTTATATAAGCACAAATTTTCTAAAAATATTGGATGAAATGAAAAATGGGTTTTTCCATAAAATCAACTTTCCATGATTTCAAAATTTGGCCGAGAAGATAAAGTCAAATTTAATAGTAAAACCCTCTTTCTTTGTTTTATCCGAAATTATTAAAGAATTAATGCTTATATGAAGATGGCAGTCGGTAAGTTTTATGCAGGCCAAATCATTTTTGTGGCCGCGAGAATTTTTTTTCGTAATTTGAATTTTTAAATTTTTCTCACGAACAATGCATCATATCATAAAAGAGAAAAAGGTATTTCTTGTAGATGTTTTCTTAATGAGCAAACTTTCGGTTCAGCATTTGGTCAAATCTGTCGTTGTTTATGAGAGAAATTGGAAAATTTAATTTTTTGAAAAGAAATCTCTTGACCAGAAAAATAATTTGTCCCACATAAAAACTAAAATCTTTTTTCCTCATTCGGGTACCAGTTCTAAAAAAATATTTGAGCTAAAAAAGCTGGAATTTTTTAGAAAATCGACTTTTAGTATTCTCAGAAAAACCGCCGTCATTTTGTTAATTTTCAATATTTTGTTGATTTTCAGGCGAAAATAATTTTTTTTCTCGTAACGGTAAAAAACGTATCGTTTTATTTCCTCTGAAAAGCAGCGTATTTAAGAGGCGAGAGATTATGTGACTTGAAGTTGCACTGCCTGCCTGATTTGAAATAAATTCGGCCTACAAATTTCTAACTATTTCAAAGATTGCAAAGGAATACAAAAGGGGTCAAATGATTTTGAGGGAATCCTACAGATCTTATTAAATTAATAACTCCTTAAATATTTTTGTATTATTCATTCCGATGCTGATTATCCTATAATCGTTTTTTATATAATGATTTTCTATAATGAATTTCCTACAATTCATGGAATCTTCTGTGTTCTCATGCAATATTTTCCAGTCACATATATGTAATCTTTCGCAATCCCATGCAATCTTGCAATCAAGCAAGTTAATGTGCACTATAAATCCGTGTAATTAACCCCTCGGTTTTACGCAATTAAACAAAAGTTACCTTTATTCACTTTTTATTTTTTGCTATTCCAAATATAAACAGGGCGTCCACACAGTCACTCAAGTTACTTTTAGTCACTTTCTTTTTGAAGTCACTTTTTAGTCACTTTTTTAAAGGAAAATGTCACTTTAGTCAGATTTCTTCATCTCATTTTAGATTTTATCTAAAAGAAAGAAGAAAATCTAAGTAATCTATGTATGGAGTCTATATAGTAATATATATTATGAAAATGATATTCAATATTAAAATTTCAATTATTTAAATTTATGATTTTCTGGTTTTCTAATTCCAATTGTAAAGCACCACACTAAATTTGCAGGTATAAATTTGATCTGCGACAGAATGATCCAAGAATGTAACAGTTTCTCGTTTCTTTATATTGATACAAATTTTCGTGACTCAACTATAATAATACTAATTGTTTTTTGAACTCATTTATCACATAGATGTATTAAATTACTTTATTCATATTTAGAAATTAGATTTTCAAAATGAAAATGTACAGATAATTTCACATTAATTATGTGCATTATAGAATAGAGGAATACCCAAATTCTACAATGTACAATTGAATTGAATCAAATGAGACGTATTCTAATGTCCTTTAACTTTTATTTAACATGTGCAAAAGTAATTTTGTTTCGAAATAATGAACAAAAACCATGTTTTAACAACAATTAAAACGTAACTATTTTTCAGCACTTTCATCCCCCTATTAAAATCGTTGTGTTCAGTTTTTAAATCAAACCTTACCTCGTAAGGTTCGATTTTGTTCAGTCTTATCATAGTTGTAGCCCTTCTTTCAACTTTTTATACTAAAATATGAAAACTTTCGTTTTGAAGTTTCCCACTTTCGAGGTTTTGTTCATTTTCGAGGATGCATAGCTTGTAGGGAGAAAAATGAAATAATCCACGACTTACAGTATTTCGACGCCTCCATTCCATACTGCTCCACATCGCGTTTAGGATTTGTACAGTGCCACGTCGCGCTTGGTCCGTGTACAACTCTCCTTCGCGTTTGGTCGCTGTATAGCTTCAAGTCCCGTATAATTATGAGCTTAGAACCTGGAGCTATACAGCGAAAAAATAGACGGAGAGCCGTACACTGACCAAACGCGATGTGGCGCTGTACACCGCCTAAACGCGACGTGGAGCTGTATGGAATGGAGGCGTCGATATATAAATCAGGTCTTAATTTTATCCCTCTGAAAATTTTGCTTGGATCCCAAACCTTTTTCTACCGAAATATCAATTTCCAAAATAGCCTACAAGATTTCTATTTTGAGGTTGGATTAAACGAGATAATGACTAAGTTGAAGTTGGCTGAATATTTGAAAATTCAATTTTCAAGGGGATAAAATGAGGACCTGATTTACATGCACTGTAAATCCTTGATTCTTTCATTTTCCTCTCTGCAACTTATTCATCCGCGAAAATGAACAAAACTTCCAGTGTCGAATTTAAAAACGAAAATTTTCGTATGTCAGCATAAAAGTTGAAAAAAGGGACAACTATGAAAATTCTAACCTACTTACGAAAATAAATATATGAATAAATAATAAGTGAATAAATAAGACTTACGAAATAAGTTTCAATTTTGAAAAAGTAAACATAACGTTTTTAATAAGGCTATAAAAGTGCTGATGAATAGTTATGTTTTAGTTGTTGTTAAAACACAATTTCCGTATATCATGACCCAATAAAGTTACTTTTAAAATAGAAATAATGTAAAAAGTAAAGTAACGTGAAGTAAAATAAGTAGTAAAGTTAAGTAAAAGTAAGAGATAAGTTAAACTTATTCAAGTAAAAGTAAAATTAAACAAAGTAAAGTGGTATAAAGACTGTTGAATACGCCTGATTTGATTCAGTTCAACTTTGCATTGTACAGTTTTTCTCTATTCTATAATGCACACAAATGTGATATTTTTCTGTACTATTGCATTTTTAAAATTGCAATTTTGAGTGGAAATAAAGTAATTTATTAAATTTATGTGATAAGTCATTTGTTCTTGATAATTATTTCAAATTAAAAGCGTTTGAAATTTTAAAAAAATGTATGAAATGGTTTTGAATTGAAAACGTTACAATTCGAAATATTTTAGATCAGGTAAAAGTTTGGACAATTTTATTTTGAATTCAAGAATCTCGAAACTGAATGATATTAGATGAAAATTCCGAAAATAGAACAATTTCAAAACGTAAAAAATTGAATCTTCTCTAATTAGAATTTTGCAAAATAAAATCATTTAAAATTCGAAGGAATGAAAATTGTATTTTTTTAAATGATAAGCGTTCAAAATTGAATAATTTTAAATCGAAAACTTTCAAATTTCAATGAATTTAAATTCGAAGTGATTAAAATTTGACCTTTTGAATTTATTTTATTTTTTATTTTTTATTTTTTATTTTTATTTATTAATTGAATATTCTTGAAAAACATTTCAAATCAAAAGTAATTTTAAATGGGAAACATTGAAATGAAAAAATTATACTCCAGAACCTTTAAACTTAAACAAATCTGAACTTCATTGGGAACTAAAGAAAAATTATTCGCGAAGAATTGTGATATTAAAACTTTTTTCTACTGAAACCCTTAAAAATTTGTATTACTTTAAGTAAATTTAAATCGTTAAGAAATGAACAATTTTTTAAGTTTCAATTGTACTTTCTTAAATACAACCATTTGAATTTCAATCGCAAAACTCAAATTACTTTAAGTAAATTTAAATCGTTGAGAAATTAACCATTTTCAAATTTTCAATTATTTCGAAATTTAACCGTTTCAATTTTAATCCCAAAATTGAAACTTTATGAAAAAATCTATCCAATCACTTTGAAAGTCACATGATACTACATGGTCTGATACTCATTAATAATATATTCATCTTCAAAATATTTTTATTTTAAATTTTAAATAATAGTTGCGTATGCGCATTACTAAAACAGATTAATCTTTGAGGCCTTAAAACTGAATTTGTTTTTTGCTTCATATGCCTAAATTTGAAAATATTTGGTTTGAAATTTCTGGATTTATGAAAGATTTGAATTTCACACTGTTGTAATTTCGAATACAAATATTAAAAATGTCAGGACAATTTTACTTTAAAATATTTCTAGATTGCAAAATTTCATATAAAAAGCCTTGAAAGTCAGTTTTTAATCAATTAATTTTTGAATATTTTAAATTGTTTGGTTTCAATTTCAAACGCGAAAAATTTTCTGGTTTTTTAAATTCTTCGAAATCGTAGAGTATCAAATTGAAAGACGTGATAGTTGCACACTTTTCAGTTCAAAGGATTTGTAATTAAATGCCTTCAGAATAAATTCAAAACAATGTAAAATCAAGACAATAATTTCTGAAATGCAAGCCTTAAAAGTGAATAGATTTTTGAACTAGCCATTTAATGTTAATTTTTTTTATTTGAGAAAGGTTCCAAAAAGTTAAATATTTCAAACTCAGCTTCAAATTAATTATTATTTAACCATCTTCAATGTTAGATTTGTTGAGGGTTGAAATGTTGGCTGCAACTGCGAAAACCATTCTTAGATTATCAAAAATGAACGCTTTCCTTCTGTTGTTTAAAATATTAGCGTATCGACAGAAACTGCGTTCTACATCTACGGATATGATGGGTGTATATTCCATCTTTTTTATCTTATTTTCAGAATAGAGGCAACCTTCAGTATTTTGAGCAATCAATTCCAATATTTTTAAATCTTTATTTTTCGCAAAGACATCGTTTAATTGTTGTTCAGCCGCTCTAAATGCTTGTCTGCTTTGCCTTGATAACGTTTTCTTCACATGCTGAACATAATGCAAGCTTGTTTGCAACGTTAGTCCATAAGTTTCTAATTTTATGATGTATTTGACCAAAAATTCAAATTTTTTTGTATGTTTTCTAAGTCTGCACGCAAGGATGGATTCTTCAAAGCAGTTTGTCTTCTTTAGGGATTTATCCGCTTTCCGATTCAAACTCAATACAACAGAACGAACCTTTTCCAAATTTTCTGCATAATATAAGTACTGCTGCACTGAGCCACGTTCCCCATCGCGTCATAACCGGCTCTGATGGCAACGGTAATCCAGTATTCATTTGGCGAAAAAAAAGAAATTTGTTTAGGAGACTTAAAATTTTTTTCACATTTGCAATTACCTTATCTACTGTATTGTTATACAGACAAATTGCTTCAGCAACGCGATGAAGGCCATGTACGACACATGTAATGTGCAACATTTTCGGAAAAAGTTTTTTTAATTCAATGCCATATTTAACCATGAAAGGTGATTCATCAGATAAAAACAACAAAACTCTGCTCTATTGAATATTGTCAGGTTATAGCAACTGCATTGCATCGTAAAACATATCAGCTATTGTTACATTATTCACTGCACTAAGTTCTTTTGCAGTTAATAAATAACATTTTCTAGATTTACTGTCATCTAAAACTTCAACGATTACGCTTGCCACTTTTCTACCGCAAGAATCAGTAGTTTCATCAATTGCTAACCAAATATCATTATTACCAATTTTGTTGCGAATTTCATTTAAAGTCCGATTTATAAATTTTTTTTTACATTTGCAATTAATTTATCCACTGTATTGTAATACAGACGAATTGCTTCAGCAACGCGATGAAGGCCATGTACGACACATGTAATGTGCAACATTTTCGGAAAAAGTTTTTTAAATTCGATACCATATTTAACCATGAAAGGTGCTGCATCAGATAAAAACAACAAAACTCTATTTATTGGATATCTTCAGGCTATAGCAACTGCATTGCATCGTGAAAAATATCAGCTATTGTTACATCATTCGCTGCAGTAAGTTCTTCGGAAGTTAATAAATAACATTCTCTAGATTTACTGTCATCTAAAACTCCAACGATTACGTTTGCCACTTTTCTACCGCAAGAATCAGTAGTTTCATCAACTGATACGCAAATATAATTATTACCAATTTTGTTGCGAATTTCATTTGAAGTCCGATCGAACAATTTGGGTACAAATATTTTTCTTAAAAATTCTTCAAGGACGTCTTTACCGGTATAAGTAAACAGAAATTTATTAACAAAACATTCAAAACATTCAAATTTTCAGAATTTTCATCCAATGGTAATTCTGCTTTCCTTTTCTTTTGAACGGCCTCATAATTTTTGTTATTTGCTTTTGATTTTAGATGCCGATTTAAATCTCTTTTTTTTATAACAAACTTTTAGATTGCAATATATACATATTAATTCCTGGCTTCCAGGCAGGGATTTATGAAAATCTTTGTAATCTTCGGCTCGCCTGTTAAAAACATTACTGTCTGAACATCCAGGAAGTTGATCGGACATTTGTGCATTAATATTTTATATTTCCAGAAAAGTGTTCGAATAAATAAATACAAACAAGTGTGGAAAAAGCCAGAATATTAATATTGCTAAATAATATCTCAATAGCTCAATATTATTAAAAATAATATTGAGAATAGAATCCAACGCGTTACATAGCAAAGCATCAAGAACAAATGATGGTTTAACCGGAGTTCTCCGGGTATGAGAGTCGAGTGACGCTCTCCAGCTAACTTCATAGTGGCGCTAGTCCGCTCTCTACTCATCATAATATTTTTTGACAAAACACAATTGCAAAATTCACCATTTGAGCAAATTGTAACAAATGCTATCGTTTGCTGTCGGGCATTGCAATTTTCAGATGCATTTTTCGCCAATCAGACATGATAATTTCCGAAGAAATTGAGAAGTGGTATGAAATGGTAATCATTACCATTTCACATGACAATAATCGCGCTTCCAATGTTCATTTGGAGGGGATAATAGTATCTGCTTTATACCACGTGGGCGCGCTAAGATCGGTCTTTCTCAGAAGAAATTTTCATTCTTAAGGATATAGAGGAGGGCCTTTGGCTAGCTGTCAGCATCATAATTTCCCATGATGTCCCGCTTTTGGCTGTTGACTGTTCTATATTTTGAATGGCACGCACAATTTTAAATAAGGCGGGTCGAATTGCTGACGTATGTGCTAAATGTCATAATTTGTAAATTTTGTGATCTAATTAAAAGTGGTAACGCTCGAAATGTTATTATGTAAATTGCAAATGAAAATGGTAATTTCCATAATTTCTATATTGGTTAGAAATTGCAAATGCGCCTTGCATGTGTTACTATTTTAAATGGTAAAATTTATTATTAAAATGGCGAAAATTGTCATTTGTGAATAGCATCGTTTAGGTTCAGGCGACAAGTTAGTGGTTAAATTTACTATTTGATTCAGTACTCTCTTATTCTGAATCGATTTTTAGAGGAATGGTAAAAATTGCAAAGTGTTCTTTGAGAGTTCAAATCATTCATTTATAAATGGTACTCTTTGCTCTGATTCTAGGTGATAATGTGCCATTTTTTTGTGTGTAGTAATATTTGTCAAACAGAAAAGTAATTGAGAAAGGTGTTGCTGGAATTGAACGGTTTTCTGATTAATTATATTATTTATATATTATTACTATTAATCCCATCTAAAATAGTGGTCTGACAATATATCTTGAAAATCTCACAATCATTGTTGTTGAAAAGCTGATTCGAAATTTTCTAGTAAATTATTAAAAATATTATTCTTGTTTTATGGTAGTTATTTTGGCTGGAAGCGTTTTACACCGAAAATTGGTATTTATAATAAAAAATTATTAGATTTCAAAGATTAAAATTTCTTCAACAATTTACGTTTTTCGGTTTTGCTAACGTTCTTTTTACCGCGAATTGACATCTTGAAACAAAATTGATTAGATTTTAAAAGTTCATATTTTTTTACAATTTTAGGTTACGTCAGCGTTTTACACAAAAAATCGGTATTTTAAAACAAAAATCATTATAGTTCGAACAAGATTTGCAAATTTTGAAGAGTTTCAGGTTATATTAACGTTTTTCACAGGAATTCAGTTATTTTAAACAAAAATCATTAGATTTAGAAGAAGATTCACAATTCGGAACGATTTTCTGTTATGTTATGTCAGTGTTTTTTGTCGGAAATTATTGGTATTTTCATTTAAAAGTAATTGTATTTCAGGGAATATTCACAATAAAAATAGAAGCAATCAAATTCAGAATAAACCAAAATTTGAATTCTCCTTTAACGTCCATCATTCAAATTTAACTACGAAATTTTTGGAAATTAGAAAATCCAAGAATCCAACGATTAAATTTGGACAACACAAACACAAATGTGTTGTCTAAATTTGATCATTGGATTCCTGGTTTTTTAATCAAATTTCCAAGAATTTCGTAGTTTTATTTACAATTTTCCAACAACTTCAGGTTATGTTGGTGTATTTCACCTGAAATTGGTATAAAAAATAAAATATAAAAAAATCATTAGTATAAAAATCATTAGGTTTAAATCCAATAATTTTTGTTTGAAATAATAAAATTTACAAGCTTGAACAATTTCGGATTGTGTTAGTGTTTTTCCTCGGAAATTGAAATTTTTCTTCATAAACCATCAAATTTCAAACAAGATTAATCATTTTCAAACAAATTTAGGTTACGTTGCCTTTTTACATTGAAAATTCGTATTTTAAAGCAAAAATCATTATAATTTGAACAAGATTTAGAATCTTTCTACAGTTTTAGTAGTATGTTAGTGTTTTTCGTCGAAAGTTGGTATTTTTAGTGAGAAATCATTAGATTTCAAAAAAGATTCAAATTATGTGTACAATTTGAGGTTAAGCTAACGGTTTTCCCTGGAAATATCGATATTATAGATTTGAAAGAAGATTGATTATTTTGTAACAATTTAAGGTTATGTTAACGTTCCTCATCAGAAATTATTTTGAACAAAAATTATTAAATTTTAAAAAGCGAAGGTTTTCTTAAGGTTATCATTCAGAATCTTTAAATTCATCATTTTTATACAATTTTTGGTTTTGTTGGCAGTATTTTTTGTTGCAGTATTTTACACTGGAAATCAGTACTTTTAATAAAAAATCATTGGATTTTAAAGAAGAATAAAAAGTTTTTAATAATTTTAGGTTATGCTCGCGGTTTTGATCGTAAATTGGTATAGATTTCAAAGAATATTTACAATATTTATATATTATATTTGAGATATTCATTTATAATATTTACAATATTTACAATATATTTATTTTTTATAGGGTATGTTAGCGTTTTTTAACGAAAGTTTTATTTTAAACAAAAATAATTTAACTTCAAAAAGTAAACTTACAATTTTGAACAACTTTAGGTCATGTGAGTTTTTTTTCGTCGAAAAATGGTATTTTTCAACAAAAATGCAACGTTCGATTGTCTCTGTATGTGCATAAATATTATATATTATTTCTAAAGTTAATATGTCAGTTTTCATCAATTATTGAAAATATTGTCTTTGCTTTTCTTTTATATTATTTTAGATAATAGATACTAATGAAATACAAAATTTTTTTATTGAAAATAATTTTATATTTTAAATTAAAAATTGTGTGAGACAAAAAAAATATTCGCGCGCATAGCGCGCGTTTGTTTTCTAGTATTAATAAAAAGAGAGTTGATTCTATTCATGAATATTTAAATATTTCCATTTAAGGATATACGTATGTCAAAGAACTATTCATGAGGTCACATGAGGTGGAATAATCTATAGTTATTTTGAAAATAAAACATGAAGATTCAATAGACAAACATTTACAAAAAATTAAATGCAATTGGCAGTGTATTCAGTTGTTTATAACTCAATAAATTTATTAAAAATGTTGTATGTGGCTATAGATCTATAAGATACTTTTTCTGTATCAACAACTAAAAGAAAGTCAGGTTGTTCACTAAATTACAAAGTTTTAAAGCCTCTTATTTTTACGGTAGTGTGGGGCAAGGTGAGCACAGTTATCTTTTTCACGTCAGTATTTGAAATCTGAAATTCATTATTTGAAAGTAAGTCGTTCTATATATTCTGTAAACATTTTCATCAATAATTTTGCCAAGATAAATGTAAATAAAAAAGTATATGTGGAATCAGAAGCGAAAATGAAAAAGTAGTTTTCTTGGTTCATATCGCCCCATTGCTGGGGCGGGATGAGCCACTTGATGAAATGACTTAATATGTATTATTTATAAGTGAGAGAAGTATAAAATAAAAGTAATATAAAGCTAAAATATACCGTAAGCACATTTTTCAAAAAATTTATAGAAAATTTAAAGTATTAGGCCTTAAAATGATGCAATCCATAATCCTAACCTCTATCCCATAACAGACTCTACAGATAATCAATAGAAAAATGATTTACATATACATCCCTCTCAATAATTTTATCAAAAATAAATATAACCATTTTCGAACATCCTTATGCAGATTGTCGCAATAAAAATTAAATTCTGCCGTAAAAAAAGTCTTAACACGATAGACTCATCTACTACATAAGGCTACATTTCATATTCAGAAGTTTTAAGCTGTTTTTTATCTACCTGCCTTATTTGCCTGCCAGAACAACGTTTTCCTTATTTTTATAGTATTTCATGATTCTCGTAGCAAAGCTGCTTGCGAAATACGCCGGAGAACAGTTGTTTTCTTTTAATTGCCAGCGACTTATATTACTGTCTGATACAGACCTAACAGTGCAGCTTTCATGCTTTTTTCTGTGCATTTTTGTCGATAAGATCCTTTTCTTATATGTTTGTACCGTAAACATCATAATTAACACATTGCACTATCTGATACAATGAAAAATTTCATCCTAACTTGCAGACTGCTACAGGAAGAGGTGGCTCATACCGCCCCAGAACAGTGGCTCATTTCGCCCCATATGACACTTTCAAGTAAAAATTAAAATTTAACCTATTTTTGTTTGAGAATTATATATGCATCTGTTAAAAAGTAATAGTTTAATAAAAAAGCTATCTAAAGAACCACTGAAAAATATAAAATGCGTGATTTTAAGTGATTATTAGCATTGTTAAAAAATACAAAATAGCAGAGTACAGGTCTTGAAATTTCAATTCCCGGATTCTCCGAATTTATTCAACATTAAGCGAAAGTTCTTTTGAAATGAAGTTTGATAACATTCTTCTAATATCAGTACAAAGAACAGTTATAAAGAAATTATAGCCCACGAGAAAATTGAGTTGCTCATCTTACCCTCTATGCCCATCTCGCCTCACGTTACCCAAATTCCTACACCCCCTCTACAGTATTTTCTCCCACTTTATTTTTCGGTCCAATAATCTCCAATATCCAAATGTTTCCTAACAAACTTATCCATCAAACTGCAACCACTCCATTCAGAAGAATCTTTACAACTCCTAGAAATAGAATTAATGAATTGCCCAGGTTGTTGGGCCCATTCATACCAGGGGAGGTAATCTGAGGGATGATATGCAGTTTTGAAAATAAGGCCTTTCCGCATTCTCAGAGACTTCTCGAGCTAGCTGTTGTTAGAGTCTGAGTTTCCTAGTAAAGTTAGACCACTTATGGTCTAACAGATACTAGCAGACACCAGCAAGACAGTTAACCCCTCATTAGCGGTGAAAGATGACACAGCGCTTTTCTTCTTCTTGGTGCCTATCTCGCTTGGGAGTTGTTGGTTGGTTGTACGCACTCAAACGGTGGCTAAGGTCATGACCTTAGTCTTGAGGTCGTACTTCGTCATACGTTGCGGGTGGGTGGGTGTTTGCAACGGGCATGTTACAGCCTTGTGCGCAAGGACCATGGAACAATATTTGTCGTTTATGTGCAATGTACACGAGCT
>JAUMHM010000049.1:19261052-19289128 GCA_032362435.1 Melikaiella ostensackeni
CCCCCCCCCCCAAATAATATATTTCTTGATGATGCAGCTCTATACAGCTGTCGGGCACTTTCGCACAAAATCAATTAGGCCCGGATGAGCTAAAACTATTATTTTTTCAGTAAAATTATAGGGAAAGCATAAGCACAGTTCTTCACTATCTTTTGACAATAATCAGATATTTTATAATTAATAAATTGTAAATGAAGTCTGTCCTGATATGAATCAAAATTATTTATTTGTATATTTTATAAGGATTACTTTCCTAGTAAAAATGAGGATACTGATATTCTCATCTTGAAGAATTGAAAAAGTTGAATGCAACTTTCCTAGTTCTGAATAATCAAACAATGATAAGAAAGCTTGTTGGAAATGTCATGTATTCATATACGATATTTTGAAGTTAAGGCCATGTCATACTAACCTGATTACTACTTTATTGGAATTTTTTTTTGAAACAATTCACGTCACCATACGAAATGAGATATCGAGTTGAAAATTTGGGAAATTAAATAGAAGGCACTAAGGAACTTTTGTATGGTCCCAACTTTTTATAACTCCAAGAAAAATGTATTTTTCCAAAAATTTTGTTAGCAATTCTGAAAACTTAGATAGAATACTCGACTAAGATCATCATATTCATAATTGAATTGCTCGTAAATTAATGCCATTAGGGAGTTTGAAATTTTCACAGGAAAATTATTCCATATTCTTTTATAACATATTTTTCATTCAGTTTGCGAAGTTTGACTAAGAAGTCACTCTCGACAATCTCGACCCTCCTTATATAAAATGGGATAAGGATCTTGAAGAAATATTCGATATTTCAGAAGTAATTTATTACGTATGAAGAAATATTGAAACTATCTATTTTTGCAAGATCTTCATACAAAGTTCACCAATTAAAAAATAAAACTGTACTTTTAAAACGTGGAATCATAACTTGTTAACTGATGTTAACACTATCTGCTTGAAATAAAACTTGACGCATATAAATTCTTACAGTACGATTTGGCACTTTTCCTTAAAACATAATCTTTACACTTATAACAAAAAATATTTTTTAAAAGTCAAATTCTAAAAAGGCGGAAAGAAGTTTTTTGTAGCAGTCCAATGATCCATTAGTGGCTACGACATTTTGGTAGAGAATTCAGGCAGTTTGAATCATATAGTTTTATGACTTCTAAAATAATTATTAATATTTATTATTATTTTAGAAAATGATACGAAACACTAATGCAAATTTGTTAACTATCATATGACAATAATTTCTTTATTGTTGAATAATTGTGAATTGTAATCTCCATCGCTATCTATGCTGTAAGCACTGAGCACACATGAGCACATAAAAAATCAAAAGTTATTGACTAAATTATTTTCTGTTTAACTAGAAAGTGGCGCTTACTAATTACAGGTATGCCTTTATTTATACTATCGAAGTAACAAATACTATTCTTTAGTTAAAGTAGCTTAATACTTCAGAGAGATTATTTTTATCTTATAAGGAAACAATTAGAAACATCGTTTTCCTGATTTATTCTCGCTTTGGTGTATCCCGATGGTGGATGCTTTCTTGGTCAAAGCTGATTTGTGGATCTTCGGTTCCCATGATTAGTAACTCAAGTTGACGTACGCAAGGTTGTCGGTTTGTAATAACAATCAGTTGTTGAAGGCCGTCGTTTGTAGTAATTAGTTGACGTATGCCAGGGATGGTTAATATTAACTCCAGCTGTATTATCTTCCCGTTGTTGATCGACTTGGTAATGTCCACTTGTTATTAGGAAAACAATCATATGCCGATGGTATCGTTAGTCTTCGCGATTCGTAGAGTTGATGACATTTGATTTAGTCTTGAATTTGTTCGCGTTCGTGGAGGTGATGTTAATAATAGTCGCGAATTTTAAGCAGGTTCATTTTCTATATTCTGCATAGGAAATAGTCCCAATTTATTTAGAAATTGAATTAATGATGACGGAGCATTTCACATGATGCTTGTGAAGTGCCCAAAGGCAGAAGACCTCCTATCTTCATCAAACCTGATGAATCACAAAGTTAAGCAGAACGAGGATATCGTTCTTACTCCTTATTTACTTTAACGGGCTCACTATCATTCATATGGGCTCTGAAAACTTCGTATAAGCTTCCTCTTTTTGAAATTTCTTTGATAGAGAAATCATCTACCGAAACCTTTCTAGGCAGGCCATCACTGTTGATTCACTTCTGCCTTTGTAGACCTAGTCTGCACTTGAGATAAGTAAAAGATGACACTGATAACTGGAATAGGTTTCGACATCTTGCTCGCGGGTCAGTAGAACAATGATTTACCAACATTTTGCTGGTCGTTTAAATCACTTTGATTTCAAGGAGTGTTTCGAAAAACACGTGAGAGTGTTGCAACGGTTGAGGGACACCATAAACCAAAAATGGATGCTTACTGCAAAACGAAGAAGAATATTCCTCAAAATTTGGGATGAAATCAAAGATGCACAGGATCAATTTATAGAGTGGTGATTAGGCGAATTAGTAGATTAGGAGCACTTAGGTGCATTTTAGACTAGTGATTTTTTTTCTGAAGTATTATAGCTTTTTTATGTTCTCTGATTTATAACTTCGCTGAAGATTATCCGATTGAACAATATCCTTTTGGTGGCTGTCCATCTAGAGGATGTTTTTCTGGTGGATGTTCCTCTGCTGATTGTTGGTTTAGCAGCATTTGTAGATGTCCTATTGAATGACAGCCAGGTATCATAAAATTTCGTGTGTCATCTTATTCACACCATCAGGTTATCTGATTCTTGTTCAGTTTTATGAACTTACTTCTATTCGAAATCAGTAAGACATAATTACAATGATCGTAACAGGGATTTCGACATCTTGACCGACAGTAAATAGACTAATGAGTCTCTATAATTTCTTCGGTGTTAAGATTCCCAGCAGTTCCTAAGTGGCTTTAATGGCACTATAATTCATTGATCGTCAGACTCAGGTTTATACCTTCCGATTGAACTTCAAACTGGTGACTGCTAAAAATTAGATTAAAGTGTATTGGGTGATGGATTTCAATGTATAGCCAGAGTAAAACTTCCGTACTTAGGAAACGGTATTTAAAATTAGCATTGAATTTTAATGTAGTAAGTTAACAAAAAGTAGGCTTTTTTCGTAAAGAGAGTATAAAAGAACCATGTTGTATTATAAAAGAGAAAACGAAAATTTTTTATGTTCACATTGCATTTTCTTTGGCATAAACCTTTTTGTTAATGGTCAAACTTATCGCTATGATCATTGTCAGAAAGGACAGGAGTATTATGTAAGAAGTAAGATGTATGTCAGCATAAATATGGTAGATCTCGATTATTTTCTAATTTTATTATTTATACTTGAGTACGAAGTTTTTTTACTCTAATTAATGAAAAACACTTTATAGGAAAGCACCTTTATGTTATTTATATGAGGAAGCAAAATGCTGTCAAAACGAGCAATTGAGCGCAAAAGAAAACATCCATAGTGATGTACTTCTTTGCATTTTTTCAAAATTGTTATGACTAATTATGAAAAATAAAATTATTAAAGTTGAACTCACCTTCAAAACATTGGGATTTTCAAAGTCCAATAAAGTTGAAATTGCTTCGAAAATAAAATATATCAAAATTATTTTCCGATATTAATTTTTGACAAATAACAGATATTTTGAAGCTAAGAAGTTTCCAGTTAAGTCTAAACTGAAGTGAATCAAAATTATTTATTTGTATATTTTATGAAAAATCACTTATTAAAAACGCGAGTGTTACTTTTCTTATCTTAAACCGTTTCAATGATTAATTTTATTTCTAAAATCGCAAATGTCTAAAAATTAATTTTTTCAAACAATTGAGGGTAATTGATAAACTTCTTTCTATGGAGAACTTTTGGTAAATTCAGCCAATTAATCATTTTTTCTCGAATTATCGATGCATCATTATGTTTTTCTTGTAAGAACGACGTATAAGCAACAGGGCATTCTAAAAATGGCCTCTTCCGAGATTCGCTTATACTGAGAGCCGTCTTACCATATCCGGCAAGGACGCCAATCCATATAGGATTGAACCTTATAATGGGTCTTACTATTCACCGGCCCTCAAATACTAAATTTCATTCACCTTTATATATTTAATATCTAAATTTATTCAAAATAAAAAAAAGATGTAGTTTCTATATCCTAAAAGGAAAGGACATATAAACACTGGAATAATATATTCGGGGTTTTTCATACTTTTATTAATGTTCAATTTCTCAGTTTACAACTTGACTTAGATGTAGATAAAATTATAACATAGAATAGGCAACATCGCGTATAATAAAATTAATAATAGCAATCATTATCGTGGTAATAATCGTGATATTACTGATAATCGTAGTTCGTAAAAGCGATGATAATAATGAGAGCAGTAATGCATCATAATCGATATTATTTATTGATACAATTAAACTGTAATCGGGGCTGTAAAGCTTCGGCATGCATATGTATCATATATTAGTTATTCACTGCTCCTTATTGTGGGCACTAAAATCGCTTAAAAAAATACTACACTCTCAAAAACGTGGAGCATCTAAAACTCTCTAACTTCGCGAGTTTGGCACTTTAGGCTTAAATTCCTATTATAAAATATCAATATTAAACAAAAGTCTTAAAACGTTTGATAATAACTATAAGAAATGAACATTTTTTTTAATTCGATTAAATCAATCAAATTAATTATTACTTAGGAATAACAAATATTCAGCCTTAATGCCAAGTTCACGAAATAGATTTTCTCCAGTGGTACAACCTATGATCGTCAATTGTCTAAAGTTACTAAAAAAATAGTTTAGGCTCTTGCTATCGTCTCGCCTACCTGTCTTTTACTTATCACGTCGACGCATATTTCACTTTAATTTGAACCTTGGAAGTCAGCAAGAGTTCGGTCTCTGATGGAGATTTTAACAACTGACCACTCCCTAATGATAAGACACTTGGTAAAAAAATGGTCTACGTTTGCTTTTGGTATAAAAAGACATTTTAACATTGGAATGACATTTTTGTTTCGTGGATATATGCTATCTACGCAGTCTGTTGGGGTTATTTTGATAATGCATAGTATATTCAAGATTTAGTATACTATATATTCTGGAGTCAGAATCTCCCTTCCTATAACAACCCTTCTCTCTCGCACCTATCAAATTTCTCTGCACCTTTTTCTGGGGCAGAAAAACGAGGTTACAACGCGTAAATAAATCGTCTTTAATAAATACAACCGATAGACTATATAAATAAATAATTTCTATAAATTATCGTCGTGATCGCTAAGAACCAGACGTGAAACTAACCAGCAACTCAATTGGCAATACCAATAGTAATTGCTGAATTGTTTCATCTCCAGTGAAAACGATTGAACTGTCAGCGATTAAAAATCACGGACCTATAACTAACAAAACACACTTAAGATTAAGGTGCGTAGGAATGACCTAGGCTTGAGATCAGTTTTTTTTTAATCAATTGTTTGATTAGCATTTTTGATCCTCAAACGTTGGAAGTTCCTACGCGCCCAGGGGTCATCGATCTTGAATCACTCGGTCTGCAATCAACACACTGGAAGTCGATCGGGAAGCCATTAACGCACACGACTGGCTATAAACGTCCCTAGTCGCGCACTAAATCCCTCGAACACTTGCACTGTGAGAAATGCTGCAACTGCTGCACAACAATAGATTTAAGGCAATTAAAATTTAATGTGAAATAAAGCAAGTAATTTAAAAAAAAATTGACATGTTCCTGTGCATTTGGGAGGAATTGAAGCTCCGTTTGTAATCTATTCCTGATTCTGAAATCTTCAATATAATCGCACTATTGTTGTGCATCAGTTATCCTTTTATTCATTTCTAGAGAGCGGATTTGTGCACGGAACTATTCACTTTTTGCTGAGAACCCCTACCGCAAGCGGGATTAGAGACATAGTGGGGGTTAAGCCACGCCTCTAATCCTTCGCTCGGCAGTGGCTCTCCGCTAAAAATGACTTAAGCAGTGGATCAAATCCGCTCTTTTCTTATCCCTGCCTAATTTTGATTCTAGAACAATAAAGTCTAAAAGCACCAGCCTGAAACTGAATTCGTAGATCTCACCAATCCTTGTATGCACCAATAAGATTACTCGCACCGAAATTTCGATTAAAGGACACATCGAGGAGATTCACTTTAGTCGAGGCGAACCCATTATTCAGTAAAAATTAAAGAACTCGGGAGCACCAGCCTCGACGACTCGAGGTACCTTTAACCTCACGATTTCCTTCTGGTGGGTCAGATGCTGTCGGAAGCAACAGACATAGGTCTTTTGTAAACAGGAGCTGGTATCCTGGAGAAACTTCCCCTTTCTGTCGTTACTTTTGGGTCTTTTCTGGGACTAACAGAAACGGATCCTTCAGTTGGAAGCTCAACAATTCCATTTCCATCGATCCAGGCTCTGGTAAAATCAAGAGTAGGATCTCCCTCATGACCTGATGTGGTTCCATGACCCTTATAATCTCTAAGGAAGTCTTGAAGCTTCTGAACAACCTGTTGATCATCTTGAAGATGACCAACCTTCTGGAGAATTTGCTCCAGAAGAGGATTAGCAGTTTTGGTTGGTGATGATTGAAGAGAGGAAGTTGCAGGTCTAATCCTGCGTCCATTTCTATCATACTGGGGACCGTTGGAAGGCCTTGGTAGACTTTGTCTGATGGAATTTTTCCTGGAGAAATTAGAAGACGGGGAAGAATTTTTGGGATTGGTGAAGGTGTCAGCTTGCAAGCTTGGCCTTTGTCTGGCTTGTCGACCGTTCCAGGTGTTGGCACCATTGGGTGGACTCTGAAGCGACTTGGGAACAGCGGAAGCTTTGCTGATGCTTCCGTTTGGAGGCTTTTTGATGCTCGCGCGAATACCTTTGCGATGTAAGGGACTTGATTCTGGACTCGAGTTGCCTTCTCTTGGAGTTCTGCTTCCTGATGAGGCTTTAGAGAGGTTGCTGCTTTCCCGGACGATAGAACCTGCTCGCGGGGTTCGGTCACCGGATGAGGAAGCTGCACTTCTGGATGGTGATGCTCTCAAGGGACTCGGAGGACCGATTCTGGTTTTACGCAAACCCGTCTCGATACTCTCCGTCTCTACGCAGGATCTTTCTTGATCTGCTTTTATCGGTTGTTCTGTAACAAAGAAATTTAATTTTCAGCTCAGAATAGTGAAGAGTTGGAATAAAGAAGCGATTTGAAATCCAGATCCTGAATTAACAGCGGGATCCTATTGGACCCATATTCTTTAAATTTCATGGCGCCACTGATCGTTTCATTCGGTATTGGCTAACCCTTTGTTTTGCTTCCTTTCTTTTTTAGCGCTTGATATGCCGCGCGATCGGCTCATCGAAGTTTCGAAAGGAGACACCTACGCTAATCTTCCTTCAATTGAACAAGTTCTCGCAATTTGTGGCTTACAATTGGCGCATAGATTGACCCATCCAAATTCCTTTTTGGTATCCGATAAACTTTAAATAGCTATTTAGGCGATTAGCATATTGTGTGGGACTAGGCTATTCAAATTCTTTAATACATTAATAGGTTTATTTACTTTGACTAAATATGAATTATAGAGATCCGCAACGCATTATGCTGTTACACAATACGATTTATAAGAAAGTGATAGTTATAAATTATTAAAGCAAACATTGAATAGTAGACGACTGACATTGCAAAACGAATTTTCAGCCGCATAATTTTAAAATGATAAAAAGTTGTTTGGATATCGAAATTGTTTTGAATCGGTTTATATTCATTGCATTCTTTGTTCCTTCTGATGTGGGACGAAGTTCGCGCTTTTAATGAATGCTAATTAATGCAGGAAAAAATGAAACTGATTCTGCAGTGTCGCTCGGAGATCCACTTCAACCCTCTTCATTTTATTTTACACCTGTCGCTTTCGACGCAGCAAGATCGAATTGATTTCGGTCGGAGAAGCGACTCTTGACAGTCAAAAAAACCACTTGTATATTATTTTTAAATTCGAGTGGTCTATTAAAAGAAGAGGCATACGTGTCTATCTACTGAAGTGAAAGCTTCGGGAATTGTTGGTGTTTCGATTACATATCTTCGAATCTATTGAGTATCAGGTTCTGAGCAAGATCAACTTTGTTATGAAAGTGTCAGAAAAATATGAAAATACACTAATAAGTGCTGCTTAAACAAAACTTAAATAATAAACATTCAATCAAGATTATTTTGCGAGAATTTCGACTTGTAGGAATGATTTACCTAGCACTAAAATTTATGCAATTCGGAAGGTCTAGGTCGTCATTCATCACTTATGATACATCATGGTAACTATGATCTAGACACCTGATGTGATTTAGTAAGAAAGATCTGAGGAGACTGCGTTATTGAGAATCACAAGTTGGTGATTGTTCGGAGGACAGGTTGTCGGTTCGCCCACGCTTCAAGGGATCTCGTAGTCTTTCGCTCAGCTAAATGTCAGCCCAGCCTCTTCGCGATTTCATACGTGGCTTGTGTACTTTGAATATTAATGGACTACAGGGTGGTCCAAACTCGCGTTGACAGTCGACTTCTGAGGCACTCTTCCTTCTACTAGTTTATCCGAGGGGTATTCCCTATTCCCCTCTTTACTCCTTTTTTTTAAGAATTCTTTTTTCACCTCTCTTTAAGAAACTCCCCCCTTTTTCCCCTTTTTATCGTTTTCTCGCTTAAATTCGAACTTAATTAATAGAACCCAATAAGAAAATCCGACTATTTTTGGTTAACTGTTGATACTTTTTGGTCTAAGTCTACTATTATATTTTCAGTTCGGAATTCATCTCGTTTTGTTAAAAAATCTACTGTTTCATTGAAAATTTAATTATTTTGTTGAAAATGCAACCATTTTGCTAAAGTCATCTTTTTTGGTCAAAAATGCAACTACTTCTTTAAAAATTCAACTATTGTGTTGAAAATTTGTTTCCATTTTGGTCGAAAATCATTTTTATTCATGGAAAATCTAACTATTCCATTTTTGGTTGAACATTTATCGGTTTTTGGTAAAAATTTAACTATCTTCTTGACAATTTATCTTTTTTAATCGAAAATTCAACTATTTGGTTGATAATTCGTTTTTCTGGTGAGAAATTAATTTTCTTGGTTAAACAATAATCTTTTCGAAAAAGAAAATTCATTTTTTGTTCATCATCTTACTTGAAACTTCATCTCTTTAGTTGAAAATGTAACTGTTTTGTTGAAAATTAGATTTTGTTTGGTTGGGAACTAATTTTTTCAACTCAAAATGTAGCTGTTCCATTTTTGATTGAAAATTGATATTTTCAATTGAAACTTAATCTCTTCTAGAGGAAAATTCATCTTTTTTGGTTAAAAGTTATTCTTCTTTGTTGAAAATTCATCCCCTTTGGTTAAAAATGCAACACTTTGGTTGAAAATTTAATTATTTTGTTGAAAATGCAACTATTTTGTTGAAAAGTCATCATTTTTGGTCAACAATTCAACTACTTGTTTGAGAGTTAAACTCTTTTGTTGAAAAATCATTTTTTTCTGAAGATTGAAAATTTTAGTCGAAACTTCATCTTTTTCGTTGAAAATTTAACTATTTCTTTTAATATCCATTTTTTTGGTTTAAGATTCATCTCTTTAGTTGAAAATTCAACTATTGTTCAACAAAATTGTTCAAATTCCACTATTTTTAATCGAAAATTTAACTGTTCCACTTTTTGGTTCAAAATCTATCTTTTTTTGTTGAAAATTGAACAATATTAATTCGTTTTTTTTCGTAGAAAATTAATCTTTTCTGTTAAAAAATAATCTTTTCGAAAAGTCTACTATTATATTTTTGGTTCGGAATTCATCTCGTATGGTTGAAAATTCTACTGTTTGATTGGAAATTCGACTTTTTTGGTAGAAGGTTAATCTTCTTGGTTAAAATTTCAACCACTTTGTTAGAAATTCATTTTTTGATAGAAGATTCATCTCTTTGGTTGGAAATTTAATTTTTTTGTTGAAAATATAACTATTTTGTTAAAAAATCATCTTTTTTGGTCAAAAATTCAACTACTTGGTTGAATATTGAACTATTTTGTTGAAAATTCATAGATTTATCATTTTAGTTAAAACTTCATTTCTTTGTTTGAAAATTTAACTATTTTGTTCAAAATTCGTTTTTTTCTTGGTTCAGAAAATTCTCAACTATAAATACTTAAATATTCAGTTAAAAAAAATAATTTTAATTTCTTGAACTGAAAGTGTAACTGTTTCATTTTTGATTCAAAATTACTATTTTTGGTTGAAAATTGATCTTTTCTAGTTGAAAATTCATCTATTTGGTTGAAAATTCGTCTTTTCAAGTAGAAAGTTAATCTTCTTGGTTGAAAACTCATCCTTTATTGTTAAAAATGCAACTGTTTGGTTGAAAATTAATCTAGTTTGGTTTCGGATTGAATTATTTTATTTTTAAAATTTGTATTTTTTGGTTGAATTCAACTGTTTTTTATTTCAAATTAAAATATTTTTTGTTTGAGATATAAACTAATACATGTTTTGTTGAGAATTCAACTTTTTTGGTTGAAAAATCAACTACTTGGTTTAAAGTTGACTTACTTTTCAAAAAAATTATTTGTTTTTGGTTAAAAATTCTACTACTTGGTTGTAAATTAACTTTTTTGTTGAAAATTCTTATGTTTGGCTTGAAAATTCAACTTCTAGAATCGGTGCAATCAGGTTGCAATCCCTTGAAATCACTTTGCAATCGGAGAGTTTTAAGAATAATTGAATATTACTCAAATTGTTAAAATTTTAATAGAGAATCTATCATTGAATCATTGTTTGACATGCAAATAAATGATTATTAAATTGAATTAATGAAATGTTTAATGATCGCAACTTTCAATCTGTGAGACCTTCACTCACTTTCATGACGCAATCTTCCGGAAGTGAAGAACTGTCTATCTTTTTAATCACAAAAGCAAAGCCGAGAGCAATTCTTTTCCCTCTTCGCCGTGTTTCGATTCGCGATTCGCGCGATAAGAAGGTAAAATCGACAGGCAGCCTGCATGATCTTTCGTCAGTCTTCACATCAGTGCCCCATTATTAAATTTGATGACTCGCCTGCACGGACATCAAAAGCACCGATTTGATGCAATATTTCGAACTTTCTTCCCAGCGGGATGCAAATTTTATCGGGGCCGATATTCCACCTTAGCCACCCGGAAGGAAATTCTTTTTCCATTTTCGAAGGGTAAATCGCCATTGAGGTTATCGCGACCACTGATCTGAGTGACCCACGTCAGTCACGAGGCATGTTGCAGTTTTATTGACGAGAAAGGAATGCAACGGTATACTTTACCTTATCCGATGTAATAGATATGGAATCAATTTATCGTGCTCAGGCGACTTCGCTCGCATACATTTGTTTTAAAATAAGTACCCGAAGAACTAAATATATCTCAATTCTTTCACTCTAGAAATGTGAGGTGGATTCTGTGGGATAAGTTATCAGCTTATCTTGTTTAAAGTTCTGAATTCCTATCGGGTGAGAGGGTGACTACTGGACCGGGAAAACGAAAGATTGAATTTTTTGAGACCGGGAGAAAACCATGTAACTGCAATTCGCAACGATTATAAACGAAAACAGATTTTTTTTATATCACGGAAATGAATCTTTTAGCAATAAAATAAAGTAATAAATTATTTCAGACAACAGCAAAAAAAGTTTCATCTCAATATCCCTATCAGAAGACTACCGTTCAGACAAAATTATTGAATTTAAAAAATTTGTTAAAATTAAAAAATTATAATTTTCCACTAAACGCTCGGTTCTCGGATTTGATTTCAAATTGCTTGTATTTGATGTCGGAAAACTGCAAAAAAAATTTAATCCTAGTATCCCTATCGAAATACTGTCATTTAGACAAATTTATTAAATTAGGAAAATGCTAATTTTCCTCTAAATGCTCGGTTGTCCAATTTTATTTCATATGTTATATGTACTTGATGTCAGATAACAGCACAATAAAATTCATCCCAATATCCCTGTCAGGAGGATGTAATTTAGCCAAATTTATTAAATTTTAAAAAAATTCCAACTTTTCTCACCGGAACCTTATATTTTCTCACTAATTACTTGTATTTCATATCGGAAAACACAAAAAAAAAATCACCCCCTTATCACTATCGGAAGACTGCGGTTAATCCACCCAGATAAAATGAAGTCTTCCAATGGGGATATTGTGATGAAATTTTTTTTGCCGCTGCCCAACATTAAATAAGAGTAATTTGTGAAATAAAATCCCAGAACTGAGGGTTTAGAGGAAAATTATAATTTTTTAATTTCAACAACTTTTTTTAATTCAAGAAGATTTTTAAAATGGTTGTATTTCGGAAGGGATATTGGGATGAAACTTTTTTTGCTGTTGTCCGACATCAAATACATGTAATTTGTGAAATAAAATTCGAAAACCAAGCGTTCAGAGAAGAATATGAATAATAACTCAAGTTGACGTACGCAAGGTTGTCGGTTTGTAATAATAATCAGTTGTTGAAGGCCGCCGTTTGTAGTAATTAGTTGACGTATGCCAGGGATGATAATTATATATTAATATATATATTAATATATATTTAAAAAATATATATATATTGTACATTAGAGTGCGTGGGTGTATAGAATGTAGTTGTAATATCGTGATTGTCGTCTAAAATAATAAATTACTTTATTTTGTTGCTAAAAAATTTATTTCAGTAATTAAAAAAAGTATATGTTTTAGTTTATAAACGTTGCGAACTTTAGTTACATAGAAAACCGGACAATGAGAGTGAATTTATTTTTTAGTAGGAATTTTTTTATCGTTTACTTTACAATTTCTATTTTGGAGTTCAGTTTATGACATTTTCAAATTTACAATTGTGCAATTTTGAATGCTCGGATTTGAAAATTATATTTAAAATCTCTGAATTTTTTTATTTGGATTATTGCAAGTCAAGACGTTTTCACTTACGAGTTTTTTTTTAGTATATTTTTTTTATATTTGAATATTTCATAATTTTTTCTTCATATTCCTCCCGTTTATATTCTACACTTTTTTAAAAAATGGAAATAATATCACATTTTATATTTCAAGTTTGAGACCTAGAATTTATAATGAAAAATGAAGTAGTTAAAATTGAATAGTGCAGTTTGAAATTCTTTAAACTGAAATTGTTTTTTAAGTAGTCCAAATTGAAACCTGAGAAATTACTCAAAGTTCTACTCAAAAAGCTCAAAATTTTTGTGCAATTTAATTCAAATGGAAAATGGTTACAAAGAGAATAATTTCTGACTGAATTATTAAAAGCGTTTGTGATCGATTAACTTTACATTGAAAGATTCAAAATTAGAGAATTTGAAGTTATAATTAAGTAATTATAAAAACGTTTATCCAAAATTGTATGGATTCAAATTTATATCGTTCAAGATTGGAAGTGTCTGGAATGAAAATAAAACTTTGAAATAAAAGCGCTCAAAATTGAATAATTTTAGATTCAAACATTAAAAATGTATGTTTCTTTTTCAAATTTAAAAATGGTGTGATTCAAAATTGAAAGTCCTGAATAATAATTTATATATTTTAAGTCTAATGCATTCAAAATAGATAATTTTCGATTAAAAGTCTTTAAAACTGAATAATTTGAGATTGAAAAATAAAGAATTGTTTGCTATCATATATTTTTAAAAAAATCGATAAAAGTGGTGCAACTTCACAATGAAAGCTTTAATATTTGAAAGACTTTTAATCAAGAATGTTGAAAATTAAATCATTTCAAAGTTTCAAACTAAGCGATTAAAATTCACTAATTTATTATTTAAGAATTGTAAATATAAACTGCCAAAAATTGAAATAATCCTAATAGAAGCTTTAACAAATTAACCATTCGAATGTTAATAACTTGAGGAAAAGGATCGATTCGATCGAAGGAGAAATTTGGATCGCAACTAAATTTTGAAGTTTATTTTTTAAGATTTTAATTTTAAACGTCAAATTTTTAAGATTTTTAAAGTCTGGAAATTTAAATTCTAAAATAAAAATCTATGCAGAAGACTTTCAATTTAATATTGTAGAAATCTAAGAGCTTTAAATTTAAAATAATTTAATATTGAACTAAGGTGCTCCAAAAATCGCCAGGTTTGAAAAGTTCAATATGCTTGTAGAAACTCTTGTTCCTTTTCGAAAGAGAAGAAAATCTACGAAGAAAACATTTTTTTCTTAATCAAAGAAAATTTCTTTGAAACAAAGGAAAATATATATTGGCTCTTTACAAAAAAAATTTTCTTTGAGTGAAAGAAATATTTTGGTTGCTTTCCTTTGTTTGATTCAAAGTGATGTACTTTGTTCTAATACAAATTTTTCTTTAATTTAAACAAGTACTTAATTCAAAGAAATGATTTCTTTCAATTCATTTGTCAGTTTTTTTGAGTCAAACAAATATTTCATTAAATTAAAGAAAACTCACTCAAAAAATAATTTTTTCTATCCAAAAAATACGACCTACGTCATTCTTCGAGATTAAATCATTTTTTCTTTCATTTGAAAGTATTTTTATCTTAACTTTTTAAAATGATGTAAAAGAAGCAACTTCTTTAATTCAAAGCAAATATTTTTCTGGTTGTTCCTAAAAAAATGTAATCCAAACTAATGAAATTTTGCACTCCCTCATCGGGCTTACAAAAAAATGTTTACGACGATATTATTCTAATTTTTTTATGACAAATTTAATTGTGTTGTGTAATTTTATAGACAAAATTTTTTAGATATATTTTTTACATAATTTACAATTTCTTCTAATATTCAAGACTTTTAGTGTACCTAGACTTGCAGATATTTTCGATTTTGACATGGTTTATTTTTATTAAAATTGAAGAATATTCAGTTTTGAATGCTTAGACTACTGGAATTATTTTAGTTTCAAAGGCTTAAAAATGAAAGTAGTTCAATCTTTATGACTCTGATTTTAAAATTAAAAAATTTCGAATGTTCTGAAATATATTTTATTCAATTTTGAAGGCTACTGCTTTAAAAGTGAACAATATTTTCAATGTTTAATTTTGAACTACTGTCTAATTTTTAAGGCCTTACAATTAAAATTCAAAGTGTAAAAGCTTGCCATTTCAAATCGTACAATACTGAATTTAAAACTTTTAAGTTTTGAATATTATAATTTTTAATTCGAAACGCTTCGAATTTAGAATCGTTTTAAAAACAAGAAATAACTCGTACTTTCTTTTGATATTTAAATGACCACCTTCTATGAAGACATCAATAATTGAAGTGGGTGAGAGAGAACTATGCACAAGACAGGAATTATTTCTCCCACAAGATATGAGTACCTCAAGCTTGAGCAGTTTAATGTATAATAATAAAATCATGATGCAAGTTCTATTCAATTTATGGAGTTGACTTATGCATTTGAAATAATATTCAAATGGCTAGACTCGAAGTATCTTTCCGGCAACGGTATCAATTCCGTATTCGCCATGGTTTCTCCCATGCTTGGAAAGAATATCAAAACGATCTGGGTTTTCATTCTCTTCCTTGGTCTCTCTTCGTCAAGTTTTCATCTAGTTCCCACACCCTCATTCCTTAAAGTAGCTCAGTCGTGCCGCTGCCTCCAGGGATGGGCGCTACTAACATGAGCGCAAGTTGAACTTTCACTCTGTTAGCGATCTTATTGAATTAAGAAATCTGTAATTGAATAATTTTCATGCCTTTGAAATTAATATACACCGAGATTGCCGATGTGATCAGTCGCTCTTGGCCATTAACCTCTGCACTCAGCCTCCGGATATTGCACACTGCCTACGTTCCGCTTAATAACGTTATATCAAAGGGTGGAGGAGGAACACAATTCCAGTCACGTCAAATCCCAAAAAAATGTTAAACAAAGCTTGTTCGCTTATTCTCATTATGCCGATTTTAACTCTTCAACTATTTCTAATAATTTCAAATGATAGCTTTTGATTTCTACGAACCAGATAGTTAAAAACTTTCGATAAGGTGGATATGACTAAACTTTGGGAAGTACTGAAAGAGTATGGAGTAAATGGTTGGCTTCTAAAAGCAACAAAAGCAATATATGATGGTAGTGAAGCGAATGTAAGAGTAAATGGATAACTGAGTGATTGGTTTGAAAGTGCATCGACTGGCGTTTACATACAGTAAGATTGTTACGGCAGATTCAGTTGATGATTTGCAGAGAATGATGAGGAGACTGGATACCAGCATGAAGAGTATGGGTCTTAAGATTAACGTGAATAAAACAAAAATTATTGTGTTTGAAGTCAGGGAATTTTTTTTAGTCAGGGAATTTTGCCGAGCGGGCTAACATTCTTTAAAGGATTGTAATATAAAATTAAATAACAATGATTTTTTGTTTGCAGAAGTAACTTTTATAGTACTGGGTTTATACTGATTCAAATCAAACTTCTTTATATCATTTTCAACCAAAAAAATTAATTTTCAAGTTAAACGATAAATATTTAAAAAAAAAAAAAATAGTTTTCAACAAGGTAGTTCCACTTTGAACCAACCAGTTAAATTTAAATTCAAAAGATCAATTTTCTATCAAAAAAGGCGAATTTTTAACAAAGTAGTTTCACTTTGAACCAAGTAGTTGAATTTTTAACCAAAAACGATGAATTCTTAACGAAAAATGTAATAGTTGATGTTTCAACCAAAAAAGATTCAAATTTTAAATAAAAAACAGTTCAATTTTACCAAAAAGGACGAATTTTCCATAAAATATTTAATTTTCAACCAAATTGTTGATTTTTCAAGCCGAGGAGTCGAATTTCCTTCAAGACAGTTGAATTTTTAACTCGAAAATATTTTTAACAAACAAGTTGATTTTATACCAAAAAGATAATTTTTTTTACCAAAAATGCATTTTTAACCAAAAAAGATCAGATTTCTTCCAAAAGAGATGAATTTTCAAACCAAAAAGATGAATTTTTAACAAGAGTTGAATTTTGAACCCTAAAATATAAATCATCAACCAAAAAGTTAATTTTCAACCATCTCCTTTAATTTTGTAACCAAAGAAGGTGAATTTTCAACGAAAAATGTAATAGTTGATATTTCAACCAAAAATGATTCAATTTTCAAATCAAAAACAGTTTAATTCATAAAGAATAGTCGAATTTTCAACAAAATAGTTGAATTATTAACTAAAACAGATTAATTTTCAACCAAACATTTGCAGTTTTAACCAAAAAGATAAATTTTCTACCAAAAAGATGAATTTTCAACGAAATTCATAAAATTTCAGCCAAACAGTTGAATTTTCAGACAAGAGGATCAATTTTCTACCAAAAAAGACGAATTTTCAACCGAATAGTTGAATTTTTAACTAAAAAATATTATTTCTACTAAAACAGAATTATTAGACCAAAAAATGAATTTTCAAACGAGAAAGATTTTTCAGTCAAGAAAGAAAAAATATTTCAACCAATTTGTTAATTTTTCAATTATTAAACTCCACTCTATAGAAACACGAATTTTCTACAAAACAGTTGAATTTTGAACCTGAAAATATGAATCTGCAACAAAAAAGTTAATTCTTAACAAAATAGTAGAATTTTCAACAAAATAGTTCAATCCTAAACCAAAATCGAATTATTTCCAGCCAAACAATTGCATTTTTAACCAAAATAGATGAAATTTTTACCAAAAGAAATAAATTTTTAAACTAAAACGACGATATTTAGCACAAGAGTTTAATTTTTAATCCGAAATTATAAATTTACACTAAAAAAGTTAATTTCCACCCGAATAGTTGTATTTCCCACCAAAGTATTGAAATTTCAATCCTAAAATACGAATTTTGTACGAAACAGAGAAATTATGTAACGCTTTGAATTTGAAAGGGTGTAGGGTCGATTGCTTTAAAGAACGCAGTACTTAATACTTGAATGGCTTCTTATTAAGAAAAATTATACCCAGAAAAATCTAGAAATACCTGGAAAAAACCTGGAATTGTCAGGGAATTTTTTTCAAGGCATTGAGTAGACACCCTGTGGAAGTTTATTTATTGCAAACGGGAAAATAGATGCAGAGATATTCAGACGTATAAACTTTGGGTGGATAGGTAATAGGCAGTGGTACGATCCATTACTAGAAGTAAAAATGTAAATAAAGCTAAAGTTGCAATATATAATTATGTGTTTGTACCCACTGTGCTCTATGGTAGCGAGACTTGGACGTATCAAGAAAAGGATCGGCGTAAAGTGAACGGAATAAAGTTGGCATGCAATTCCTGCAAAGGATGTGCGCTAAAACGTTAATCGACAAAGTCATTAATGAGTGGATTTTTAAAGAACGTGGTGTAGAAGAAATATTGATTGACAAGAGTGAAAAATATTTTCTAGGATGGTTTGGTCATGCCGAGAGAATGCATGAAGGACGTTTAACGAAGAGTGGTAGCGTACCCAGAGGTAGATCAAAAAAAGAATGGTTGGAATGTGTGAATGAGACTCCCAAGCTAAGAGATATGAAGAGTCGGAGAAACACAAGAGCTTGCATGAAACGATGTATGGATGATAACGAAGCAAAAGACGTATGCAAGGATAGGAACGTATGGAGGACAATTGATTATTATAAGAAGAGTGATGTCTGAAACGAAAGATTTTGGATACTAATGGGCCCTCGTGAAGAGCTTTGCTTAGTGAATGTGGTTGGGGTTAAGAGTATGGATTTGCCTATGGGTTTATGAGTCAGTTTGAGTGTTTCTATGTGAATTGTGATGTATTATGGCTTTGTGAAGCTCTTCACCTGGGGTGATTGCTAAAGAGATTGATTAGCGTCGCGCGTCGGAGCGGTGTTGTGGGACGAGTGTGTCGTTTAAATGAACAACACGTGACTTCGAGATTGATCTAAAACCTATCCCTTCTCTTACACATTCTTTAAATACCCTTGCCTCATAAATTCCTTGTTCCCCGGTAGCATAACGAGGCTAGAACCAAACGAGTTACGCGTACCCCGAAAGGGATTTCGCCGAATGGTATAATAATAATCAAAAATAGTCAGGGACGGACTGGGCGTGGGACGGAATCGGTGAATATAAAAAATACTTAAAATCTTAGAAATCCTATTAAAATCCTTTAAATCTTACGAAATTTCTTGATAACCCTTGAAATATTATAAAATCACTTCAAATCTTTACGATCCGTTGAAATTTCATGAAATCCCTTGAAATTCCATGAAATCTGATATTTTCTGAAGTCCTGGAAAATTCATTAAAATACATTTAGAGCTTTTAAAATTCCTTACAATTATTGCAGTCCTCAGAAATTTTATTATATTTATTTTTGAGATTTTTTTAATCTCTTGAAAATTCCTTGGAATCTTTTGAAATATCCTAAAAACTAGTAGCTACTAAAAAATCCTTTTAAATCTTCCAAAATTCTTTGAAACTATATGCAACTTTTTTTAAATACCTAAAAATAATTAATTACCTTGGAAATTCCTTGACAGTTTTTTAATCTCTTAGGATCTTTTAAAATACCTCGAAATATTTCAAATCCTTCGAAATCTTTTCAAACCCCTTGAAATTTTTTGAAGCTCTTAAAAATTACTTGGAATTTTTTAAGATACCCTAAAATCTTTCAATCACATTGTAATGTCTTTAAATTCTTGAAATCTTTTGAAAATTCCTTAGAATCTTTTAAAATATCCTAAAATATTCAAAATATCTTCAAATCTTTGAAATACTTTGAAATTCCTCAATTCTTGTGAATAAATTCTTTGAAATCCATTAAAATATTATAAGTCCCTTAGAATCATTGACAGCCTCGAAAATCTGATCAAATCTGTCAAAATCCCTTTGAAACCCCTTGGAATCTATCAAAATATCCTAAGACCTTCTTAAAAAATTCTTAAAAACTGTATGACATTTTTTAATACACAACAATCATTAAAGTCCTTTGAAATTCCTTGACAGTTTTTAAATCTCTTAGCATTTTTTAAATGACCCTAATATATAAAATATTTTGAAATCTTTTGAACACCCTTGAAATTTTATAAAGCTCTTGAAAATTCCTTGGAATCTTTCAGAATGCCCTAAAATCCCTTGAAACCCTTTCAATTTCTTGAAGTTTATTGAAAATTCCTTGGAATCTTTTGAAATATCCTAAAATCTTATAAGTCCTATAAAATGCTTCCATATCATTCGAAATTCATTAAAACTATGTAACATTTTTTTAAGTACCTGAAAATTATTTTAATCCTTGTGGGACATTTTTTCAATCTCTTAGGATATTTCAAAATACTCAAAAATATTTCAAATCCTTTGAAATCTTTTGAAAACCTTTGAAATTTGTTGAAGCTCTTAAAGATTCCTTGGAACCTGATAATATTCCTTGAAATCCCTTTTAAATCATTTAAAATTCTTGAAATCTATTGAAAAGTCCTTGGAATCTTTTAAAATATCCTAATGTCTTTGAAATCTTTGGAAATACCTTGAAATCTTTGAAGTTCCTTCAAATCTTTGCTAGCCTTTGAAATCCCTTAATTCTTGTGAATGAATTCTTCGAAATGCATTACAATATTATAAAATCCCTTAAGATCCCGTGAAATTACATGAAACCTGATCATATTACTTGAAATCCCTCAAAATTCTTGAAATCTATTGAAAATACCTTGAGATCTTTTAAAATGTCCTAAAATTCTTGAAATTCTTTAAACTCTTTTGAAATACCTTGAAATATTTTTAAATCTCTTCAAATCTTTGAAATAATTTGAAATCCCTCAATTCTTGCGAATAAATTCTTTGAAATCCATTAAAATACATTAAAATATTAGGGAATTCCTTGAAATCCCATGAAATTAGATGAACTCTGATGATATTTCTTGAAATCTTTTTTGAATAACTTCAAATTCTTGAGTTCTATTGAAAATTCTTTAGAATGTTTTAAAATATCCTAAAATCTTTCAAGTCTTTGAGAATACCTTGTAATATTTGAAAAACTTCAAATTTTGGAAATCCTACGAAATTCCTCAATTTTTATGCACAAATTATTTGAAATCCATTTAAATATTATAAAAGTCCGTGAAATCATATGACACTTGATGGTACTGCTTGAAATCCCTTGAAATATTTCAAGTCCTATGAAAACCTTTGAGACTCTGGGAAATTCATTACAATGCGATATTAAGTGCCTTTAAAATCCCTTCAAATTATTGAAATCCTCGGAAACTTGATAAATTCCCTTGAAATTTGTTAAAATTCCTTCAAAATCCTTTGAAATATTTGGAAATCCTCTGAAATCCCTTGAAGTCTTCTAGAATATCCTAAAATTTTATAAATTCTATGAAATATGTCGAAATCTTCCGAAATTCAAGGAAATACTTTGAAACCGTATGATATTTATGAAATCCTGTAAAATCCCCTGAAATATTAAAGAATCTCATAAAATATTTGAAATTCTACGAAGTCCCTTTGACATTCTCTGAAGTACCTTGGTATCATCTAAAATACCCTAAAACCTTTTAAATACTATGAAATTCTTTAAAATTTTTATAAAGTTTTAGAAATCCTTTGCAATCCCATACCATATTTTAAATCTCTTAAAACCCTTTGAAATCTTAGAAATAATATTAAATCTCTTAATTAATTGCTATGAAATTCTTTGAACTACCTTAAAATCTTTGAAATGTTGAAAAAAGTCTTAAAACTTTTGAAAGCTTTGAAAATTCCTCAAAATAATTAAAATCTTTGGAAATTCTATGAATTCGGTTGAAAGCTGTTGAAATCCTTTGCAGTACTTCAGAATTGCTCAAAATTTGTTGAAATCTTTTGAAATTCCTGGAAATTTTTTAGGTCTTTTGAAATATTTTGAAATATTAAAAAAAAAATGCGTAGAACCGCTTTTAGGGTCAATCTGCAAGACTTTTACTGGGCCGGTTGGTAAATACCAGTCCGTTTCTGCAGATAGTACTGAACAAGTGTCGAAGGTCATTTAATTTCCTTCGATTGCTTCCCGAAAAGAAGACGTTCTGAAGCTATCAAGTGTCATCCAATTTATCGCTGATCTGAAAACCTCATCTTTACGATCTCATACCAAATTCCGATGGAGGATCCCGCTGTGGATCATTGACAGTAATCTGGCTATTTCGATGAGGTAAAAGAAAACTTACTCTGACAGTCGACAACCGTGGGCGATCCTTGAGTACCGGTTCCAGTGATGCCATTGGTAGTTGATGGTTGCACGGCACCTAAGCTTCTGTAGCCTTCATCTGAGACCTCGCTACCGTTGTCGGAGTGTTCACCATCTCCATGTGGTGACTTGGGATATTGAGGACTTTCTTTCCCGAAAGATTCACCGGATTCATCCTTGACGGGTGGACTCGGTGTCGGGCTGCGACTTGATGAATCCTCTTGACATTTGTAATTGTATATCGCTGGCTCGTACTTTGGGGTGTCATCCTTGTCTACAGCTCGGCGAGCCACTCCACCTTCGACCACGTAACGTTTTGAGAACTCTTCCGAGAGTGGCACCTTCGCCTTGATCTCCTGGTGAAGGTCTTTCTTCGGATCCTGAAATAATAATTTTTCGACATCTTTAGTCTAGTCCAGCGTTTTCCAAAATATTGCCGACGGCAGACTCGCCTACCGCGGCAGGGGGATACCACACTGGCTCTAGCAGCCGTGGTAGGGGGAATGCCACCCTGGCTCCGGCCCAAGGCAATCACTCCAATGCAAGTGGAAGGCTATTTTCCTTTACCTGAAACGGATGACCCTTTCTTGTGTATGAAGTTAAGGCCAGTTATAAAAATTGAAATTATGAAAACATGGCTTAACTAAATTTCAATTAACTGAATCAATTTCCTTATAAAATTAGAAATTATAGAGAAAAGGTTGATTATTGATGATTAGATTATGACGAGAAGATTAAAAAATTCGGTAAATACCTGTATCTCCAATCTCAGTTAAGAGTTCTTGTACTTTTGTATCCACTTGAAGATTTCCTTTATTACTTTAAATACTAACCAACTTCCATCAATCTTTTCTTCACTATTTTCCAAGATTCCGCTAATTAAGATTTACTTGAATCATGTTTCATAATTTCAGTTTTGTAACTGATCTTACTTTCTTACAAAAGGAAGGGTCATCCGTTGTAGGTAAAGGAAAGTAGCCTTCCACTCGCATCGGGGTGTTTGCCTCGGCCCGTGGCCAGGGTACCGTCCCCCTGCCACGGCTGCCAGTGCCAGGGTGGTTTTTCCCTGCCGCGGTAGGCGAACCTGCCGTCGGCAATAGTTCGAGAAACGCAGGTCTTGACTCTATTCTACTAGATTTCAGACTAATTACAGGGCTCGGATCGTACGCCTTTTTCAACTTTTTTGCAAAAATGCGCCTTTTGCGAATTTGCGAAAAAAGAAAAATGCGACTTAATCGACTTTTTCTGTTTTTCTCAGAAGTTCGACACTCAGTTTCAATTTCAATCACATTGAAGCTTATAAAATTGAAATTAAAAATTAGAAAGTATTGCACCGTTTTAATTAAAAATATTAAAAATTGAATAATTTTTCATTGAAGCTTTATAATTAGATAATTTTTTAATTAATGACGTTTGAAATTGAACAATTTCTAATCGCGTGAATCCGTATTCAAAGTTTTATTTTTTTTAAATTGCAAATTGGACATTTTCAAGTCGAAAACGTTTGAAATCGATTAGTGTCAAATACAGTTATTAAAAAATGAATAAATTCATATTTAAATTATTCAGTCTCAAATTTAAACCCTTAATAGTTGAGTAATTTCAAGTTTAAAGTGTTCAAAATGAATGTTCCTGAAGTTCAAGATTAATGTAAAATATAAACTTCTCTCATATGAAAATAATCCAAGTGTTCAAGTTTCACAGTTCAAAAAGAAATATTTTAAACCCAGATTAGGAATCCTTCAAGCTGAATGACTATTGTTAAAAGGTTGTTTTCACTTTAATGTTTATTTCGATTGTGCGAAAAATATTTCAAGCTTCGTTCTCACGCCACCATTGACACTCTTTTTCAACAATGCAACTATTTTGCTACTGTTTTGAAAGAAATGACATTAATGCTACTATTTCCTTAAATTGCTCGCTAATGCAGCTGCTATTTTTTCACTTTGCCTTCAAACATATTTTCAAACTTCTTTGCTGATTGGCTAAAATAACATATCCGCCATCTTAAAAATCGCAATTTCAAAATATTTCAAGGAATTTCAAAAATTTTCAAAACATTTCAAATGATTTCAAAGATTCTGAAAGGATTTTATGGGGTTTCAAAGAATTGAGGGTATTTTAAAAGATTCCAAGGGATTTCATCTGATTTCAGAGAATTTCAAAGTTTTAAAAATGTTTGTAGAAATTTTAAGAAATATTACAAGATAATTAATAGGATTTAAAAGTATTTCAAGGGATTTATAGGGATTTTGCCAGATCTAAGCGAAGTTAAAGGTTCTCCAAGGACTTTAAAAATTTTAAAAATTTTAGTCGATTTCAAAGGGTCTGAAATATACATGGGGAAATTAAAAAAATTCCAAAAAATTTCATGAGATTTAAAAAATTTCAAGGAATTTTGAAAGAAATTATCACAAGCTTCGAAGGGATTTTAGGGGGCAAATGAAATGGAATAAAATTTTAAAGGACTTCTAGGGATCGCAAGGGATTTCTACGGATTTTATGGTATTTAATGGGGTCTCAGATGATTTTAAAGGTTCAAACATTTTTGAAGGAATTTAAAGACATATTAAAGATCTGAAGATATGAAAAGAACTTCAGGATGTAAATATTCTTAATTTAACGTCTGAGAAACAACAGTTGCAATTTGTCAGGAAAAACCTTATTTCTTCGACTTCTTCCAGACTATTTAATAATATTTAATAAATTTAATATTTATATAAATAAATAAATATAAATTTAATAAATAGTCTGGAAGAAGTCAAAGAAATAAGGTTTTTCTTTACAAATTCCAGATTTGAAGATATTGTACACTATTTCAAAAAAATTTTAAGGATTGTACAAGTTTTGAGGGATTAAAATTTTTTTAAAGGATTTTAAAGAATATAGTGTATTATAAAAGATTCCGAGGAATTTCATGAGATTTTAAAGAATTTTACAATATTCAAGAGATTCATAGGATTTCAAAAAAAAATTAAAAGATCCCATAAGGAAAAAAATTAAGAAATGAAATACAGAATAAATCATCAGAGATTTCAGTCAAGCAAAATTTAAATTTATCTTCAACTTTCAACATTCAAATTTATCTACGAAATTCTTGGAAATTAAGAAAAAGCAAGGACCTAACGATCAAATTTGGACAACACACTCTTAAATGTCTTCATTCAAATTTAAAAAAAAAGGAGTCGAAAGAAAAAAAATCAATCTCCAAATCCCCTTCCTTCTTTTTTTCTCTCCTCCTTTTTCATTAATTTTTTAAAATTGAAAAACATTTACAAAGAATCTACCAATAAGCAACGAAACTTTGGTAGATTTTTTGTAAATATTTTTTGATTGTGCTTTGAAAAAATATAAAAATAAAAAAAGACGATGAGGAAAAAGGAGGAAGGGGATTCGGGAATTGCTTTCTTTTTCCTTCCTCTTTGTTCATTATAATAATTATTATTATTATTTTATTGAAATGAAGGCATTTAAGAGTGTGATGTCCAAACTCGATCGTTAGATTCTTGGGGGTTTTTTTAATCCTCAAGAATTTCGTAGTTAGATTCCACAAGATTATAAAGAATTTCTATAGATTTAAGGGGCTTTTAAAAATTTGGAGAGTTTTCCAGGAATTTCAGAGGACTTCAACAGAATTCAAGGGTTTTTAATTGATTTCAGTAGATTTCAACAGATTTCAAGGGATTTCAAAGTTTTTAGGATATTCTAAAAGATTTCAAGGAATTTCAGAAAATATCAAATATTTCAAATAATTTCAAGAGGCTTTATTAGATTTCATGGAATTTCAGGTGAGTTCAAAGATTTCATCATTTTTGAAGGAATTTTGAAAAATATTACAGATTTCAAGATATTTCACGGAATTTCACGCGATTTTTGTGTTTACTAGGGATTTAACAAAATTTAAAAGATTTTATAATTTTCAAGGGATTTCAAACGATTTTTAGAGTTCAGGGTATTTAGAAAGATTCCAAGGATTTTAATGAGATTTCAAAATTTTTAAGGGTTTTCAAAAAATTTCGTAGCATTACGGAAAATTTCAAAGTATTTAAAAAAAAGTATTCAGGATATTAATGATACTTGAAAAGATTCGAAAAAATGTCAAGTGACTTTATGGGAGATTTATATTGTATTCCAGATTATTCAAATATTTAACTGCTCGATTTATTATTTAAAAAATTGCATGACACTATTTTGCTACTATTTTTCAAAATTTATGGTAATATCTACACTATTTTGAATTCCTCAAATGAATCCGAGGCCTGAAATTTGAAAATCAATAAGAATTATGTACTCTGTATTCCTAAACAAATAAAGTTATTATTTTAGTTATTGAGTCTGATATTGTTTTTTTTCATTATCCTTAAAAATTGCATGTGACTTTGTGTGGACTTTTTTCGAAATTACATGCGACTAATGCGACTTTTTTAAGCCTCTAGTTGGGGTACGTAACGTTTAGGTGTGGCTATTTGAGCGCAGAAAGTTGAGGCGCTGGACTTTTAGACGCGGGACTAATTTTGGAAGAGAACGGAAGGCGAACTTTAGAACAAAATATTTCAGGTAAAATTGTTTATTTAACATTAGTTTAGAGTTTTATGTTTTTTTGTTTCTTTTTGGGTAAAAGTTAAAATTCTTATTTCATCCTAATGTTTTAGGGATCATTTTATTCCTTGAAAGTTTCTCAACAAATCGCTTTGATACGTTTTTATTTAAAAAATTTTATTTGAGAAAAATATTGTTCATAAATATACCAATTATATACTTCCCAAATAATTTTTTTAAAATAAAAATGTACTCAAGATATTGTCAGGGAATCTTTTAAGGAATAGAATGAGCCGTACAACATTACTATTAAGCAAGAATTGCAACTTTTACCTTAAGGGAAACAAAAATAAAACTCTGAATAACTATTGTTAGTTAAACAACTTTAACCTGAAATATTTCTTCTTAAGTTATTTTTTATATCATTTTTAACAATGCTCATTTTGAACTTAAGGTAACTAGTGCACATCCGTAATCTATCGAAGAAGACCTAGCGGATAAATGTCTCGGTGACTAAACGTCCCGCGCCTAATCGTCCTGCTCCGTTCTAGTCGCACCGAGCCCTGTTGTAAGGTGTCAAGAAATGTTCTTTTTTAAAATTTGACTTGTCATGTTTGAAATTAAAGTTTGAATATGCTTCCAACTAAAATCAAACTACGAGATAGTTTATTCACTATTTCATTGTGCAAATTTGTAGTGTTTGAATTTAAAGTAGATCGAGTCACTGAATTAAAAGAAAATCGTACCTGATAATTATCCTGATGTCTGCTGTGATACATCTGAGATCGCCCATCGTATTTGACCTGTCGTATTTCTTCGTTGAGAGCTTTTCTGGTAGGGTCCAGTATCCTAGGAGTTGGACTTCTTGACCTGGGGTTCGTCTTCGGGGTTGGTGACCTGGACCTTAGCTTCCCAGCATCTGATGGTTGATGGACTGAATTGCTGTGGTGCTTTCTCTGTGGTGTTGGACTCCTGGAACGGTTTCCACTCTTCTTTGTGTCCTCGCCATGATGTCTACTTGTCTGGTGGGGGGTGGGTGATCGAGATCGATTGCTTGAAACGCTTCTGGGAATTTGCAATGATAAAGGCTGCTGATTTTGAGATTGTAACGTTCCTGCGCAGGAACCGACGCTAGAGGCGGAACTGCGGCGGGTCCTTGGAGGTGATCTGAATGAAAAAATGGGATTCTATCGTGCAAAATGTCCTAACTAAACAATCACAAATGTTACCCAGCTATTACGTGACTTTCTAAGAAAAATAGTCACCAGAGAGTCGTGATTAATAATAGCGAAGTTTATCGCCCGAGCGAAGCGTGGGCAGCAATCACAAAAGTCTCAAAG
>JAUMHM010000049.1:19297505-19321890 GCA_032362435.1 Melikaiella ostensackeni
AGAATTAGAGTGTCATATATTCAAATAATATTTTATTCTAAATTTATATAATTTCCAAATGAAAGCCTTAAATAATTATGGCTCTGTTTTGAATTGCATATCTTCAAACATTTATTCTCTCAAAAAATTGAACAATTTATAATTTAATAGCTGTAAATTTAGGGGAAAGAGATGTCTAAGAAGGGTCCCTCTGCATATTTTTGTATGAACATATTATATTTATCAAATACGTACGTGTATTCGTGCTCAGTACCCTTCTAGTTAGTTACCAAATGTTTTTTTTCAACAATGCAAATGAACTAACAAAAGCAGAAAGTAAAATTCATTTCAACACTTTAGATTACGACTTCTTATCTATTTTACAAGTCCTAATTCAATAGTTTGTGGTGAATTAAAACTGTAATTAGTTGTTATTTCATATAGATAATTTTCTAAGTTTTAAATCTGGTATGTGCTTTTTATTAATTCTTGTGTTGTTTAAAAAAATAATGGAAAATCGTAGAAGATACGTAATTCCTAAGACGGGCCCCGTTATTGTTAAAAATTGTAGATAAAAGCGTAACCTATTTCACCTTTATAGTAATAAAATTAGAGTAATAATTCAAATTAGAGTTTATTTAATCTCATTTTATATGATTATGATTTTTGAAGAATGATATGTATAGAAATGGACCTTTTAGCCCCCAAACAATATTAGGACTTTTTTAGGGGCCGAACATGGCGACCCTTTTTCATTAAAATGACTTCCATAATAAGCCCCCTATTGTGGCTCGGACAGGATCGCTTTAGGTCCTGAGTAAATTACATGATCAAAAACATTTTTTTTTTTGCAATATGGAAGAAATAATTTAAAATGCCCTTTTCATTATGACCCTATTTATTTAGAATGGCCCCTACATTAATTGGTAATTAAAAAGGATCCTTGTTAGGGGCCTCATCAATTTTGCGTAACTAAACTAGTAGGACCCGTAATAATTTACCTAATGTTGACCTTAACAACAAATAGGGAAAACCCATCTGGGCCCCAACAATAACCCTTTTAACAGTTCTACGCGGGTTGTTCTCTTCCTCTAAACTTCTCTAATTTTCCTGGAATTGAGGCTGCCTATTTTTTTTTAAATTGACTATTTCGAAGTTCAAAATATCAATATCGTTTCTTGGAATTTCCTCATTGTTTGTCTTGATTTTTTAATATTCATATTAATATTGCCATTAATGTTGATATGGTCCTTGATATGAAACAGCTTCATTTTTCTCTAAAGGTTCTGCCCCATTTTATCGGATAGCAATTGGGCCAAAGCCAATGTTCCGATTTCTTAAAGAACCTAGATAATTTTTCTGCTATTGACAACCTTTTGTTCTCGTTATTATGTGGGCAAAATCTGTATTAAATGAGAGCAAGAGGTCAAGTTCGTGGCAATGTCCAGTTGACACCTTTGTAACCTTTGAGCAACCTTTGAGTTTGCAATCGATAGACCAAAGCGGCGACTTCCTGAAACACTCATCCAGAACAATAACGACGCAAGCTTTACCCGTTTCATTTATCGATTACGACCAATCCGATATTTGGAACGAGGTACTATGACGTATTGCTTGAATCAGGAATACACAGGTGGAATGGCAATCAGCCTTTCATTTCCGAAATGTGTCGAACGACCATCGTCTCGATTAAGGAAGCAGTTTAGAAAGTTTTCAGATTGAATTGCGAAATACACATAGTAATTTAGCGAACTTGATGATCATTTCGAAATGCCAGAAAGATGTTTTGTTATGACTTTTTATGGAAGCAAACATCATTGATGTTGTTTTCTACATCAGTTTATTGGATAATATAGCAATTTACTCTGCAACATTTGCATGGAAAACTAAATAACATTTGCTGGCAACCTAATGAGGTGGAATGCCCAGTGAAGGAACTCTTGGAATTCGCAAGCCTTGAAAGGAATTTACTTGAGAAGTGTGGAATTTGCTATTAGATTTAGGAACTATTGTAAGAAGTTTCCCAATTGTTTAAAGTGCCAAATATAAATCTAGCAGAATAATGTCATAGATTACAATGATCTATAATAGCTCTTGTCACTTCTTTCTCTAAATTTTGAAATCACGCATCAGTTGATGTTTGCCTGCAGAATCGGAACATGATCGTCTTTTGCAAGAGCAAGTGTCGAAATCAATGTTGTGGGCTTCTTTCATCACACAAAATTAGAGTTGCTCACAGATGAGTTTACCATTTCCACTGGAAATTGACCAGCAGTCTGAAGCCATAATCAGCCAATCAAGTTTCTCTTTAAGGAGTTGAAGCTGTACTCAAATTATAACTGGAAGCCTTGCAGTTAGTCAATTAGCTTCTAAAGAAACATACCGATTGGCCAATCAGTATCTAGCGAGCGGAAGTTTCACTCTAGATAAAGATGTTGATTTGAATTCGTATGGTCTTTGCCATTTTGGCGCCGAGGTCGGTGTTCGACCCCTTTTAGTGTCTTTGATAATAATCCACGGCCAGTTGCTTTTGCAGGCCGCGTTTCCTCCTGAGATGGAACAATTCAGAGTCAGTATTTGCCCCGTGCACTGTAAGGCATACTGGTACCGTGAATCGGGCGGGACAAATTGTGTGGCGCATTGCAGGTGAGCGGACAGAATGAATGGTTATGATGCTATAATGCAAGGCCGTCTCGACTTACGTAATCTAACCCAACGATACAGAATAGAGATTAACATTGTATTCGTTTAGTGGAATAGTATTGAAGACATTGGAAGAGGAAGACAGAAAGAATACTTCTGCACGAGGCGGGTGCGTCGTTCCAGAGGGTGATTGGGATCTGGGCGTGCGCACATTCGTGTCCCCGGGAAAAAACAAAAATGCATTGCGATAGGAGACAATCGGCTGGTAAGAATGTCCCCCGCGTTTGCCAACCTCGTGCCGCAGTGCTCTATCAGCGCGAGAGATTTCGCGCCGTGAAACACCCCTAACTAACACTCACTGGCGTAGGATTATCATTTTCTTAGAAGGAAAAAGTATTCCGGATTAATAGAAAACAGTAACCTGGGAAGTAGGCTTCCTTCATATTATGAATTATGAATGACATTCATAGTTTTTTGTAGGACTGCATTGAAATTTCCATCACCTGCCTGGCGTTATAAACGTCCGACTTACGACTTCCTTGACAGTGGAGATTATTTATCTGTCATGCAAAACGCGTTTGTGATAGACCATCGCTTACATGAATTTCTTTATAAAGCATAGATCCTAAACTCGAATTTTAAACTGAAATGTTTTTCAGCGTTGATATCAATAATAGATACTATTGTTCTCATCGGCTTTCTACTTTATGAGTCGATTTCGCGGAAATAAAAATGTGAAATTACAATTGAATATTTTGGAATTTGAATATTCGATCTTTTGCTCAGAAAATGTTTCAATTAGATGTTGTAGTTGATTAGTTTCTAAAGGAAATTATTATAGCCTTTGCATTTTGAAGACAAGGCCACCAATTACGAGACTTTGACGAGAATCAGACAAACAAAAGCGAAAGTGCAGAGCTCGTTGCTTTGGATCTTTAATGATTGTGTGGAGTTAATGGTTTTCTGAGCGTCGGCACCACTGAGCACGTGAATGCATCTAGCTACTTTAGAAGTGAAGCTTCGTGGCGGAGATACGTATGCACCTATGCAACACATGTTGCGGCAAACACGTTGTATCGTATAGGCACGCGCAGAGGTCATGTTACAAGGACCTTGGGTGGGAAGGAAAGCGTCGGAATTGTCGGGAACTGCCAAGATTAGTTTTCTTCGCGTTGTTACGTTAATGGACACGTTGACGCGGAAGCGCGGCATAAACCTGACGACCCGGCCTCAAAAGATGGAAGGATAAACAGGGATCTCTATGTATCGGTCGGTTTGTGTACGGTTCAACGATCGCCTCTTTAGAACCGCGACGTTCATTGTAAGCATTTTACTTGTGAAGTCACTGGGGAAGTCGCATTCCCAACGAGGCGAGTGTGTGACTCGAGTACTGGGGCCAAGAGGTCAAAGAAAACCGTGTACCCATGTCTCGATCACTTGGGCTTTGGTGTCTTTTGTCCTCTGGCGCTTCGCACGTTTCCTTCGAAACTTGCTGCGCAGTTTAGCTACAACATCAATTAAAAACAAGATACCAAATCTGGCCCACTTTCCTTCAGAATCAGATAACATGCTCGAAAAACTAGACTTTCTTTTCAGATGATCACTTTTTGAGTTTTAGTGTACTCTGACTGTGCCAACTTTCACAACCGAAGATAGAAAATCAACCTTAGGATAGAAACTCTTAATTCTAGAATGAGATTTTTCAATCCTTGGGAATATTACAAAAGTTGCATTTGATTTAAATGCAACTTTCATAAACTGGAAACGTTTGCAGACAGCTCGTGAAGTAAATGCGTTTGTATAATACAGTGAGAAGAATTGCCGGTAAAACTGACAATTTTCTACGTTTATATCAGCGCCTGCGGTAAAGGCTTGTTAACCGATCATCTTTTTCTCATATTATAATGGAAAGTGCCGCACCATTCTCGTTACGAGCTGTGCCGTTGCTGAGATTGCAAATGATTGTTGCAATTTGTTGTCGCCAATGTTGATGTCAAGTACACGATCCCTTGTGGTTTGATTGTGCAGATACAGCTCGAAATTTCTCTGCTCTTATCTTTATTATATCTCATAGTCATAGTTATTAAATGATTGTTGATAGAATATTGCGAATTTTGGCAATTGACTGATTGATTGGCTAATAAGAGGTGGCGAGAATGACAGGAGAAAAGTTCGTTCTAGCTACCACCATCGGCGTCATCTATCCTGGCATAAGCACGACCGGAGAAAGTGATAGAACTCGCCAAGATCCTGATGACTATCTTGGCGTTATCGATGTGAACAATCTTCCCAGACCTACGTTGGGGGGTATATCGTGGGAAGAAGAGAAGTGATCCAGGTTTTAACCTCTGGTGCAGATTCGACCTTATATCACTCACTGATGCGTTTATGAGGCTTTTTGCGATCCTAAAGGCACCCCTTTGAACCATAATGTAAGCCACACTCTAGACCCTCAGGGATTAACCACTTGGCTTAGATACCTCCTATGATTATACTTCAGAAACTGAAATTACTGAGGATTGTCATAAATCAAAGATTTCCGACAAACAGTTCAACTAAACAATAATTATATTCGTAAGCCCAAAGAAATTTTCAGATTTAACGAGTGAATTATTATTCTAATTTAAAACTGGACGAGTAATTTATAGCTGAATAAAATTCCTTTATTAGCCTACCTTATTGACAAGAAGGCTAATCGATTGAAAAAGAATGAAGATTGCGAAAGAAGTCTGTGAATATAAAATAAAATGCATCACATTATCATTGCATACCTCAGTAACACGTCAGTATTTAGACAGGTAGTTCTGAAAAATATATTCAAGCGAGATGATTTCAAATTGAACCATAATGTAGCCTAATCTACCAAGTCACTCGTATCATAAAAAATAAGATACAATTTATCAAAATTGAAGTAATTGGAGCCCATGTTCGATAAGTGAGAAACTTCAGTTCATTATTAGTGAAGTGCATTTAGAGTGCTTTCTTAAACGACCACAAACCTGTAATCTGGTCCGATTACCAGAGGCCTATAATCTCTTTTCTCTTGATACGCTAATTTCGTCGATTTTACGCAACGTCAGTCTTGTCATTGGAAGAAAATATTTCTCCGAATGTAATTTCTGGGCAAATCACTATGTTGGTGTAATCAATAGTTGGAGTTCCTGTACTACACGTGAACCACTGAATTAACTCTCGAATGCCTTCCGGAGGGCGGGGGCGTCGCACTGCGGCAGTCTTTGATTTAGATGCGATACGTCAAAAGCAGCAAGCTACTCTTTCTTTTCGATTTACGAGAATCAGACAAAGAGGGAGTATTTCAAAGTGAGAGGCAGTGATTGAGAAGTGAGAGAGGGATGCAGAAAAAGAGGAAGTATAATGCATAAATTAAGAGGGAAGGAGCTCACTAATTAGGATCGGTGCATTGATAAATCGAGGCGATTATTAAAAGTCGTTCGGACTCGAAGGAGTGGCCCGCCCACGTAACCCTTTTCTTTCGCACTCGTTATTGCGCCTTTTTTCTCTTTTGTTTACATCACTTGTGTTGGCGGGCAATGTTAACAAAGCATCTCGACTCCAAACACTGGTTCAACAAAGCTAAAACGGGTAATTAGTTTAGCTGAAGAGCTACTTTCCCACGATGCTTGAAAAATGGACCAACCCACCGATTTTAATCAATTATCTAGGAAATTATAGATTTCTGCAGGAGACTTGCTGATGTTAATTTTTTAAGGTTTTCAATCTATAATTTTTTCTGTGATTGAAAGTTGCGAGAATCACCTAAGCGATTCTAGATTGAAGGACGTATTGCCCAAGCAGGAACGCACAATCAATAAACTTCTATCGATTTTTAAAAAACATTATTTACGTGACGTTATTGAAACGGTTGTAACAAGTGTTTTAACTATATAAACCGCTTGACGCATTGACTTGCAAAACTAATGCTTTAAAGCCGGTACCCTTTTCTCTGCTTGACTTCCTCCGCGATTTCTTGCAAATTATCTCACTCTTGGGCGGAGAAAGCGAAAACACGAGAAAATCTGAATATTGAATATTATTATAACTAGTTTGTCATTTGAGGTGTGTGTAAGAACTTGTCGATGAAGTCAGGTGTACTACTGGCAAAGTCCAAGTAGCTAGAAAGCTTCTGCTGAAAAATCTGTATATTTCAAAACGATAATTTTTAGTAAAGGTGGATAGAATATCGCTTTGCGATAAGAATATGTTTGCTTCCGGGTATCCTTATTCAGGCCAACTATAATCTACTTTACACAAATCTTATCATGGGGTTCCTGTTTCTCTTCGAAAGGTGATTCTACACATTTTCGGTTATCAGTTTCTGTCTCGAAAAATATGTCGAGTAGAGAACGATAAGTTATGTGTATCTTATTTTACTGGCAGGAAGACAACTACCAATTTTTATATCGAGTAGTGAATGTATCACTGGACTTTAACAACGAAACGGTGTCGCATCCGGTTCAATAAGCATATAATGGAAATCGCGGATATGGTCACAGTACGTCGAAATTGTAACTTCAAATCATTCAAGCGCTTTTCATTTTGCGAAATTGATTCATGGGCAGTACTTTTCCCATGGGCGAATTCCGTTTGGATTTTATTTTAAAGTTTAATTTGGAATGTATTACAGCTTGAAGAATTCATTTCAACTTTTAGACGAGGGATTTTAGGACTATCTCTTTTTTATCGAGTATCTTTGGCTTTAAGTTTCCAGATATTTGAGAAAGGCAATTTCGTAGGTTTTCCTTGCGCAGCTTTGCAAATGTCGTCCCGGCGCCGGCGTCTCTGGAATCAATACCAATGCTTCCGCAAGCTCGAAACTCAGCTGTTCATTTGTATTCCGTGCAGTCGATTTTCAATCACGGCAGCTAAACCGCAAGTTCAGATCACGTTTGTTGACAAGAAGTTTACCAGTTTAACGTTGTTCGTTATCAGGATAAAGCAGTATGCCCTTGCGCTTGTGCTCAACAAAACATTTTAAATATGAAGAAAAATTGCAACCTTAATAAATCCTCCAGGTCCCTTGGGCTATCCCAACTTATCGTAAATTATGGCCCTATCCTCTCTACCAATAAACCTTTTAAACCTTTCGCTCCTCCTTCAGGGAATAAAAAAATGTCTAATAATAGGTTGAAATATGATTCCTTTTTAAAGAGCTCAATAAGAACTACATTGTTATTATAATTTGTGTAGGGTAGATTACGTTGGTAATCCAATATAAATATTATTGCAAATTTTTCTCTTTCTCAGGTATCATTATTTCTCAATCATAATCCTTCTCTCATTATGTTTATTTTTAATGCCAATTTCGTTCAACAAGCCCTCGGCGATCTTAGAGAGTAAGTAACTATGTATCCAAAGTAAAAATGATTCTCGATAGCTTGGAAAAGAATGTAAGTAAAGTGAGGAAGGGTGGATCTTTACATCAGCGGCTATTACCTCTTGGCCTTCTTTTATTATGGTAACTTACCAGACAAGCTGGTACTGGAGTATGTTGCTTATAGTCAGTGTATACCCGGTTGTCAAGCTTGCAGGTAATCAACGACGTTTAGAAGCACTTGAAGTGTACTTTATTGGAATAACCTAGATTCCAGGATCGAAGATATTAAGGTGTTTTGCGAAACTTTCTCGAGCTTCTTATGAAAATTGCATCCGGGAAAGTGATGTTCATAATCGAGAAAGACACTTTTCTATTAGAAGGTTTCTCAACTTGGTTTATCGATTGAAAAAAATGCGTCACAGATTTAATACTTTTCAACAGGAAAAGAGGGGTATTTCAAAAAAAGAACAGATGTGCATTTTAGGGTTTTCAAGTACGTAATCCATAAACCGGTGAAGAAGGAAAAATACTAAAATGTGGAATAAGAGTTTCTGGAATCTGTTAAGCATTTGGACCACTTTTATCCCCTATAGGTAGGAAGTAATATAGGTCGTCTGGCACCTTGCCGCTCAACCCTTACGTATACTCTTCAGTATTGAAGAGGAAGAGTCACAATCTTCATTGTTCAGTGGCTCAAGAATTTTTATTAAAGTGAAAGACATCGGGTCATTAGGCTTCTGGACTTTAATAAATCTCTCTTCATGAAGGAAGCTTCTCTTCAAAATTATCTTGAGTAATAATAACTTGTATTTTGAGAGTACACCTGACTTTGCAATTTATTGTGCATTCCAGGTTGTATTTTAGTCACACAGCTGCTTTCGTGTGCATCAGCTATTTATAAGGTGAGAATTATTTAGAACGAAATTTGATACAATCTTTGAGATTGACAACTTTCCAATTCTGTTTTAGAGTAATACAATGGAGAACTAAGCTTTTAGATTTTTGTCTCGTGATCAACATTGGATGATTATGGATTAAGTTCGAACCACTGGAGCAGGCGGGACGTCGGTATTAAATTTCTGACCCATTTCTCTTTCAATAAATAATGATTAGCTAAGACTCTGACCACAGTTAGACCTTGCACGGCTCGGTAGCCTTCTCTCAATGCTCTCAGGCTAATTGTACGTAATAACTAAAAGGCCGTCAATACCTCTAGTACCTTTTATGGCTTTCTATGGACGCATGAACGAGCTTCTGCAGATAAGAAGAGTTTCAGAATCTTTCAAAATGAACCCATAGCTAACTACAGCGTAATTACTCTATAAATAGATCCCGTCTTGGTTTCTCATTGAGTCAGCGATTTTCCTTCAATTGTTCCTACACCCTGCTCCCATGCAATATCCCATTCCAGGATCTTCTTTCAAGAACGTTCGAACAATCTTCGATAGCCTTAAAATGGAAAATTAACAATTACAGGGAAAATGAAGGTCATTGCTGCACCAGGAAATGATCCAAAAAAACCATGAAATGAAAGTGAATTCATTTTTTGACCCAGAATTACAAAAAATTTGCTTCAATTCGTTCCCCGACTGCAACCCAACCGCAACCCCAACCAATTAAGCAAACAAAAAAACAAGTACGTGAACGCTTTCTAATGCGTTTACTAAAAGCACTTGCATTTGTTTATTATTTATATACAAACTTCACTTCTTTCTTCTAGAAAGTCAAAACCCAATCACGAACCGTTCGCGAACTGATAGTCTGAAGGCACCGATTGCCGAGGGTGCATCAGTTGTCGAGGACCGCCAGATATTTTTGATGATAAACAGTGAATTATAATACAAATAGAAATTAAATTATTATCATAATAATGAAGGTACTCTAAACTAAAAACTCTAAAAGACTCCTTTTTTTTAGAAGAGAAATTCATTCCGAATTCAATATCTATAATAGAGTCCCTCATGAATTTGACGTCAAGTCGCCATTTTCTTAATATGTATATTAAATTAACTTATTAAATTAATGTATTAAATTTAAAAAAATAGTAAATTAAAGTTGGATAAATTTACTATCAACGTAAACAAGTTTCAAAGTTGTAGGAATTTTCGTTTATAAAAAGAGTATGACCAAGTTTGAGGTTGACTATTTTCTTGATAATCGGTTCCTTCACCGTAGAATGTAAAAAAGAAAGTAATATCCTCCTTACTGAACGACGTGAAAATACATTCAGAAAAAAGAATCCTGGAATCAAAGAAAAATACTCATTGGCTCTCAGACAAAGAAAAGCTTCTTTGATTCAAAAAAATTTATTTGGCTCAAAGAAATGGTTTTTTGTTCCGTTAGGAAATATTTTTCTAATTTAAAATGATTTTCTATATTTTGAAATTATTTTTGGTTCAATGAAAAAAGTTATGTTAAGGAAATGGTTTCTTTAATTCAAGACAAATATTTTTCTGCGTGTAGTTTGTTTCAATCGGGTTATGTTTTGTATTATTCCCTGCAAAATTGTATATATTGTTTTAGAATTAAACGGCTTTTAAATTGCGACGTTAAAACTAGTAATGATCAAAATTGTTCTATTTATAATCTTTAAAAGCCTTAATATTTCGACAGTTTTAAACTTAGTAGAGTTTATAATTTATAGCTTATAAGCTTTATAATCTATTTTCAAGCTTTAAATAATTTCAAATTTATACATTCCTCATTAGATACTGTCAAATTGAAAACTCCAAGAATTCAACAATTTGTTTGAACTTTTCATTTAGGATTAAAGAGATGTAATGAAACGAACTCAAATTGAACTGTTTTAAATGAAAAGTATGAAAGCCTATTCATTCAGTTTATATATCACTTGATATTAGGTGCATAAAATTATCATGTTATTTTTTTTTTAATTTTTACGGCTCCAATTTAAAATTGTCAAATTCTGGATGTTTCAAGTTTGAAATATTCAATTCAGAAAATGTTCGGTTTAAAATTGTGCAGTTTTCAATGTCTGTTTTTCGAATAATTTTATTTACAAGGCCTCAAATTTAAAAATTATTAATTTTGAAACTTTAATTTTAATTGTCCAATCTGATATGCTACACAATTAAATGTACAATTTTTATACTTTTTTCTATAAGTGTTGATATTTGAGGTCATATGATTTAAAATTGTTCAATTTTTCAGGTTTAAAATTTGAAAAATATTTAAGGCTTCTGATTTGTGATTGTACATCAGTGAACTTTTGAACTAAAAATTGCTGAATTTAACCAATTTTAAACTTTAGTTTTAAATGCATCAAATTTGAAATCTTCAATTTGCAGATTAGTTTTTGTTCATGTTCCACTATAACTTTGGACAGGATTGACGTATCGGGAAGATTTTTTTCAAGTGCATCTGATGATAGCCAAAGTAACATAGGTACATACATAAAGATTTGAATCTCTCAGTCATGGAGCCGAGTACAACGACTTAAATGAATACGCTGATTGATTTTCTTTGATTTGCTTTTTATTATTTAAAAAATTTTATTCTTGAACTTATGTAGATATTAATTTATTTGATTATAGGATTACATTATTCAATTTAATAAATTGAATAATGGCCATTTTGGGCCCTTCTTACACATTCTTGTTTTCTACGTTAGAGTTACTGGCATATTCGACTTTTTTATTTAAATCTTCATTTTTTTTAGAATTAAACCTATTTTCCCATAAAGAAAATTAATGTTTTCTGAGACAAATTACTACCGTAATTAAATATCTGTGAACTCTGTTGATCAATTTAATTTGACCACAAAAGAAGATTAGTAGGCTTTTTCTTAACAATGGAGAGTCGGTAGGGGTGAAGCCATAATTGTTTCATTGTGCCACAAATTTGTCACCTCGACTGGCACCCTATATATATATATATATATATATATATATATATATTGTGTGCAAGAAGGGGCCTAAATTCTCGCTGGAGATAACAGACTGATTCATAGCGTTATTTAGAGCTTAGCGATGCCTCGAAAATTCGCATCCAGCTATTTAGTCATTGCTGCATTATATTTAGCAAGTGGCCAAGCAAAGAGAATTTCCGCGTTGATATTTTCCGTGGCGATTTTCTTGGAAAATTGTGTGTGCTCAAGGAATAGCTCCTAAATGAGTAAAACAATTACCGTATTTGTATTTCCTATAATGGCTTACAGTTATTTATGACCATCGTCTTAGGAGAAAAAAGTTCTTGAAAAGGTAAAACAAAGGACTGAGAAAAAGAAAAATGATAAGGTAAAATTTATGTCTACAATAAATAAATCAATATCAGGTTTGGATATTCATTAATATAATTTTTAAAATTGTAAAAAAATTTGCGGAAATGGGAACTTTTTTGATTGAGGTGTCGTCTGTTATACGGACAGTCCTTGACAATGATAGGTTATTCAGTATTTAAAAAAAATCGCATGTCATATTCAGTTATTTTTATATCCATACTTAGTGTTAACATTTACTGACATTTAAAATGTCAATCATTTGACGTGCATACGGAAAGGTTATTCCTGAGCGGATTTACAAAACCTTCAACCATTTGAAATCTTAAATAATTTTACATGTCTTTCGAAAGAAGAAAGAAAGAAGAACAAGAAAGAAAGAAGAAGGAAGATCAACCAACTGGTTGAATTTTCAACCAAGAATGATGAATTTTTGACCAAATATGTAATTAAATTCTCAAAAAAAAAAAATGATTTTTCTACCAAGAAGATTAATCTTCTATTAAAAAGAGGAATTTTAAACAAAACACATAAATTTTCAACAAAATTGTTTGATTTTGAAGCCAAATGGACGAGCCATCTACAAAAGAGTCGAATTTTTAACTCAAAAATATGACTTTTTACCAAAAACGTTAGTTTTCTACGAAATCCTTAAATTTTCAAACAAATAGTTCAATTTTCAACAAAATAATTGAATTTTCTACCATAATAGTTGGAGTTTCAACAAAAAATATGAATTTTCAACAAAAAACTTAATTTACAACCAAACAATTGAGTTTTCATTCAAAATGATGAATCTTCTACTCACGACCAAAAAAAGATTTTAATTTGAAATAAAAAACAGTCGAATTCAACAAAAAAAAAAGACGAATTTTCAACAAAATAGTTGAATCATCAACCAAACGAGATTAATTTTTAATCAAACAGTTGCATTTTTCATCAGGGAGGATGAATTCTCAAATAAGAAGATTAACTTTCTACCAAAAAAAAAAACGCATTTCTAACAAAATTCATGGAGTTTCAAACAAACAGTTGAATTTTCAACTAGAAAAGATCAATTTTCAATTGAAAATATCAATTTTCAGCCAAAAAATGATGAATGTAATGAATATAATAATTTTCTACCAGTTGAATTCAACCAGAAAAGATGGATTTAAAAAATAAATAGTTAAATTCTCATACAAAAATATTAATTGTTAACAAAATAGTTAGATTTTCAACTAAAGAGGTGAATCCTAAAAAAAATCAATTTTTAACCAAAGTAGTTCAACCAACTGGTTGAATTTGCAAACAAGAATGATGAATTTTTGATCAAATATGTAATTAAATTTTCAACCAAAAAAATGATTTTTCTACCAAGAAGATTAATCTTCTTTTGAAAAGAGGAAATTTAAACAAAATATATGAATTTTCAACAAAACTGTTTAATTTTGAAGCCAACAACACGAACTATCTACAAAAGAGTTGAATTTTCAACCCAAAAATGATTTTTCAACCAAAACGTTACTTTTCTACCAAATTCTTAAATCTTCAAATATATAGTTCAATTTTTAACAAAATAGTTGAATGCTTTCCATAATAGTTGGGGTTGCAACAAAAAATATGCATTTTAAACAAAAAACTCAATTTACAACCAAACAGTTGAATTTTCATTTAAAATGATAAATCTTCTGCTCATGACCAGAAACGATTTCAATTTGAAATCAAGAACAGTCGAATTCAACCAAAAAAGACGAATTTTTAACAAAATAGTTAAATTTCCATCAAAGAGATGAAGTTTTAACTAAAATGATACATCTTCAACGAAAGAAAGAAATTTTCGACAAAAGAGTTCAACATTTAGGCAAATAGTTGAATTTTCAACTAAAAAGATGACTTCTTAACGAAACATGCAATAGTTGATGCTTAAACCAAAATGGATTTTAGTAGAGAATCAAAAAAACTTGAATTCAACCAAAAAGACGATTTTTAAACAAAATATTTGAATCCTCAATAGAAACAGATTTATTTTTAACCAAAAGTGAAATGAATTTTCAACACAATAGTTAAATTTTCAACTAAGTAGTTGAATTTTTAATAAAAAAATATTACTTTTTAACAAAATGGTTGCATTTTCAATAAAATGGTAGAATTTTTAACCAAACGAGATGAATTTCGAAACAAAAATGTAATAGTAGGCATTTCAACCAAAAAAATTCGATTTTTAACTAAAAATAGTTGGATTCTTTCCATTGGGTTCTATTAATTCAGTTCGCATTTAAGCGAAAAAAGGGGCAATGGGGAAGTTTATTGAATACAGGGAAAAAACGAACTCTTGAAAAAAGGGGAAAAGTGGGAAAAAGGAGAAAGAGTGTGAAGTCTGAAGTACGAAGGTGATTTTTAAACTTCTCAAGTTATTATTGAATTGTACCATTGTAGGGCCATCTTTCGAAAAATTCCCCCATGTTATCAACCGTAGTTTTTGGCGCGACACCCCCCTCCCCCCTCAAATTGGTAACGTAGTTTATGGCGGCCCCTGAGTATTTAAAATTAAAAAATAAGCGCTCTGATCAGATGTTCAGATCATAAACTTTTATATAAAACCATCTGAAAAATGCATGCAAATTCTTTATTGTGTCTTTAAAATAATAATCTTATCGTTCCCAATTTGCAGATTAATGGTTCGATAAAAGGCTCTTATGTTATAGCCTGTAGCTAATTAATTAACGAACTCCGTTAATTATGAACTCTATTGCGCTATTAGATTTATAATCACATTACTTTCTTAAGAGATTAAACTTGTTATTTGAATTACTCCACGCATTACAGTAGAGTGACATTTTATCAGAGTGGTGAGAGTTTCCGATAAAATAATCAACCAATGGGTGTCATAATTTTTGCTAATTTCAGAAGTGTGCCTTTGGATAAATTTAAAAATTCGCCATCTTGTTCACAACGCTAACATTCTCCTGTCATAAATAATAATCCACCGAGCGAGAGAAATAGATTCTAACCGGTATTATAAATTATATTGCACGCTGAGCATTGCAGCCGTGTTTAAGAGTGTTTACAACACCGTCGGCGTTTTCACTGACGTATTTATAATTTAATGACTAATTTATAAAACACTTTGTTTTCACGATTTACGTTTTTCGAGACTGGTAAACAATTAGTGTTGAGATTTATTCTATTGCATAACTAAAATAGCCTTTCAATATTTTTCTATTTAGTTTTTCAATTAAGAGAAAGTTAGTTTTGTAAGAAAAAGCTATGTAATTATCTAAATATAGAAAGTCGGTTTATAAAAGTTTGACGAAAAGAAATGTCAATATTGTCCCTTCCTGATGCGAGGTGTGGACTCTGGAGTATCGACACTTCATTTCCCGGCTTTCAGCTGACAGTTCTATTCAGCTAGAATGTCAATCCGACGTTATCAGATCTTCATTGCACCTTTTCTTCACCATATTTGTACGAAATGCAATCACGTCCAATCGATGATTGTTCAAAACGATCAACGTGTGATGCGTTAAAAAACGAATGTATCTTTCTTTAAGGAATTTAAAGTCATCATTTCATTCATGAAACGTCCCCATTGGTCACGCTCAATTTACTATGCATTTACTTTATTTTTCAGTTCTGTCATCATTACACTGATTTTTTTTTCAAATTCCTTTTGCTGCAATTGAATAATATTTTCCATAAAGTAGATGACATTATTACCATGTTTTTTTCCTCGAGAGTTGATACAGTTGCTTCAATAAAGCAATACTTAATTAACAAGAAATCGAGATATAAAATATGTTGTAAAATAGTGTAAGAAATAATAATGTGATCAAGTCCATTTGCCTTGATACTTCCGGGGCCGTCCATAAACTACGTCACCGAAAAAAAATTAATTTTTATCCAAACAGTTGCATCAAGAACCAAAAAGTTGAACTTTCGAGCAAAAGAGACAAATTTTCAACAAAACAGTAGAATTTTCAACCAAATATTTAAATTTTCAAGCCAAAACGACGAAATTTTTCGAAGGCATTTGAATTTTCAACAAAAGGTTGATTTCCAACCAAGAAAGATGACTTTTCTACCATAAAAGATGAATTTTCAACTCAAAAGGATGAATTTTTAACGAAGCAGTCGAATTTTCGACCAACAAAGATGATTTTAACAGAATGAATGAATATTCAACAAAATAATTAGGTTTTCAATAAAATAGTTGAATTTTTAAACAAAACCTACAAAGTAATTGAATTTTCAACAAAATAATTAAACTTTCAACAAAATTGTTGAATTCGAACCAAATAGCTGAATTTTTAAGCAACAAAGATAAATTTTCAACCAAGAAGATTAATTTTCTACGAAAAGACAAACTTTCAACAAATAAATGAATTTTTAACCAAATATTTGAATTTTCAAATAAAAAACACAAGTTTTCAACCAAAAATGGAATAGTTGAATTTTCCGTTAAAAAAATTACTTTTCAACAAAAATAAAAGGAACGAAAAAGACGAATTTTTAACAAAAACTTAAGTTTTCAAGCTAAAAAGTCGAATTTTTTAGAAAATAGTTGACTTTTAAAATGTAAAGGATGAATTTTCAACAAAAAAGTTAATTTTGAATCAAGGAAGATGAATTTTCGACCGAATAGTTGAATTTAACTGAAAAAGATGAATTTTTAACTAAATAGTGGAATCCTCAACCAGAATTATGAATCTTTAACAAACAAGGTAATATTTTACGCAAAAAGACGAATTTTCAACAAAACACATGAAATTTGTACCAAATAGTTGAATTTTCCACTTATAAATGATAAATTAAATTTTCAATAAAAAATGGAATAGTTAAATTTTCGATAAAAAAATTAATTTATAACCAAAAATGAAACGAGTTTTCAATGCAATGTTCAAATTTTCAACCAAACAAGTGAATCTCAAAGAAATAATTTTTTAACAGAGTCGTTCTACTAAAAAAAGTCGATTTTTCAACACAATAGATTAATTTTCAACAAAATTGTTCAATTTTAAAGCCAAAAAGATGAATTATTTACAAAACAGTTCAATTTTCCACTTAAAAATATGATTTTTCAACCAAAAAGGTTATTTTTTTACCAAATAGTTAAATTTTCATATAAGTAGCTTCATTTTTAACCAAATAGTTTAATTTTCTACTAAATTGTTGAATATGGTTGAATCTTCAACTAAAATGACGAATCTTCAACAAAAAAATGAATTTTGAACAAAGAAGTCCAACTTTCAACCAACTAGTTGGATTTTCAATAAAAAAATGTGAACTTTTGGGCAAAAAATGTAATAGTTGATATTTTAACCGAAGAATTTCAACTTTAAATCAAAAACAGTTTGATTCAACCAAAAAAGACGAATTTAGAAAGAAAGTGGTTGAATCCTCAACCAAAACAGATGAATTTCTACTTAAAGAGGTAAATTTTCAAACAAGAAGAATGATTTTTTTACCAAAAATATTAATTTTTGACAAAATATATGTTTTCAACTAAAAAAGGTAAATTTTCAACCAAAAATGGTATAGTTACATTTTCAGTTAAAAAAAATAATTCTTACCGAAAAAAACGAATTTGTAGCAAAATTGTTGAATTTTCAACCAAACAGAAGATGTTTCAACTAAAAAAGACAAATCTTCAACTAGAAATGGTACAGCTAAATTTTCTATTGAAGAAATTAATTTTTAACACAATAGTTGATTTATCAACCAAACAGTAGAATTTTCAACCAAACGAGATGAATTCCCAACCAAAAATATAATAATAGACTTTTCGATAAAAAATAGTTAACATTTAAACAAAAATAGTTGGATTTTCTTATTGGGTTCTATTAATCAAGGAGAACTTATATTGTTATAGATTCAAAAAAATTGTTTAATCCCTCTTAACGTTTTTAATGATAAGTTTTATTTTAGTTTATTTTTATTCTTCCTGCTAACTTTATAAGTTTGAATGATTATTTAATCCCTATTTAGTTTAATTTTCTCTCAAGATATTTATATATTTTTCTATAAAATATAAGGTCCTTGACGTCCAAGAAAGGAATCCTTTCAGGAAACTCCCATAAACTTTGCGCTTGAACTTGAAACGGGCCAGCTGCGATCAATACGAGCTTTCGGCGCTTGCGAGCCGAAAGCTCGTCTGCACAGCCTATAGCTTTTGCTTGTAAGCTTGACAGAAGATCCACTAAGAATTGTTATCACCAACACAAATTTCCATAGAGCCACACGCAAATGCGAATGTTCACCATGAATGTCTAGACGAATTGATTTTGGCTTTTTCAGAGGAACATTGTACTCGGATTGTATTTTATAGCCAAATGAAGAGGCAGCGCCCTCCACAATAAAAATGCCCCGTTAAACCTCGTATTCTCTACTACATGCGAAAAGAAAATTAAAATGTGTAAAACAAACTTCATAAAAACCTGTTTTAGTTGCATTTACGAGGGTCGGTAGATGAGTTTGGTAAAAAAGCAAGTAAATTTTTTTTTTTTTAAATTTTGCCTTTATTTCTCAACATAGTCTCCTTCGAGGGCTACAAACTTAGTTCAGCGAGATTCCAATTTTTTCATTCCTTCAGCAAACTAACATTTGTCGAGGTCTACAAAATACGCATTTATGGCATCGATTACTTCTTCATTGGACGAGATTCTCTTCCCACCGAGCCAGGTCTTAAAGTTCCGGAACAGAAAGAAATCGGACGGAGCCAAATCTGGAGAATAGGGTGCGTTGTGATGAAACAGCACTTTTTCGTGCACCAATCGTGGCCGTTTTTTTGTGGCTCGGCTTTCAAACGGTCTAATAATGATGCATAGTACGTTTCTGTTATAGTTTGACCCTTCTCTAAGTAGTCAATGAAGATAATTTCTTGGGATTCCCAAATTACTGTGGCCACCACTTTCCCAGCTGACAAAATAATCTTCGCCTTCTTTGTCGCACTTTCACCAGGCAGCACCCACTGCTTTGACTGCTGCTTTGTCTCGGATTATAGTGATAGATCTAGGTTTCGTCCACAGTTACGAATCGACGCAAAAAGACCTGTGGATTCCGATTAAACTTCACTAAACACTGCGCTGAAATATCTTTTCGGTTGCGCTTTTGATCGGGAGTCAGCAATCGCGGCATCTATCTTGCACACACCTTCTTAACCTCCAATTTTTCGTGCGAGATGCTGTGGACTTGTTTAGTGGAGGTGTCTGAAGCTTTAAAAATCTCACGCCCCTTTATACGGCGAGCTTCATATGATGAATTCTTTCCACCATATCCGATGTGGTCCCCTCAATTGGGCGTCCGGAGCGCACTTCATCTTTAGTTGTGGTTCGGCCACGTTTAAATTCGTTTATCCAAAAATAAATAGTCCTCAAGGAAGGAACAGACTCACCCTAAACCTCGCCTAATTCTGTGATCTGCGCGGCCGTCCAATTTTTCAAATATAAATGTTTCATCACTTCATGGAATTCTGCTTTCTCCCTTTTTTCGAAAAGTGCTGATACGCTCACTTCAAACATATGCCAAACGCAAACTAAGCGTCGGTTTTGGCTGAAGCTTGGTAGAGGTTAGTTTGAAGAGTGCTACTTCTTTACTATATACTACAAAGTTAATTTTGGCGCCATCTAGCGGGAAATATACCTTACTTATCAAACGAACCCGTAGATTTAAAGTGAACCTAAACCAGGTTCAATTTTATTCAAAATCGGCTCATTTATAAATTGATGTGGAGTCTAATTTCGTCGAAAGTTAACATTGCTTTGGTTCGAAATTCACGTACAACTTGAACTGAAATCCAGGTTATTTTTAACGAAATTAAACTCGTGTAAAAGTTCATTTGTCAATTCTACATGGAAAGAAGGGTAGATTTTATCAAATTGAATTTTTCTACTTTCTCTTATGGAGCAAAACAAGCTTCTTATAAATTATTTCCGTGAGTCTGGGTATTGATCGGAACTGCAACCGGGAGAAAACAAAAAGAAAAAAATAAGAGCTTTATTCTCCGGGATTTTCGTAATTATTTTTCGAAGGAATTTAAAATTGTTTACTCTCTAAATCTAAATTAGCGAAATTTCACTAATTCAATTAGAGACAAGTCGGTCACTAACAGTTTGTAGAGAATTACTTATTTGATTAGTCCAAATATTTACTAATTCAACAATGGAGGACTACTTATTGCTTAGTTAAAATATATGAATTCATTTATGGTCGTATTTATTGATTAAATATGGCTATACAAAACGTGAACAATAAAAAAGTTCAAGAATTATTTACTTGCTTAGTCTATTTTACCTCAGTTTATTCACGATACAAATAATCCCTGTAATGCGTGTTCACAGAAACACCACTTAAGTCGTTAACTTGATGACCATTATTTTATATCGAAAAGTACACTCAATTACTAATTCATTAGTAACATTTTCACTAATTTAGATTTGTGGAGTAGATTTTATTGTTCAAATGCTGAAATGTTCTACTTTCAAATCTATGTAGTTTAAATTTTCCGATTTTATAAATTTTTGGAAGAAGATTTATACGGATTATAAAGAATAAAATAAGCTATTCCTTCCTCATAGAGGGAGGTTTGTAATGAGGTGGATCGGCCAATAAGAATTGTTTTTTTTTGCGTTTAGAGATTTGAAAGAAAATTGTTTACCATGCTTATATGAAAGAAAAAAATTGTTGATATTCGAAATACAACAATGCTCTATCCGACGTATTTATTCGCGTCTTCGAGACGTATCGATCGACCTATTGTGGAACCTTTTATAACCTACTAGTACGGATTTATGATGTTAAAAATATGGTTTATTCTATTTATATGAGAAAAACTTTCTTGATATTCAGAATAGCACAGTAATATATCTGATATACTTGTTCGCATCTTCAAGATGCGTTGAATGACGTATTGAAGAACTTTCCATGTCCTCTTATGATCTAGCAATACCTATTTATAATTTTTCAAAATATATTGTTTGTCTTGTTCATATGAGGAACACTTTTTAATATTAGGAATACAACAGTACTGTATATGATGTATTTGTTCCCGTTTTCGAGACGCATCGATTGACCTATTGAACAACCTTTCATGACCTTCTATGACCTGCCACTACCGTTTTTTAAATTTTTAAACAAAATTATTCACCTTGTTTATAATAGGAAATTTTTTCTACATTGGGAATATTGCAGTACTGTATTTACTGTAATTTTTCGCGTCTTCGAGACGCGTCGATTGACCTACTGACAAACTTTCGATGACTTTTCATGATCAATCAATAGCGACTCATAAAGTTTAAAAAAAAGAGGTTACATTATTTATATGAGGAATTTTTTTCTAATATTGGGAATATAACACTACCGTAAGTTTAAAAGTTATTCGTTATGTATAACAGAACACATTGATTGACCTTTTGATGGTCTCTTTGATTTCCTGAAAATAAGATTTTCGGTAAGACACAAACATAAGCTCGAAAAATATTGAAAGTGTCCATTTTTTTCTTTTGTTATAGAAAAACCTCCCTCTATGAGGAAGCAAATTATTCATAAAATGAGCACAAACGAATGCACCTATAGTGAATACACCCATAGTACTTCGCGGCGGTATTTTTAATTAAAATTGAATGAAAATTACTTTTATCTCAAATGGAAGAAAAACACAAATAAATAATGGTATTTAAATAAACAATCATAATCCCAATCCTCTAAAACCCGTCACAATTATCAATGAGCCATTTTTGTTGATTTTATAAGTCAGTTTGCCGAAAACATCCTTAATCACTTCCAAACTTGAATGGTTTCAATATGAAAAGCTTAAAGTTTCAAACTAAAAAATTTTCTTTGACTTTGAATTAAAAGTTTTTCATTCTTAAATGCTTAGTTATTTCAGTATTATATTCTTAAAGTGCCAAATTTTCATTGTTATTCAAAGCTAAAATTGTTCAATTTCTTTGACTAATTTGTTTTATATTTCTTATTTGAATAGTGTATTATGATAGGCTTGCAATTAATTTAACCATCATTATTCAACGAAAGTCAAATGAAGTAATTTTTTGCTATAATTAACGCGAATGTAAGGGCTTATCGAGAGATAAGACTCGTGTCCACATTTGGAATAAAGAGGGACTTGTTTTCCAACTCCCAGCAAAACATGAGCGATATCTGAGTTACAAGAACGTTAAAGATCTCACTTACTCGAACTCAGAATTCCCAGGCTTCCCTGGTTGGCTTTCTACAGATATAATATAACTAAAGTGAAATAAAGAACTCAGGTTGCTGTTGCATTTAGACTATTTAGAGCCTTCCTTAAGGATTCATGAGTTTATTTAAGTACCGGTTCTTGAGAGTTGTAAAAAAAGATTCATTAAGAATGTAAGAGGCCAAAAACATTCCACACATCCTACGTTAAGCGAAACTTTTTGTTCAATTGACGTAAGAGCCTTTACGACGAAATCTGGAAATTTCAAGACATTGAGTCTTTTTAAAGTTTCGCAAATATACCTGAAAATTCGAACCTCCAATTTCGCTAATTTAATTTTACACAAGGACAAAATTAGATTCTTTTTGTATATTTTTATATTTTCCTCTTTCCATGTTTGCCAGTAATTTCGGTTGATTATCTTATCTTCAGATAGGCAGGCCTTCAAAATCCGTAGATTAGCTAACTTCATTTTCCAGAAACAAAAATATTTTTTTGGGACAGCATTTTTCTTGAGAAGATTCCAATCTATAGATTCATGATTAAATGGATTATGTGTAAAGGAGCATCAGTCCTCAAAGCTGACTCATTGTAGATATTAGGTATCCCGGAATCGCTCCTTACTCTATCGTGATAACATAATACATAAGACTTCTCGAGTAAACCTTACACACGTGAGGTTATTCTTACGCGTATCGTTATCGTGAGGACGAATGTTTCTCTTTTTGATGAATGATTAGATAAACCTTGTCGCGGAAGTGTCTTTGACGCATGTTATACACGAAAATTCAGTGCGAACATGCATTATCCATTAAGTTGTAAGCTTCAGACTTTTGCTCTTTTTATCATTGCAAAAATCTCGTCTTTATCAATCACAATGGAAATTGCTTTCCTTCACTTCCATCCATTGACATTTATATTATATTATGTCAGCAATATTGTATATAACTTTAAAGAAAAAACTGGGGGTAAGAAACGTTGCAGGTAATCGGTGAAACGGGGTAACAGTAATCTTGATACCTGTGGCTGGGGTAAACTCAGGAAACATTGGGAAAGTTAATAATACTTTAAAAAAGTAAGATTTATTGAGGTCTACAATGTATGCATTTACGGCATCGAATACTTCTTTATTGGACGAGAATCCACCGAGATGAATAAGGATTCAATTCTAAGCTCAGTTCGTGTATTTTTGCCATTGCGATTGCGGGGGTGTGAGACGGTGTGTTGTTATGATGAAGCAGCACATTTTTGTGCGCCAATCGTGGCCATTTTTGTAGCTTGGCTTTCAAAAGGTCTAATAATGATGCATAGTACGTTCACGTTATAGTTTCACCCTTCTCCAAGTAATCAATGAGGATAATTCCTTGAAAATCCCAAAATACTGTGACCATCACCTTCCCAGCTGACAAATCAGTCTTTTCTTTTTTTGGCACACTTTCACCAGGCAGTACCCACTGCTTTGACTGCTATTTTGTCCCGGGTGTGTCGTGGTAGATCCAGGTTTCATCCACAATGCAAGATGTTATAGACTCGTTCAGTGAAGGTATCTACAACCTTAGAAATCTCACGCACTTTGATTCGGTGATCTTTCATAACCATATGATGAATTTTTTCCACCATATCCGATGTGGTGACCTCAACTGGGCATCCGGAGCGCACTCCACCTTTAGTTGGGGTTCGGCCGCGTTTAAATTCGTTTATCCAAAAATAAACGGTTTTCAACGAAAGATAAAACTTCCCGTAAGCTTCGACTAACTTGGTTTTGATCTGCACGGCAGTCCAATTTTTTAAATAAAAATGTTTCATCAGTGCACGGAACTCTTCTTTCTCCATTTTTTTGAAAACTGCTGACATGCTCACTTCATCTGTACGCCAAACGCAAACTAAGCGTTGGTTTTGACTGAAGCTTGGTAGAGGTTAGTTTGAAGAGAGCTATTTCTGGGACATACTACATGGGCTGAAAAGTCTTCGGCCTGACAATGAAAAAACGATATTTTGAATGAAAAATTGGCTTTAT
>JAUMHM010000049.1:19333165-19348211 GCA_032362435.1 Melikaiella ostensackeni
ACGTCATTTGAAACATTGGCATTTAAAAATGGAAGCCTATCCACCTTATCGTTTACGACAAAACCTATTCTCGGTTCCACTTTTATTTCTTGATTATACAAAAGGAATTTATTTATCCCATAAAGTCATCAAACACTATATAAAACTTGCCACATGTGATCGTTTATTAAATTCTCCACTCAAAATACTTAACTCTTCGAAGACAAACTTCATTTAATGATACTTTTCCACTTTATCAATTTGAATTTCGCGCCAATTGAGTTAGATACTAGTGGCGGGAAATTCAAATCAGTGAGGGATATTTCCATGTAAATATATATTTCTTACTCCTATTTTTCTCATTAAACACCAGAAGTGCCACCAGTACTGCAAACTGAAATTAAACTGGCGCGCGAAATTCAAATCGTCAAAATATGTTCCATCAACTACTATAAGTGTTTTACACGTACAACCGTCAAGCCATGTCCACCCACGAGTTCTTCGCCCTTTCCAGTTACACTGACCGAGGAAGCATGAACGTCATTTGAAACATTGGCATTTAAAAATGGAAGCCTATCCACCTTATCGTTTACGACAAAACCTATTCTCGGTTCTATTTTTATTTCTTGATTATACAAAAGAAATTTATTCATCCCATAAAGTCATCAAACACTATATAAAACTGGTCACATGTGATCGTTTAATAAATTCTCCACTCGAAATACTTAACTCCCCAAAAGAGAAACTTCATCTAATAATACTTTTCCACATTATAAATTTGAATTTCGCGCCAATCCAGTTATAATCTAGTAGCGGGAAATTCAAATCAGTAAAGGATATTTCCATGTAACTATAAATTTCTTACTCCTGTTTTCCCCATTGAACACCAGGGGCGCCACTAGTAATGCAAACCGAAATTAAATTGGTGCGCGAAATCCAAATCGTCAAAATATATTTCATCTACTACTATAAGTGTCTTACTCTACTCATAATGTAAAATTTCTGCTTGATTATCATTTTCCTCCAAGTGTCGATTTCAACAAACCAGTTTAAATTTTGCGCTAATAAAAAGAGTCGGTAAATTCAAATATAAAAAAAACGTTTATACAATTTTCGGTCTATTTTTGATTCTATATGTAGGAAGAGAATGTAATTCTCTAAAACAAGACTGAATGAGGGTTTTACTCACCAGGGGTTACGTGATTTGACGGCGTAAGCATACCTTCCTTTCGGGTGCGGTTCTGAAACAGATTGATAGAGATGGACGTTTAGTCGATGGGAATCTTGAATTATTAGGGATGGAATCACGATTCCGATGGGCAATTCGTCTCGAGAGACGAGTCCGAAAACGGAAGGTGGAGATTCCACGTGGTGGCTAGGGAATTTCGAAATTTCATCGTCCAGATGTGGACGCGTCACGACGTTTCAAATGGATTTCCGTCTAGAAACGCGGACGTTGAGCCTGACCATTATATTCGCTCGGACGAGAATATTCATTCGAACACTTCGTTAATATGCCAATCCGTGCCACTATCAGACTTGATCGGTCTATTTATGTCCAGACAAGAGATATCTAATGAGCCATAGATATTTAGGGTTTGTCGATATCAATATTGAAAGGCGCAATAATTTTTAATAATTGAATATACTAATGCTGATTTTTAATCGACTAATTAATCTCAGGAGAAAAGGATTGGTTTATCTGTAAAGGTGACACCAAGGGGAATGAGTAAGGGGAAATAACGTTCAAAAGTAAGGTCGACACCGTAATAGTTAACATTTTGGCAGAACAAAGGATGAGCCGAAAAAATAGGTAGTCTCAAAGTCTATTTTTGAATTTTGAACTTTTTGGGTGTTCTTTTTCAGTACACAAAAATTTTTTATAACAAAATAGATTTTATTTCAATCTTTAAGAAGTTTTAAAAGAGAGACATTGAGCAAAAATTGGTTCCAATCTGCAGGGTTGCCTATGAATACTCAAGATTTCTCTCAATTGAGGTTGTTAAAGATTAACTCAATTCACCAAAAGATATCTATTTTACTTAAATGTATAATAAAAATTTGAGAACGTTAGTAATTTTTTAGAAATGTGTTATTGATTCGGATTATTACCTTTTTCTTTTTGAAAAATGAAATAATCTGAATAGATTGGTTCTAAATCAACCCACAAAATTTGATCTTGGCACTATGATCCAGTGTTCTGTGTACATAAATCATGTAATAATTTTTTCAGACTTTTCAATTGTGAAACTAATTTAAATGTTAACCTGGTACTTATAAAAAAATAAGGTTACCATGAGGTTTTACATACAATTCTCAATTTTATATTAATTAAAATTTTAACCTGGTACTTATCAAAAATAAGGTTGCCATAGGGTTTACATGCATTCATTAAATAAAATTATACCCTCGTTACCTACAAAAAATGGTATTCTGAGGAATATGCCATACTAACAATATGTGCATTTTATATACCATTGAGTACTTTATTTACATTGTCTCTAATAATTTTTCAGATGCTTATGTGTTTTTCTGTATCTATTTTAGATTTTCTTATATCTACTCTATTTTTGACTTTACCGAACATTCTGTAAATATAATCATAATGTCATATTGGTACTTATAAAAACTAAATAATTTTGGCAGAAGTAGATGTTCTCTAAATCTTGATTTTAAAGACAAAAATGATTTTTGAGTGTTCTTTTTCAGTACACAAAAAATTTTCATGAGGAAATAGATTTTATTCGAACTTTAAGAAATAAATAATCTTGTCAGAAGTAGGTATTTTCTAAAATTTGATTTTAAAGAGGCCAAAATGAAATGAATAAATTCCATTAAGTCATTTGAAAATTTTCTAACACGTGTCTTTTACAAGAGGTTGAAGTTCAGACGATGTTGCCGGAAAAAAGCGACAATTTCGCCTTAACGACAGGTCCAAGTCAGGGTCGTAAATTTCTTTCTCTAGTTCAAGTGTTCCTTGATTTTCGTAAAATATGAGAAATTTTTAGATGGGTTGGTTTAAAGTCTTTGTATTTAGTGTTTAACACGTCTTCATACAGAGCGCATCTCGCTTCGGTCTCCATAAAAAAGAACCAAGTGAATAACAATTTCGAAACATTAAGTGTTCTTGCTGTATGATTTCAATAGTGAAAAAGAATAAACAATTTGGATTAGGATTTCCTGAATTTTCCATCGCAGACAGCAAGGGAAGTAACAAATAGACAAAATAATAAACCTTTTTTAAAAAAAAAACTTTTTTGGTACTATGGATTTCGAAAATATTGATGAAAATTGGGGTGGGGAATCTGTTAAAAATATTAAAGACTCTTAATCAATTAGTAAAAAAAACTCAGATCAGCTTCATTGCAGAAAGAATTCTTGATAAAATGTAAGATTCATGGGGGTTTTTCAAAAAAGACTATTATGCTTTTTTTATCAGTGATTAAAAACAGAAAAAAAAGAGATTGGGAATTTTGAGACCCCTATGCTGAGATTTTTTGTTTTAGCCCGATTTCCCTCGATCAGGCACAAATTAAAGCTCTTGGCATGTAGGATTGTTGCAAGGAATAAAATTTGCTGTGTCATATTTATCTTTTTTCTATCAGTGGTTACGTAATAAGCAAAATAAGAAAAATGAGCAAATTTGCTTATTCAGACCTCTATGCTGGGAGCTTTTCCTCTGGTCCAATTTTTCTCGGGGATGTTCAAATTGAAGCTCTTGGCATGTAAAATTGCGATGAGGCATGAAATTTTTTATATTACATTATTTTTTTATATCAGTGATTAAAAAATGAGAAAAATGAGGAAATTTGTTTTTTCAGACCCCCATGCTGGAAGCTTTTCTTTTAGTCCGATTTTCCTCGAGAATTGCTCAAATTGCAGATTTTGGCATGTAGAACTTCGATGAAAAATAAAATTTGCTATCTTATATTCTTCTTTTTTATATATCAGTGGTTATAAAATAAGAATAATAAGAAAAATGAGAAAAATTTGGTTTTTCAGGCCCCTTGCTGAGAGCCTTTTTTTAGTTCGATTTCCTGCGGCGACGACTCAAATTGAAGCTCTTGGCATGTAGAATTTTGATAAGGAATACAATTTGCTATGTTATATAATTTTTTTTATATCAGTGCTTAAAGAATAAGAAAAATGAAGAAATTAGAAAATTTGACTTTTTAGACCCCTATGCTGGAAGATTTTTATCCATTAGCCTACGAAACCTTTCCTCCAGGGCGCTTGCCGATCTCTTTGGCTTAATTTTTAATAGCTCATGTTGTTCCTTGCAAAATTTATTTTCATTCCTTCAACACACTGTAAAGAATTTTCTAATGAACTATTAATTAAGACTCAATAATTATTCTTACTTTTGTCTAAAATGGAAGGGAAAAAAATATCTAAGCAACTATGTTTAATTAAACAATTTAACAGTCATCACAGTACCTATTGTCGTTAAAAAAGGTAAACTTATTTTCAAAAATAGATGACGTATAGGTAACAAATAGGTGACAAAAAAGTTAGAAACATACTTCTCTCCTGTTAAGTCTTTTCGTACAATATGTTACACAAAATCACTTTGTTAGAGATAATGTTTCTAAATATCTTAATAGAAATTATTAAATAGAGACATTAAGCCCTAGACTTCGTTTTCGCTCCGAAAGTTCGGTTTTCAGTCAACTCGAAAAATTGTATAAATCTAATAAACATGTAAATCAATGCTTATTAACATTTCATCAGTTGAACTAGTAATATAACTTTGTTTTTGACACGTCAGACTATAGTTATCGAACATAAAAAAAACCCACTGAATCATTTCCTGTCAGGCTGGCGGTGTACTTAAAATAATTCTCATAATAGCTGGCAGACAAAATATATTATGTTGTGCAAAGGAAATGAATTTTCGCGGTTTGATAATAAAAACTTGTTGACGAAGTTATGAGTATTTAAACTCCTAAAGCTATAGCTGTAGGATCCTATTGTAGGTGCAAAACCGTAAATCACCATATTGTGTGGTTACTGTGATATTGGGTGAGGAGGGGGGGGGGGGGGGTGGAATTTGGTACACTTATTTCTGGTGTGCAGATCGTTTTTTAGTGAAAGGATATTTGACAAGCTTTATGATGATTATAACCATTTTGCAAAAGTATATGTCCTTTCAATAGTTTTTATAAATTAAAAACTAAAAGTCAACATTTTCCAAAACATGTAGGGTAAGGGATACAGCAGTTGTCAGCATCAAAAATATTTATATATTTTTTCAAATAATCATAATAATAAATAATATGCGTATTTAGAATCTTTCACTTGTTTTTTATTGAAAGAGCTGTGTAATCTATTCAGTGGGAGAAAATAAATCATTGACCAACTACAAGTCTAAGTTTCTCTTGTTTATGAGTTTTGTGAATGAACAGCAACTTTCTCAAACACCATTTATATTTTAAGTGAATTAATGCCTCAAAAATGAAAAAAAAAAGAGAAACTCAAGTCATCATCTCGAATTCATTAACTCTTCTCCAAATTTATACAGGATATAAATTGATAGTTTCTATCACTTAGACATAAAAATCATAGGTTCATGCATTTTTAAACCGTTTAGTAGCAGTAAACTTTTTAACTGCTGATTTAGAATAAGACTTAATGAATTTGAAAGAAAGTTCGGCATATTTTTGTCAATTTTAGTAACAAGGTTTGCAGCTGCTTTTGGTTTTAAGAAATTAAGTCTAGGAAACTTGTCAGTCAGAATATTGTTTACCAATTGTAATACAATCTCGTAATAAATCATTTTTACTTTCATTTACTAAAGTAAAGAACGGATCACGATTTATCAAAATTAGTAACAAGTTTGTCTATAATCGTTACAAACCTATTTACTTACACTTGTTCAAGCATTTCCTTACCCTTTAGAGCATCTAAGCAAAGCGTGGCGTACTCAAATTTTGTGGGTTTTTTCAATCTCTTCAATCCCCTACGTTCTGCAGCCGGATTTTTATTAGAAGCGCTCGCATGCGCTTGAAAATTTGGTGAGGGGAGTGGAAAACTACAGAAAACCAAAATTCCCGAGCGCAGCCGGTTATCGAGAGACGAGTTTAGATGTAGACACTCGATAGCGTCGAGAGTGTCCCCATCCATTCTCGGCGTCAAACCTCTCGCTCGAAAGTAATTAAACGCAGTGAAAATACGACTAAGCGAGAATCCCGAACGGTCACCCACCCGAGCGCTAACCGCGCTCGTCCGTGCTTAACACTTAAGATCTCAACGAGTCGAGAATCACCACCCAGCGACTGCCATCGGTCATAAAAGGCTGTCTATTTAAATATCATTTTAAAGCCAATCATTTTTGTTTTTAACAACACAGAAACAGTTCGAGGATCGTGAAAATCTTGATTTTCATCGGTCAACTAAAGCTTTTTATTATAATCAAAGACTTTCAAAAGTTTCAGTTTTTCCAGCTTATAGACTTGCTTACCCTTTTTAAATTATAAGCCTCAATCAATGTTTACAAATATTGCCAGCCACGTCTTATTAAATGCAATTTAGTAACAGCTGAATTACCAAATAATTAGGAGTTATTAAAACCATTTTTTAGACATTTTTTAAAGATAGTCACTATAGTCACTTTCTTAAATGAAAAAATCACTTTAATCACTTTTTTTCAATGAATTGAAGCAGAGAACTCAAGGGTTAACCACTATTGAATTTAAGTCTGAACCTATTTCTGCATTTTATTGAATTATTTTAATTCACCCTGAATTCTTTGGAATTTCCTTGAAATCCACTGAAATCCAATCTTTTTTGGATTTTCAATTTCTTTTTAATTCACCTTGAAGACTTAAATTCAGCTTGAATTCTTATATATTTCATCAGATTCATATTCACTAATTCTATTCACTTGAATTATTTTTAATTCATCTTAAATTCGTAGGATTTTCATCGAATTCTTCTATATTCACTCTAATTTTACTGAAATAAATGGAAAATTGTGTATTTTTTTAAAATTTTTCAATTCATTCGAATTAATTCGAAATTAGCCCTAAGTTCTTATTTATTAATCCCGAATTCTTACTTCTTTTAAATTCTGTCGAATTCTCTTGATTTTTTTCAAATTCACAATGAATTCTTTTGAATTCCTTTTAATTCTTCTAAATGAACTCCAATCTCACTGAAACCAATGGAATATTTTGGATTCTTGGAGTACTTACAATTCATTTAGAATCCATCCTGAATTCTTTTTAATTTTGTTGAATTCACCTAAAATTCTACTCAATTCAATGGTTTTCAAAAAGAAAATATTTTTTTTCTAAAATTTATCCTGAAGTCTTTTAAATTCGCCTTGAATTCTAAGGCATCTCATTAAATTATATTGAATTTTTCTGCATTTTTAAAAATTCCTTTTTTTAAAAAAAAGAATTCAATTAATTTTTTAAATATTCATCAATCTTCTTTAATTCACTGGATTTTTTAAAAATTCGCTTTGAATTTTAACGAGTTTCATCGAATTCTTCTCATTTCTCTTAAATTCTTCTAAATTCACTCGCATTTTATTTAATCAATTGGGATTCTTTTTAATTATTTTTTTAATTCACTTGAATTCTGTTGAATTTGCATTGAATTTCGTTCACTCCCATTTTATTCAATTCGATGGAAATTTTTTTATTTTAAAAATTCTCTTCTGTTGACTCAAATTCTTATGAATTTCATCAGTCTTTTGAATTCCCTTGAATTTTTCTAAATTCACTCCGATTTTATTCAAATAAATGGAATGTTTTGAATTTTGTGCATTTTTTCCAATTAATTTTAAATGATTTGGAATTCACGCTGAAATCTTATTAATTTATCCTAAATTTAATTAAATTGTTTGAAATTCTCTCGACTTTTGATTCTTCATGAATTCCCTTTAATTCCATTTCATCCTCAATTATTTTAAATTCTTTAAAAAATTTTTAAATTCTGTTGAATTCACTTAAATTCTACTCAATTCAATGGTTTTTTTAATTTTCAATTTTCTTTTTTTAATAATCGGTGGAATTTATCCTGAAGTCTTTTAAATTCGCTTTGAATGTTTAGGCACTTATTCATTTCTTTTAAATTCCTGCGAACTTTTATCAATTCTTTTCAAGTTTAATGAATTTAATGTATTATTTAAATATTTTTGAATCAAGTTCAATTCACTTGACTTTTTTTTTAAATTCGCCTTAAATTTCTATAATTTGCATCGGATTCTTCTGATTTTCCTCAAATTGTTCTAAATTCATTCAAATTTTGTTTTATTCATCATCTTTTTCAAATTTATTTTTTCTTTTAATTCACTCAAATTCTCTTGAGTTAGACTTGAATTCCGTTTACTCCCATTTTATTGAATTCGATGGGAATTTTTTAATTAAGAAATTTGGTTCAATTAATTCAAATGTGTTGATGTTCATGAAAGTCTCTTGAATTCTCTTTTGAATCGTGTTCAATTCATTTGAATTTTTTAAAAATTTGCCTTGATTTTATATGACGTTCATGGAATTTCCCTCATTTCCCTTAAATTCTTCTAAATGCACTCAAATTTTATTTTATACATTTTTTTAAATTTATGTTTTCTTTAAATTCACTTAAATTTTCTTGAATTCACCCTGAATTCCGTTTACTCACATTTTATTGAATTCGATGGAAATTTTTTAATTTAAAAATTTTGTTCGATTCATTCAAATTTTTATAATGTTTATGAAAGTATCTTGAATTCCTTCGAATTCTTCTAAATTCATACTGATTTTACTAAAATCAATGGAATTTTGTGGACTTTTTAAAATATAATTTGAATTGCTTACAGTTCCTTCTGAATTCTTATGAATTTATCTTGATTTTGTTGAAATTCACCTGGAATTCTGATAAATTTCATCGAATTTTTTTGAAAACAGAAGAATATTGCTCAAATTATGAATGTACATTAATTATTTCAAGTCAATTCAAGTCACTTTTTCACTTTTCTCAAGTAAATTAAGTTGACAGCTCTGGTTATACTATAATTTTGGATACCCGGCTTTCTTCTAAATTTGTTAAAAATATTTCGTAACAATATTTATTTACCTCGGTTAGGGGTCCTCTTCAGTGCCAGATTATGAAAATTAAGAATGCATGCATCAACTTTTGTCTTGACAGCACGGATTGCAATTTTAAGGGTAAAACGTACTTCCAAAAAAAGGATTACCAATGGGTTCCTCACTTCCATCAATTTTAGCAGGCGTAGTGATGGATGATATAGAAAAAGATATTTTACCAAAAATAGGATTTCAGGTACCGTTCTACTTCAGATATGTAGATGATATTTTAGTAGCGCTCCCGGAAGATGAAGTAGAAGACGTTCTGCAAGTTTTCAATTCAAACGATTTTGGCATTAAATTCACAGTAGAGCGAGAAGAAAATGCATCGATAAACTTTCTAGACGTCACTTTTCAAAGGAATGATAGTCAACAAATAAATTGTAATTGGTACCAAAAACCTACGTGGTATGGTAGAAGCTTGAATTTTGATTCAAACCACGCCCAAAAATACAAAAAAAAAGTGTGATTTATAATATGGTGGACAGAGCGATTCTACTTTCTGCCAAACAATTTCATCAGGAAAATTTGCAACTAGTAGAGGACACACTTCGTGACAACTTTTAGCCGCAAGAATTTTTTTTAGAGAAAACATCAATCTCAGATCAAATATCCTAGCACAAAAAGATCAGCGTAGAATTGATCAAATAGTTCCAAATGTGGAAATTAGGTCTTTTATTAGTATTCCGTACGTAGAAGGGTTATCCGAGCGAATCGCGAGAATTTTCAAGTGTTACGACATAATTACGGCGTTTAGAAGCAAGAGAGATCTTGCAACGGCCTTGTGGCCTACGAAAGATAAACTAAAAAGATTGGACAATAGCAATATTGTTTACGGCATTTGGTGCAAAAGTCAAAATTGTAGAGCGGTTTATATCAGTCAAACGAAACGTTCTTTAGAAGTGCGGGTAAAGGAACACGAGAAAGACATTAATAACGAACCTAATAAACAGACGGCACTTACTAAACACAGTATACAGAAAGATCACTCGTTTTTATTTTGAAAACGCAAAAATTCTAGCGAATGAGGGCCATTATCTTAAACGTCTGGTGCTTCAATTGTGTCACATTGCTAGTAATGATGATTCGGTCAATTTGAGAACCAACGTGGAAAAACTTTCAAAAATATACTACCCTGTTAAAATATAGGACCTCTGATTACTGACTAACAGTCTCAAATTCACTTGACCTTCTACAGCGAAAAGATAAAATACATGAGGAGAGATGCATGCATTCTTAATTTTAATAATCTAGCACTGAAGAGGGCCACTATCCGAGGCCGAAACGTTTCCGAATTCATAGTTAAATAGTTTACTGCATGTAATGATACATGATCATAAGATCCTATTGCTAATACAAAAAGTTTCTGAAAACAATTTTAATACTTGGGTCAATTAAAAAACGTCATCTTTCAAAAAACCAGTAAAGATGTCACTGAACGGTTTCTAAATACTTTTTGAAAAATTCATATAACCCAAAAAGAAACTCACCATTTCGTCGAGGCTCTTGAGATCGTTGGTGACAATCTGCGGTTGAGGTCCGTAGATAAGACAAGGTTCTTCCTGTTGCATATCAGCGTACTCATCGTCGCTCTCTTCGTTGTTGGTTCCGTTGGTAGCTTTGTTTTCAGCTGCAATTTCTCGGTCAATTTGCCGCTCCATTTGTACCAACATGGGGGCCAACATGCCAAACTTGGCCCCACGTCTGGCCACTTCCAGCAGACAGAGTATCACGTGCCGCTCGTTCTTACGCATTATCAAGTCATCAGTCTCGAAGAGCAGACACTCGATGATACCCAGACTATTGCGGCACCAGCTGATGAAGTTGGATACGTTGTCCCGGGCGAAGAAAGTGCCGGCCTTCGCGTTTGTCAGAAAGGCCACATCGCTCAACTGGCTCATTGGGACTGCCAGCGATGAGGTTATCGAGCGTGTCATGATCTTTCGTGCCTGCCGCCTCGCCACATACTCGCCCGCTGATTTTCGCACGTTGTTCGCGTGCTGAAATCAAAAAAAGCCGCTCATTTAATATACGTCCTTTGTAAATAGAGATTTTTGATTAGACAAGTGACTTTTGCTTTTAAAGTTCGCTCAAGTTGGAAAATATAATTTAATCTAGGGATAAAGGAGGTATTTTTGGAGGCTAAGATATGGGTGAAGATATGAGAAAAGAAAGGGGGGGAATTCCGGACAGGAAGGAGACTTAGGCGAGTGTGTCCGTTGCGCCCTCTTCTGTTTAGCGTTGTGTTTAGGATAAGGAGAGACAATATTGGGAACAGGCAAACTGTATTCACTAGCATATGCAGACGATGTAGTTCTTGTAGCGGATGAGAAAGAGGGATAAATCTGTTGATAAGAGCTTTTGAAGAGTGTGTGAGAGAAAAAGATTTAAGGGCGAATGTGAGTAAGACTAAAATGATGAGCAGGACGATGAGAGTGTGGATTTTCGATGTGTTAGTGTGGTCAGTGCTAACTTATGGGGTGGAAATTTGGGGATGGAAAGAGCATAAAAGAGTGAAAAGTTTGCATGAGAGATTTCGAAGATGGGTCATGGGAGTGAGTTGGAGCTGCCCAGGTTATACATATGCTCAGGGAAGAAATAGGACGAGAAGAAATGGTGATCAGGCAACTGAAGAGATCATGGAATTTTGAAGGAAAACTAAGAAGGGAATGGGAATGGTCAGGTTGAGGAATGGATGAAGAAGCTCGAAGAGTTGAGAGAGAGAACTTTTTACACGGGGTAGGGAAAATCCAAGAAAAAGACTCCTAAAGGAGAATGCAGAAGTAGTGTTGCGGAATAGAGCTGCAGTTTTTAGATTGGTAGTGGTAATAGGAAATGGAAGCCCGGGGCAAGGTCGCGAGCGTCTAGGAGTAAGAATAGTGGTTAAGTCGATATGTAAGAAATAGTTGGTAAGGTAGTACATAAGGATTGTCGATGAGAAAAGATGTAATGATTCTGTAAAGACTCTTAAACCCGTAAAAGGGAGAGAGTATAAAAAAATAGAAAATAATTGCCTCTAGCTTTGAGATTTTCTCAATTAATTCTAAATTATTAAGACAGTGGGAAGGTGAATGAATGACCTTTCTATCAGTTTTATAATACGAGTAATTATGGTATGGAGTTCAAGGATTTTCTTTTCAATTCCAACATCATCAATTTATATTGGATATACCTGTCCAAATGACAAGGTTCTATCTCGGAACATCCTTATTGAAAGATTGTATCTCGGAGAGTGCAAACTAAAATTCAGGGTGTCTACTAACCAGGAAAACTGGGAAAACCTGGCAATAGCCGGAAAATAAAATAAAACTGTGAATTAACCGGGAATACAAAGTCAATCCAGGAATCACGTTTCAAGTTTTTAAAAATGTAATTCTTGTTGGTAATCGTGATGAGAAGACAAATAAATTAAAGAATTGTAATAAACTGATAACAGAGGTATGAAGACATTAATATTTCAAAAATTTTGACAAATTAATTATGAAATTCTAGTTTGTTTGTTTGTTGTTTGTTTGTGCAAGACCTTTTCAATTAGAACCCTTTCATAATTCTTTAAATGTTTTTAGAAATAACGATTTTTTAAAATAAACAAAATTGCTGCACTAAGTTATTGTGTTAATCGCTTAAGATTATTAATGAAAAGTACCTATACTTTAGGGTTATTATTATTATTATTATTATTATTAAAGATAATTTTTTGTAATCACTCTTTAATAATTAATAAATAACTAATCGCTAATACTAAAGCAATTTAGATTATTTCTAAGAATTAGTTACGAATTAGAACACCAAAATAATTTCCAAAGATACGTTTAAAAAAAAAACAACTATCATGTTAACCAAATCTTCGCAGATAATCAGGACATCGAAATTGTATTACATTTTTTTGCAAGCTTTGGACTTCATAAATTGAAAAAATATTATTTTGTTTAAATGTAATGAGATATCGCAATGCATAAAATCTGCGTACATTTTTTTAAACGTCACAATTGTTTTTTATGGCTAGGCGATTTTATTAGATTCCCAAGGACTTTAAAGATTTAAGAAATAGGCATAGAAATTGAATTAAGTAAAAAAATTACTAATTATTATTTTGAAAAATTAAATAGAATTGCATTTAATTTGTAGTTTTAGACGCTATAAAATACAAAATATTATATTGTTTATGAACCCTGAATTGTTCAAAGTATTTTTCTAAGTAAGCTAGAAAACAGGGGAGTAAAAGGAGATTTGATATTCACAACCGGGGGAAAACCGGGAAATAACTGAGAATTTGGTGGGCGAAAATTAGTAGTCACCAAATGTTTTTCTCTCGGGTGGTGAAGCCAACTACTTTAATTATTTCGAAAAAAATAATAATAATTTCCCTAACTACAAGCTAGAAAGAAACTCTTAACATCCAGATAATTGTTCATTTAAATATTTAGGAAAATATTTAAAAATTAGGACGTAGTGATGACCTATTTATTAGTTTGTTTTATAAAAATGAGTGCCGATAAAGATTTAAAAATATTTGCATTTTTATCTGCTATTTCATGTTCGCATAACAAATACTTCGAATGGAACCCTGGTAATATGCTCAACTTTTTAAATTCTTCAACATTCCTTGATATTTGTGCGTCTAAGTATTAATTGTAAATAATAAAAGATGTGTACATTTACTTCTTTACCTTATGTATAAATATTTAAAAATTGTATGTACTTATTATGTTTCTTACAATCTTTTTTGTAAATATGTATAAAAATCGCAGACATTAAGCTTTGGACTAAAATTTTGTAGACAACAAAACATTATACCTCTAAAAATTTTTTGCGTATTTGAAATTGTTTCTCAATCTCTTTCGGCCTTATTAACAAGTTTTGGTAATCTTTTTATTATTTTTAGGTTTCGATATACGAGCTTTCAAAAATATAAATAATTTATTAACTTTTATTTTTTTTAAATTGTCGATCTCTGAAGCGCAAAATATTTCCTAAAGTTTAAATTTTTATTTTCCCCAATGTTTATTTTACTGAAATTGCTATGACCGAAAAACAATTTCCTGTAATTTTTATTCACCGGAATAATCAACTTGTCTAATTTTTATTTTTCCTAGCTACACTTTCCTGTCATTTTTAGTTCAATTCGATGAAATAAAAATAAGAACAAATATGCGGACAAATAATAATTCGGAAATATAAAAATCATGGTGAGTCGTTGTTCGGAGAAATAAAAATGAAGGAAAAAGGTAATTCGGAACTTCGAGGCAGGCAGCGATTTTAAAAATTATCAAACTTACGACTTCGGTAGAGATTGGGAATTTTTTAAATACGAGTTCAATAATTTTTATATATTTTTGAAACCTCTTATATCGAATAATCTAAAAATAAAAATGAAAATATTATTAAAATTTAACGTCAAGAAACATTTTTCTGTAAGCACATTTTTTAGAGGTATAAAGTTTTATTGTATACATTACATTTTGTTAGAAAGCTGCACATAACTCCGACTTAAAAAGATTATCAAACGCACGGCTCCGGTAGAGTTCGAATAATTTTTAAATACAAGTTCACAAATTTCAGACCATCTTAGTGTAATATCCAGTTCACTTTTTTCCTCACTTTATGTTACTTCATCATTTTTTATTGTAAATATTTTTTTCAGTGCAGAACTTTTCCATTTGGCTATTAATATACCTATATGCAATCTTGGTATGCAATATTAATGTACACTTGGGCTGGTTTTTTTTGTGTTTTCTTCAAAACGAGATAGTATGAAAGCTGAGAATAGTGATTAAACATGAAGTTAATTTTTTAACATTCTGGTATCAATCTAACAGCTTTTTGAAGGCAATAAAAAAGGAAACATATAAAGAATACTAGAAGTTATCAATACTAGAACAAAAAAAAATCATTTTTATTGATGTTCTTGAATCATAATTCACACACACACACACACACACACACACACACACACACACACACACACACACACACACACACACACACACACA
>JAUMHM010000049.1:19348311-19371182 GCA_032362435.1 Melikaiella ostensackeni
CGAGTTTGGATCGATTTTCGGGAAAGTATTGTCCAGTTCGAGCGTCGGATCTCCTTATTGCATTTTTTATTCAATTATTACATAAAAAATATAATTTTTTCCGAGAAAAACGGCCTGGTCCGCAAATCTTGTTACGCTTGAGATTACGAGTATGCATGCAAAAAACTAGACAAAATGGCTCCTTCGTTTGGGCTCAGTTTTACATTTAGGATTTCTCCACGATTTCGAAGGCCCTTAAGTTTCTTTGGTCTCACCGAAAATGTTTGTTCGACGCTCAACAATTTTGGTGAAAGTGGACACAACCTTTTTCATATTGGCTTTTTCTATATGATTTGTTATTTCTAAATTAGAAACATTGAAAATCGACCGAGTCGGCTAAAATCGGCTAATCGGTTAAAAAGTTAAGTGTTTTAAATTAAGAATTGGAGGTTCGAAAGCTTCCTGTTATCCTTTTTTGCCAACTTCAATTTAAAGATTGTTCTCTTGATTTGGATGTTATTCAATTTGTAAATTCTATTTTTTGACACTATATCAAACTCAGCCAATTAGATCTTTTAACAGTTTTAGAACTTATAATTTATAAACTTTCAAGATTTGAATCACAGTACATAAAAACAAATGCGTAAAGGTGTGACAAATAAAAATTGGTATTCCTTCATTTTAGGAAATTTTTTGTTAAGATCCCATTATCTGAACTCCAGACTTGAGTCTTAAATTCATACCAGTTGTGCTGAATTTAACGCCAACAATGCTTAATTACTTAATTCTTTCATTACAATAAAATAAGATCATTTGAGTAGTAAGAATAAATTTCAATTTGTGATTATTGTAAAAGTTGTCTAGCTATCTCTTTTTCACAGTAACAACAAACACCTTAAAATCATTATCATTAAATGCAGTAAAATACATTTGGATTCAAGAAAAACGTATCTGATTTTAAGTAAAATATGTCTGAATGTATAAGGCTCAATTCTGAAATTCAGATGGTGAGGTCTGCAATTCAGATGGTGATATCTCAAACTGAGACCAATTTCGTTTAAATTCAAACAAATTTTGCTGAACTTAATGCAAACGAGTGTTTAGAAAAATTCATTTTCTAACATTTTAAAAGTTTAAAGTAATAATCAAGTTATTTGCTTTACATGGACTCGAGCATTCAACTAAAAATGTTAATAACTTCTATTCTAATATTCGAAGGAAAAGAAGAATACTCAAACTTGTCACATTTTAAACTTGGTTTAAAAGTAATTTAGCAAAATTTGTCTAGTTTTAAGCAAAATTGGACTAAATTAAATAACCTTATTATCTGAAATTACGAACTGAGTCTTAAATTCAGCGAAATTTAACTCAAAATCAGATCAATTTTGCCTAAATCCAGACAAATTTTGTTGCATTTAATGCCAAACATTTTAAGGTGTAACAATTTTAGATTTACTTTCTTACCGTGTTAGTAAATTTTTTTTAAATAAAAGAAATAAACTTTCATTACTCATTTTTGATTTATTGGATTTTGATCAATTTAGTTAAAAGGTTAAGAAATTTCGCTGTGTAGTAAAATATAAACTATACCCAAAATAATGTTTCAGTAGAAAAAATAGTTGAAAATAATACTTAAAATTGTTGATATGCCTTAAAATGGTTGGCATTAAATTTACTAAAATTTGTCTGAATTTGAGACAAATTTATCTGATTTTAGTAACTAGGGCGCTACGCTTCTTCCGAGCGCTTCGCGCCCACCAACCCCCAAAATAGGTATATTATTGCTCACACATTTTTTTTACCATTTGCTATTAGAAATACATAAAAATAATTCTAATTCTTGAAAAAATTGGAAAAGGAACCCTTTTTAAAGTTATTTTATTTTACCTGGGAAGGGAGAAGCCTTGATGTACGGTTTATTATATTGCATGTTTTTTACTGTTTATGCATGTTTAATTTCTTCTCCAACATTCTGCTCGTGGATTGCTGTTTTCATCTATTGAAATAAAATAATTTTATTTTAAAGATCATACATTTTATTTTAATTTAAGATTGATTTTTAGCCAAATTTATTGAATTTTAGAAGATAATGAAAATTTTATAAATATTTATGTTAATTAATTAATCGCGGAAGGCTCTGGAGGGCCTCCTTAGAATTCCTGAAACAGCTTGACATGTATACCTTCATAAGGTTAGCATTAAATTCAGTAAAATTTGCCTGAATTTAAAGCAAATTTATCTGATTTTAAGTAACATTTGGCTGAATTTAAAACTCAATTCTGAAATTAGAATAAAGAAGTCTTAAGTTCAGATCAGTTTTTTTTTAATTCAGTCAAATTTTGCTGAATTTATGCCAGTGAATTTTAGAGCGCAACAATTTTTGGTATTATTTTTCTGTGATGATGCAGAAACCGAATTACTTTAGAAATTTCCTCGAATTTGATTGATATTATTGAATGAGTCCTATTTGGATTTTCGGTTTGTTGGAGGAACGAGGGTTCACAATACCTCTGCTCTGTCTAATTCATATTCAGATGTTTCTACCTCATATAGTTTACGATTATCCTCCCCTGCGGAAGAAAGGGAATGCAGATATGTACATCCTACGCCCCTAGGAACATACAATGGGATGAGAAAGCTGAAAGCAAATGCAGTCGAGGATGATTTGACAAATTTTCAATTGCAGGGGACATACAACATTCAAGTCGTTCCGCCTCGAAGGTACATTTCGGATGCAACATAGGCGAGCATTGAAATCACCATAAAAAAATCATCTACCGTCGGCGCAGGAGACTGGAGCTTTTAATTCCTCAGGAGTTAATGTACTGGAAAAGATATAAAAAAGGACCACTTTTACGACACCAGAATCCAAATTTTCGTGATGATAATCATAAGTTTATAAATTATAATATGTTTGTTTAATCTCATCAAGGAATCCAAAATAAGGGATTGTTCAATTTGAGATTTTTATTTGGATTTATTTTACACTTTGAAAGTTTCTACGATACAGATATAGGCAGATTTTGAATATTTAATAAATTGAGGGCCTTTCAATTAAGAAGTTTCAATACATTTTAAAAGGAAAGCTTCCAAATTGTTATGTTTAAATTTAGTCAAAAATCAAAGTATTGTTCAAAGTTTAATAAGATTGGTCATACATTCAAATTCAAATAATCCAGCAACCCTTAGAAAAATTTAAGGTGTTTTAAAAAATTGATTTCTACATTCTAAACAATTAACTTTTGGAAAGTTTCATCTCTCTTCCATAAACTTTCCAGATCGCATATTACTATATGTATATCAAATTTTGATATCGGGCTAAAAAGAAATAATGGGCATCACAGTGAACCTTGGAATATCGAACCGGTGCATATCATTCTGATTATCAACTTCAGATCAAAACGATCCACCTTTGCGGATCCAGAATTAATTTTCACACAATTTCATGTATATCTATCGAGTGGCAGTTGTTATTCTTTTTATTGAAAGTCGTGGGTTAGTCATAACCGATAATTTAGTTCAACTTGCAAACAAGCAGATAAATTTTCAACCAAAAAGATAAATATTTTGCCAAGATTAATTTTCTCCCAAGAAAGAAGAATTTTCAATAAAATGCATAAATTTTCAACCAAATAGTAGAATTTTCAAGCAAAAATGGAATAGTTAAATTCTCAGTTGAAAAATTAATGTTCATCAAAAAAAGAACTTTCCACAAAATAGTTCAATGTTCCATTACAGAGATACATTTCTAACTAAAATGATAAAACTTCAACCAAAAAAATGAATTTTTAACAAAGGAATGCAACTTTCAATCAAGTAGTTGAATTTTCAACCAAAGAATATTAATTCTCAACGAAAAATGTGATGGTGACTATTTCAACAAAAAATGATGCATTTTCAACAAAATAATTGAATCCTCGAACAAAACAGATTAATTTTCAACCAAGCAGTTGCATCTTTAACCAAAAAAGATGAAAATTCTACCAAAAGAGATGAATTTTCAAACCAGAAAGACTAACAAGAAAGATTTTTCACTCAATAAAAAACAATGTCAACCAAACTCCTGAATTTTCAAGCTAAACAAACGAATTTTCTACAAAACAGTTGAATTTCCAATCCGCAAATATGAATTTTCGGCACAAATTTAATTTTCAACGACAGATGAATTTTCTACTAAAACAGTTGAATTATCAAACATAAAAAAAGATTTTCATCAAAAAGTCAACTTTTTAACCAAAAGAATTAACTTTCAAACAAAAATAGTTAAATTTTCAGCCCAAAACTCGAATTTTTAATAAAATATTAAATTTTCAACCAAAGAGATGAAGTTTTAAATATAATTATGTCTTCATCTCGAATAGTTCAATTTCCAGTTAAAAAATCAATTTTCAATTAAAAAATATAAAATATTATATATATAATATAAAATATAATAAAATATCAATTTTCAACAAAAAAAAAAGATGAAATTGCAACTAGAAAAGACGAATCATCAGCAGAAATATAATAAAAAGAGTTTACTTCAACAGCATTTTTAACCAAAACAGATAAATTAACAAAAAATATAATTGTAGACTTTTCAACCTGAAAGGATTAAAGAATTAACTGTCAACCAAAAATAATTGAATTTTCTTGTTATGTTCTTTTAATTCAGTGCGCATTGACATGGAGAAATAAGAAAAATAAGAATTTTTAGTAAAATCCATAAATTTTCACCTAAAAAAGGTCAATTTTCAAGCAAGAATGAGAGGCTCAAATTTGCAATTGAAAAAATTAATTTAAAAAAAAAACGAATTTTCAACAAAGAAGTTCTATTTTCAACCAAAAGGATGGATTTTTGATTAAAAGTAGTTCAACTTTCGACCAAGTAGTTGAATTTTCAATAAAAAAAGAGCAATTCTCAACAAAAAATATAATAGTTGATATTTTAACCAAAAACTATTTCAATTTAAAATCAAAAACAGTTGAATTCAACCAAAAAAGACGAATTAAAAAAAAAGTTAAAGTCTCAACCAAAGCAGTTGCAATTGTTTGTTTGAAAATTAATCTGCTTTGGTTTTTTATCCAAAAAGATGATTTCTTAATGAGTAATGTAATAGATGAATATTCAACTACAAAAGACAAATTTTCAACAAGATTGTTTAATTTGAATCCAAAGAAATTAATTTTTATCAAAATACATGAATTTTCAGCTATAAAAGATCAATTTTCAACAAAAAAGTGCAATTTGAAACCGAAGAGATGAATTTTCAACCAAGAAGATTAATTTTTTACCAAAAAAAAGACGAATTTTAAACAAAATATATAAATTTTCAACTAAAAAAGATGAATTTTCAACCAAAAATATCATAGTCGAATTTTCAATTGAAAAAAATAATTTTCAACAAAAAAAATGAATCCTCAACTAAAAGTGTACATAAATATAAACTTTGGACGAAAAAGTTCATTTTCATCCTAATAGTTGAATTTCCTACCAGAATAGTTGAATTTCTAACTCAAAAAGACTAAAAAAGATAAGTTTTTAACCGGAATTGCAATAGTTAAATTTTCTGTTAGAAAAATTAATTTTTAACAAAAAAAAAACGAATTTTCAACAAAATAGTGAAATTTTCTTCCGAAGAGATGAATCTTCAACCAATCAGTTGAATTTTCAACTTAAAAAGATAAATTCTCAACCAAAAATTGTATAATTAAATTTTCGGTTAGAAAAATGAATTTTTAAAAAACAAAAAAAAATTTTTTTCCATTCCAAAAGTGTTTATATACCTCTGGAAGATTAGCAATTCACAGGAAAAAATAATGTTCAAAATGATACGGGAATCAATATCATTTTGATATGCAATAAAAATGACACCGAAATCAAGAGCATTTTCATCGGCCGGAATTACTGATCGATTTTTGAGGTCATAATGATTTGATTCAGGTTCATGTATGATCAAGTCAAATCAAGATGGCCGGCGTTCTTGGAGTACTTTAGCTCATATGGGAGCTTTTTATGATTTCTGATCGTGCAGTGTACTTGAAAAGTTAGAAAATAACAAAACTTGGTAACAGGATATATCTTCTGTGAAGTATAGTTGTCACTTGCGCGCGGTTAAACAAAATATTTAAGTTATGACATCCGCGCCAAAAACTGGCGGCCATTTTGTTTAGCCTGACACATAACCCTGAAAGTAGATCAAAATGATCCGAATGAACAGATCATTATGATCTGATAGTCAAAAGATCGCTGGAGCAAAATGCTCTGCAATAAAAATGATCCTGTTTTTTACTGTGTCTACACAGAAAACATCTGGAGAAGCTAAAAAGGACTTATATTTATATTTTAGACAAAAGAAAATTACATGAAGTTGCCTCGACAACAGTATGAAGTGAAACCTGAAAAAAATCGTTTATTAGAGAATAAGCGGACAAATATCATTCTACAATGAAAATAAAGGGATACATATTTCACAGTTTCGCGTATTTCATCTGAGAAATTTTCTTACAAGAAATACATGTGGAATTATTTTTTTTTCTGCATGGGAGGGCGGAAAAACAAAATGATTCTTATCTAGTTTTCCGTCTCATAAATTTTAAAACTGTGTATTTTTGTACAAAATCACGAAATGGCATAAGAAGCCAATTTTGTTTTCCAAAAATAAGTTTATAAATCAAAGTTGATATATGTGTTCTTTCATATACCAAAATTTGCCATGATTTGAAAACTTGTCATAAGGGTCATCTAATATGTGAATATAGGTACAGAATGATAGAAAACTTAGTCAAAATCTCGGTCAAAATTATAGAACTATGTGGCCATTTTTTACAATGTGTCAGGGAGGTAAAAAATTTTGTTTTAATTTTCTGCGTTTGAAGGCGGAAATAACAGATGGTCCTTATTCACTTGTCGCACTCATAATTTTAAAATTCATTTTTTTCCAGTGAAAGGAGATATGATTTTTACATGTGTGTAAAACAGTTATTTAGAATCGCAGCTCGAAATTTCATGACATATTATAATGGTCGTAAGTGATAAAAAACATTGTTAACTTTCATAATATTGTGTACTTTGAAGTGAATATTGTGTGTGTGTAATATATATGGCAATATTTGAAGAAATCGAGACATTTTCGAATTTTCACGCACTCTGTTCTAGCGACATCATCAATACACATGTACGTTAAAATTCAGTAGCGGTAGTGCGTACTTGCTTCACATACTTGTATCTTAAATCCAATATAGATTTTTTTAACATTGATATAAATGTTAACTTTGAAAGTAACTTATGAATAATTTGATTTTCAATCATCCTACTGGCATTGTCGACTCAAATTAATACACACAATGTACTTCAGTAATGGCTATTTGTCATCACAGTATACAACCCCAATTAATCATCCATTCAACACATAAAAATTCACTTAAAAGAATTCATTCTAAGACTTGATTCACAAACTAATTCTAATACACGATATATTGTATCCTACATACTTTCTAAACAAGTGTATTATAACTTAATAAATTATTCATTCAAATGAAAGAAGTGTTTAAGCTGACACACTTGTTTGAAAGCATTAGTTTCTTTTTCACCTTTTCCATACTTGTTTCTCGACAGAAAACTAATCGATGACCACTTGTGAAAGCCTTCGCATAAAAACTGTTACAAACGGATAAGTGTCGACAAGACCATTGATTTTTTTTCGAAAGAGGAATGTGCGTTACGGGAAATTAGTATCAAGGTAATCCTTAATTGGTTAAATTAATTCTCTTAATTGATTCTTTCCAGTTGCATGTGTGTCGATGCAGCCATTAAGCTTGTATGTAAGATCATGTTCCCTTATATATCTTCTTCTACGAGTCTTCGATCCGGTAGCTTTTTTACTCGTTACGAGCCTGCGCCTAGAAAATGGGTGGACATGGCTATTTATTATTTGGTAGCGAGCCGACGTCCTGTCTTTTCATACGATAGCCTCTCCTATACCTTTCACCGTGCACCTAGTCCAGTCAACGGGGAACAAATTTCCCTTTGAGCAAAAAAATTCGACATAGTAGAATTTTTTTACATATACGTTGGGGATAGCTTTATAAACATAATGTAAAATATCCCCATCCATATGTGTACGGCTACGGCCACCATATTGGCAAATGTTAAACAATAACTGGTTTTTGAAAACAACTCGACAATGGTTGGTACTAGGTGAAATATGGTTGTGTTAAAAAAGGTTTAGAATTTAGTAGTACTTTGGAAATAGATCGGGCGGTTCGAACTCGAGCTGATGCAACTTCATAAGCAAAAAAAAATCGACCAACTCATTTGCATTAAAAATAGAAGTACAAAATTACCTCAACTTTGTTATACAATTTGAGTTACTTAAGGGAACGTTTTTGAGGTGAAACTTCTTTCAACTGTTCCTCTATATTTGTACAATATGTTTCCAAATTTTCAGGTCAAGATAATAATATTTAAGGCCTCTTTTAAAGCATCAAACAAGTAAATTTGAAAATTGAGGCCAGAATGTAGGTAGCAGAGGTGATTATGAGTTATAATGGCAATACTGGCAGCGGGGGTATATATATTTTCGGGGATTATTTCAGATTTTTTCAGATTATTTTCAGATATTATTAAATAACATAATCTGGAAAAAAATCCCAGAAATTTTAGCAACCTTTAAAGAAAAAATTAATTACAGGCAAAATGATCGTTTCGGGAGAATCATCCTTATATTGAGTGGAAAAAGATAAAAATCAAAAGTAGACTTCAATATTTTAGAGTTAAGGATTTGAAAAATCACTTCAAACTCTGTCCCAAAAGTTTTTTGTCTGATCACGCTGCATTGTTATTTTAGGATGAAACTTGAAAATAATTAATCAAACTATTTATAATGTGGGCTAAAATCTTTAAAATATAATTACGAAGATTCTGGTGCAGTTAAATCGATTTATCAGCATTGATTCCAAATAACAGTAAATAATGGCCGCTATTTTTTATAAAATCTGCGGTAATGCTCCATATTAATGTATCATACCATAAAATGAGAAAATATTTTGAAACTCTAAAGTCAAAATCAAATAAATCGTGAAAATGGTGATTTTTCCCGTATTTTCAAATGTTTTTATCTATTTTGCATAAATGATTTTTTGAATTTTTTTGTTTAATCATAGCATGTAATGTCACGCGACCTTTAGCATTGTGTAAAATTTACATCTATCACGAATAGATAGATTCCTTGATTTCTTAATTTTTTATTTTACACCCTTGGGCTACTCATAATTTAAATAAATATATATATTTTAGCCGGTTTGGAAATTTTGTTGTTTTCGGAAATCTGATTTCCTAAAATGGTCTACTTTTTGGCAATCGCCAATAAATAATGTTTTTCTTTTTTTGAAGGTTTAAATATAAACCTTCGAATAAAACTTATTTATATTGTAGTCCTCAAAATTGAGCAATTTTAATGTGAGAACCTACCAAATAACGCAATTTTACATTTTTAGCATTCTAATTGAAACAAATCTTGCAAGTTGTCAAGTTCTAAAACAAAAACAGTTACACATTCAAATAAGCTTTTAAAATTTATCAAATGCAGATTCGATAATGTCTAATTTAATTTTAAATACAACAATCTTTAATTTAATCGAATGAACGATTTGAAATTGGATGCGTTTAAAATTGAACAGCTTGAAATGGAAATATTCAAATGTATACCATTTGAAATAGAAATATAAAGTTGGAAGAAATTCAGTTTAACGAGTTTTGAAAACATCAAGTTTCATGCTTATTTAAGTGCTTCAAATTTTCAATTGTTCTATTTTTAATTTTGGTCATTTGAGATTTTTCAATGTTTAGTAGTTTCAGAATAGAATTTTTCAATGTTGCACGCTTTTAAATAGAAATTGTAAATTTCCCGTGCTTTCATTTAAATTATTTTAAATTACAGTTTTACATTTTCGAATCATTCAAATTTGATAAGATAAATTTTGAATGCTTGGAAGATTAAGATGATCTAATTCTGAACGTCTTGGAATTGAAATTGCTTCAATTTTTAATACAACAATTGTTTTTAACCTTTATATTTAAAACCAAGTGATTTTAATTATTTAATTACAAAATTTCCCATTTAAAACTTTTTCTATATAATACTTTTCAGAATTTGAGCTTATTCAATATTAAAGGTTTCAGATATAAAATTGTTTAATTTAATTGCTTGGACATTTCAATTTTAAGACGGTTTCATTGCAAATTTATCAAACTTTAAACATTTTGAACGTTGCAAATTTTTCAAATTTAAAAAGCTGCACATTTTTGAATTGAGAAATATCCAACGATGAATTATATATTTGACATCTAAGAGTTTTATATTTTGATCGATTTTATATTACAATTTTTAAAAAAATTACATTGTGCTAATTACAGACTAAAACAATATTAAGAAAGTAGCAAAATAAAAAAAATAAAATAAAATAAAAAAAGCTTCAAAGAAAAATGTTCAAGCTTCTAGCACGTCTCATTGATTTTTTAAAGGCTTCCAAAAAGTGACAAAAATGCGTTTTTTGACCTTTTGATCACGTTTTTCAAAACAACCAGACATGCTAGAGCATTTTCTCAACGGCTTCTTAAACTAAAGAAAAATCCTATAAGAGTCACCCAGAATGATATAGAAAGGAAAATAATCATGTCGGACGCTATCAACCAAATATTGGCCATTACTGCACTTGGACATAGACAGCATTGCATTGACTCTTAATTATTCCGCAAAATAAAAAAATTAAAATAACGCCATTGAAAAAGTATGTGAAGAATGAGCTAGTTTGCATTGTCTGTCAACATGTGCCCACACATTCGCTTTAATCATTGTCCTGCATTCTCACGCAACTGACAATGAAAGTAAGAGCGCCTGATCGATATAGAGAATGCTGCCTCGATTCTGACAAGGAAAAGCCGGATGATCAATTTATTTCGAGAACTTCCAAGATATGCAAGAGTTGGGCAACTGAGATTACGAGATCAAACTAATCGCTGTTATGTTTAGATAGAAAAGGCGGACTCTGGTACGTAACTTTTCAGTAGTCCATTCAAGTGTCTCTCGGCGAGTTCTCTTCTATCTATACCCAACACATTAAGGAATCGAATCGCTCTCTCAATTTACTTGATGAAATGTATTTGATGTGATTCTTGCATGTCTTATAAGTGATATAACAAGAGAAACATGACATGACATGTCAAAACATTTAGATATCGCTTTAGACATTATCGTTTGTAATTTGCTGAGATGGTTGGGCATGTCGAGAGAATGAATGAAGGACGTTTAACGGAGCAAGTGTATTTAGGTTAAGGTGAATGGTACCGTACCCAGAGGCGGACCGGAGGAAGAATGGTTGGAAAGTGTGAATGAGACTCTGAAGCGTAGGTATAAAGAGTCGTAGAAACGCAAGAGCGTGTATGTAAAGGTGTATTGATTTGAAGGAAGCAAAAGATGTATGGAAGGATAGGGATGTATGGAGGACAATTACTTATAAGAAGAAGAGTGGCGCCTGAAACGAAAGATTTTGGATAATAATGAACCCTTGTGGACATTCATAATATCTTTAACTCATCAGGCACTTGACTTAGTTCGTGGCTGATGATAAAACACCGGGTTCACCCGACAAAAAAGCTGAGAAAAAAAATACTGTCTGTTTTAATTAGGAACTAAGATAAATCATTCTAGATTCAAGAGGTTGATCTCATCTCTGAAGATCTTTAAATTACAAGTATTTTAATTTACCATTTTTAGGAACCTCGTTTATATTTAATCGCAATTAAGCTTCTTCATAATTGGATACTATTCGTAGAAATTTCTCGCCCTCTAAGAAACACATAATCGAGTCTTTCTTAAAAATATGCGGATTAAAAAACATGAATTCAGTGAAAAGAAATTGTGGTTTTTAAAATTTGATTCGCGCACATTAATAAGCCGCAGCCGTATCTGATTTACACAAATATTAATCAGAATTCCTTAAAAATTATTTATCGACCACTCCCCTGAATCTGTCCCTCATCTTTTCAGTGAAAATTCCTTCATTTTTACGACGACTATAAAAACCGCTCTTCCCTTAATCACTCATTATTTTATGTAGGCTTAATTTCGCCACTTCAGTGCTCAATGAAAAAAACCGGATCGTTACCATATAAGCTCACATATAATATCGGCTTATAAACTGAATCCGCATTTTTGTTGTCGTACTTTTTAAAATTCGTGTCTTGGTGATGAATTTATGGATCGTTCAATAAAATTCGAGTGAAGTTCCGTTGTCATGTAAAAATTTTCGGACCAGTTCAAGTCGTTCGGTTTGTATAATGCACACGTGGGTCCCATACGGCTTGTGGGATTTATATTTACGTACCGGTATGTGTACTGTATGAGTATGTATTTGTGTGTTTTAAGCGCGTATTCACATTTACATACACCCATCGAGAATCATATCTAACAGCATCCGGCCTTGGTAAAGCCAACTTCAATTTGTCCCAAGGGATAATCGAGATTAGGGAAGTGGCAACCCGCCACGCCATCGAGATGTTAACCACTTGGGAGAATAATAGTAATCTACGAGCTCTCCAAAGGGCTAAAATGCTCAACCACTTTCACAAGCAATTTGTTTTATTATTTCCATATCAGTATGATTGCAGATACTATAATTTTATCATTCCATTTATTACTCTGTTATCTCATCCAATTTTTATTGATGTTGTTTTAAAGTTCCTATTTCTTTCATCTCTTTTCATATAGGAACTTGTACTCAACTTTCTATTAGGTCAATAAAGTAGGGACTCTTGCACTATTATATGATTCTTAACAATGAACACCTGTGTAATAACATCTTCTATTTTTAAATTTCTTGCGCTTGGTTTACACTCTGTGGAGCGTTTGCTCGATTTCCTCGTCTCTTATTTATACAACTCATTATTCACTTCCACTATACCTCACTCGGAGAATTGTCAACAAAGGATCCTCGAAGATTACGAGGCATATTTCCGAGTTCAGTCAACTCAGAAAACCTCATTTTTCTCGACAGATGATATGCAGTTTACAAATTTTGGTCACTTCCAACTGATTCTGAATGAAAATAAGACATGGTAAGGGTAAGTAAGGGATGTGTAGAAGAAGGGATACATTTTAGATCAATCTAGAAGAGCTTCATAGAGCCATCTTACATATATCATATTCTTTGAGAACCTACCCGTTACTGACTTTGTCCATTAGCATTTTACCGCATATATTCTATAGAATTTAAATACTTCATAATTACAAACCGTCGTCGTGCTTTTGAAGCCTGAAAGATTCTAATTTGAGAATTTTTTCAGCTTTGCAGACATGTCTTTCGTCCCAATTTCTCAATAATAAAAAAGGGCATCTTTGATGATTACTGGCACGAAAGAAACACGTAATTCACCATAGAAAGAGCGTGAAAGCACAAGCCCTCGCCTCGTATATTATCCTGCCTCTTAGCGGTTGTCGGAAAGAATCGAGATAAATTTATTACGATTTGAGCAGCACTGTTCAAGAGAGAATGAGAAAGAGACGCACACATATGGTAATATGGACTGCGGATGAGTTGACGGCAGGATGTCACATTATGTGGCATATGACCCTCCTATCATATCTTCCACTCACTCCGACGCCGAAGATTGTGTCTAATGAAAACGGCCGTTGCAGACTCTAAATTATAAATTAAAACGAGTCATCAACGCACTTAGGGGCGGCATTACTATACAGTGGTATAAAGCAGATCAGCAATTTTATTTCAGAGGAAAACAACTTGAAAGTTTCAACGATAATGTGTGGCTAACAAACGCATCTACTGGGCTTACACAATGCACATAAACTGAGATGGTCATAAATTATAGGACGATGGATCTTTTTTTACTTCGTTATCGACTCTTCTTTACAATTTTATTGACCCATCATTTCGAACTTACTAGACTAACTCAAGTTGCTAGGAACTCTCGAAAAGTTATATTTTTAACGATTATTGCAGTTCAAAACATTTATAAATTATGAAAATAAGAATGAATACTTTAAATTTGAGAAATTTCTTCAAATATTTATGAAGTGTATAAGAAACGTGGTCTACTTACAATTTTAAATGTGAAAAATTTCACAACATTGCTTGATTCTAATTTCGGGCTGATTTTTACTTATAGAGGCAAACTTGAAGACTTTTACTTTGGACACTTGGAATTTTGAATATTTCCGAGAAATACTTTGTCGAACAAAATTCACTCACAGATTAAAATAATATTCATCAGTTACTATAAGAAAATGAATTTAATGGTTGAATCATTTATAAAAATGCTGAAATTTGTATAATTTTATAGCTTCAAGACGAAAAAATTTGTAATCATAATCTTATTTGAAGACCCTGTGCGACATGATTTCTTTCCTTCAAATCATTCGGGGTGATTCTTATAAGATTTTTTCGTAGATTAAGAATCTATTGAAAAAAATGCTCTAGCATGTTAATTTTTCCAAAAACGGGTTCAAAAGCTCAAAACCCGCTTTTTTGGCATTTTTTTGGAAACCTATAAAAAATCAATGAAACGTGCTAGAGTCTTCCACGTGAGCTTAAATCAAAGTTTGAACATTTTTCTTCAAAGCTCGTTATTCAGCATAATAGCTTCAAAGTAAAAGGTTGAAGCTTACGTTTTTACCCACGTGGAAGATTCTAGCAAGTCTCATTGATTTTTTATAGGCTTCCAAAAAGTACCAAAAATGCGTTTTTTTTTAACTATTTGACCCCGTTTTGAAAAAAAACTAGATATGCTAGAGCATTTTTCTCAACAGATTCTTCATCTGCGGAAAAAATCCTATTAGAATCGTCCACAATGAAAAGAAGGAAAAAAAGTCGAAATATGGCGGACAGTGAAAAATTTCAGCTTAAATATTTCCAATTCCCGAACTAAAAATATCAAGATTAGAAATGAGAACACTTTCATAGGATGAGAATCAATGAGGCCAGTTTTTGGGTATAAGGAAATGTCCTAATTTTTCAGTTAATGAAAGTGAAAGTATATTTTAGCTCTTCAGAAGCAATTTTTCTACTTATTAACTACTTTTATCTGATATAAAAGGTGCTTTATGTATCGTACTTTTCAGCACAAAAAATCTCAGAAACAAAAATGAAATTGCGTTCAATTATTGAAGACATGCCTTGCTTGGATAAAGTAGACAATATCAACTTTTAAGTATTGCAATTTTGAAATTAATTCCGAAATTAAAAGCTTAGAGTTTTGCGATTTAAACGCGTTCTAATTTTTTTCAATTTTATCTAATCTAGAAACCGTTACAATGCTTAGTTTTCTGAATGTATGCATGTTTAAAGGAATTTAAGAGGGAACTTTTAAATTCAAATAAAATTAAATGTAATTTAGATTCAAATTAGATTTGATTGAATTAGCCCAAGAGGAGGATTACATCAACTCTGTAACGGACATTTCTATTACTATTCTATTCCATTATGAATAACTTTGGAAATAATAAATATGAGTTGATGTTCTTGGCCTCACTTTGAAGCCGAAATTTTACAGTTTTTTAAATAAAATACTTTTAATATCTGTCATGCTTGAAATTTAGATACAGAATTTAGAATAAGGTAAAAAGCCCAGTCTTCGCCAGCTTAAGCTATTTGGTTACGTTTGGAAAATGTATTAAATTTTAAACAAGTTAGGGTGCAAAGTAATTATCATTGATAGAATCTGTAATTATTTATGATTAATATGCCCTTGTATTTTTTTCTAAATACTTGTTCATATTTTTCAAATAAAATAGTATAAATAAAGTGCAACAAAAGCCCAGTCATCGCCAATCTGCCATCATTCTTAGCTTACCTAATTATCGCCAAGTCTGCAGGCTAATCTTCGCTAAGTGAATAAAATGTATTTAAAAATCATTGGAATTCAAAAAATTACTTTTAAAGATTACGCTGCAACTACAAAAGATTCAAATTCAGAATTATACTCCCAATTATCACACTCTTCGCAGTTATTTTATTATGTTTTTCACAATTCTAACCATGAAAATAAGTGTTCTGTAAACAACTGTCGGATTACACTTTTAAACTTTTCTTATCGAAACTTCAAAAAGTGTACTTCTCTGATTGACCAGTTCTGTATGGCAATATCTGGTCAGCATTGGTGCTGTCTGTCAAACCCCAATTATCGCCTAGCAAATGAGTATTAAAAAAGGTTCTGAAACGTTACTTTAAAGATTGTTTTACAAAAAAAAAAAAATAATTTTCATCCTCTTTATTAATAAGCATGTATTTCTTTACTTATTTGCGAAAATTTGAGACCTGTTCTTTTTACATCATGGCGTAAGAATTTTATGTTTTTTCTGCCAAGTCAGGAGTTTTCTCAAATAACATTTTTTTCTTTCGTTCACTTAATAACACTATAATATGTGTCACTGTGTTCATAAATGTTGAAAATCGCTTGAAAATTTGATTAAATAAAATCTTGAAATGTTTATTCTTTCTTTTTTTTCATAAAAATTTGCCAATTGGCGATTAGAGGGGGTCTCGGCGATGACTGGGTGTTTTACCTTACTTTGTAATGACCCTCTAACTTGAGTATTGAGAAATGTGTATATTATTCTCATCGTTATTGCTAATTGAATAAAATTATGTAATTTATATTATTTACAGAATGTACTCTTCGAAATTATTAAAATTCACAAAAGTTTTCGATTTTGCTACACTTTAAATAGAACTATTTCTTTTTCTTAAGCATAAACCTTTGTTTCTTAAGACAAAACTTTTTTCCACTGTTTATAAATAACGTGAAACTAGATAGACATCGAATCGTGAAGGAATTTCTGTCTTTACAAAACTCCTTGACGAGTGTCCAATATTAATTAATAGCTTTTAAAACTTAACCTTCATCTGAACATAATTATACATTTCGCCAGCTAAATATACAATTTGACATGAAAATTTACAATAGCATATTGAAATTTGTCAAAATCAATGAAAGCGACAGCAATATTCAATTACACGTTTGCAAATCGAAGTATCGTATCATTTAATTGCAGTTTATGACCAAGGTGTGTGTATGAAAATGAACCTATGCGTGCAGTACGTACATTATGTGTTTTCAAAGTATCACGATAAACTGTTGCATGACGTGCTGCAACCTGCAAAAATCAATAACGTGTTATACATACTGATTGAACTAAGCAAGTGCAACAGAAAACTTGTCACAACATTGTTAACAGTAAAATTTTTACTGAAAAAAGAGGATGTATGAGTTTCAATTTCTTCTTTTGCGATAAAGAAGACATTGATTTTGATAGTGACAAACAGCAACCAGTTTATGATCGCTTGCTTCTTAAGTCATAATTGTAATTCTCGTTTAGCTGGACTTTGGTCAGTGCAAAACGTAAACTCCACTTCCTCAGCAAATGATCTTTGTTTCAGAAAACACTTGACAGATATGCTCTGCAACTTGATTTCCATGAAAGTCATTAATGCTTTTTGCGACTAGGAAACGTTAAAGAATTCTTATCTTAAATATTATCAAGAACCTCAGTTAATTAGATGAGCTAGCATAGCAAAAGCTTCCATCTTCTGTGAGATAACTACCCTGCTTAAGGGGATATTTACATGCAAATCTGATCTTGGATTGATCTCACTCCAGGGGAGAAAGTGCGAAGTACATATCCTCTCTTTTAATGTAGCTTGGATGATAGTCATGTGATCTGCGAGCAATGCGATTGGCTAAAAGTTACACGTCTTCTTAACTGTGAGTGGCTCTCTATGCATAAAAGCGCGTTTACTCAAACTCGGGAAGTTTTGCTTACGTAGGAAGCGATAGTCATAATAATACACTTATCGCTCTGTAAGGAACATTCATATGCTGGTGAAGTAGAAATATTTAGATAACATGCAAGTCCCTTGCCCCTCGTTTTTAAAAGAAGGTTTTTCATTGGCATTTTATTCGTATTTCGAAAAATGAATTTTCGATTGAACGTTAATCATAAGTATTAGTCGTAGTTCATTTATAGTTCAAAATTTTGGGTACAGTCATTTCATGGTTTTCTATACAGGGATGGTTCTCAACCACCGCGAACTAACACACTAGAATGATTTTCAAAATTCAAAAAACAAATCAAATTTTGAGTTGTCTCGAAAACGGTGTGAGAGACGTGACAACTACAAAAATGTACAAGGTTTTATATAGGGAGATGATCCTCGACCACCCCAACTTAACTTCTTGCTTGACTGATTCATAAGCTTTGAAATGAAATGTTGCGGTTGGACTTCGGATTGATTAAAATGGAGAAATTCATTTTTTCTGTGGGACATGGGAACGAGGATGACAAAGGCAAGTGATTCACGAATCACTATGTATGACATACTCACGTTTTTCTCGCGGGCCTTTTCTTGTTATCTATGAATAAGGTATCGTTCTTACAAACGCATCCTAATGTCAAGGAACATGAAAGCACGAACAACGTGAACGTGCCTTTAGGAACACGAGACGATTGAAATTCATAGACTCGGCTCAGTTTCCATTGTGTTCCATTGTCCGCAGTTGTATAATAATGAACACTTGTTGCCGTAAGCTGCATTGGAACTTTATCGGGATGAAGCACCTCGACGATCAGCCCTAACTTTGTTTTTTTTTTCTCGTTCCCCCATTCCTTATAGGCAAGAACCCGTGTTTAAGTGAATTTTTCTAAAAGAGCCATTTACAACCAGAACTTTCCATATTTGGCCTGAGCAAGGGTTTACTCACAAGAAATAATCAATTAGTATTGCACCGAATGAATCTCTTCAAAAACAGCTTGTTTTTAATTAAATCGAGCTTTAAACTACCACTCTTTTCTTTCTCCTTCAAAAAAAAAATGCTACTTTTGAAACTTTTTTGAATGCTATGAAACATTATAAAGAAAAGTTTGAAAGCAGTGATAGGTAAGTTACTTTTTGAAAGGAAATACTCTGGAACCTCCATTTAACCACCCTCCATATACCGTGTACGTAGAATTTCCGCCGGCTCGCATTCTTGATAAGGGGGTCCAAGGGCCCGAGAGAGACGTGCTGTGAGCTCAGCGGAATTCAGTAGTTCCGTAGCCACAAAGCGGGCAGTTCGAACAATCGCGTACATATTTCGCATTTATTTTTAAATACACGAGAAAAATTCTCTTTCCATTAATTAGTCTTCATTGTCAAAAAGGTCCATCCTTAATGGTAACAAAAATCTACATTTGTACAGAATACAGTTAATTAATTTATTATATATTCTTACTGAAAATGGTTCACACGGCCCTGATTGTTTACGTCATAGAAATTCTTGGAAGAGCCTCACGGTCATTGTAGGCCATACCCGAGACCGCCGTTAAATGAAAGTTCAAGTGTAGTTGTCGTTACCGTTAGATCACGAAAAAAGTAAATAGTTATAGTGATCGTTACCGATTCAGAATATAACTTCTTGTTCGCTACTTTTTTAGTTACTATTGTGGTTTACAAAATTTAATTTTTACACAACTTCATTTATATCTGTCCAGTGACATTTGTTGAAAGTCGTAGGTTAGTCATGACCAACATAGTATTTCTAGAACGTTGCAAGATGAATTTTCAACCAAGAATGGAATAGTTAAATTTTCAGTTAAAAAATTAATGTTTAACCTAAAAAAATGAAATTTTAACAGAGGAGTTCAACTTTCAACCAAGTCGTTAAATTTGCAAGTAAAAAAGGTGAATTTTCAAACAGGAAGATTAGTTTTCTACCAAAAAAGATGAATCCTCAACAAAATACATGAATTTTCTACTAAAAAATAGACATTTTCAACCAAATACTTGAATCTTTAACTAAATAATATGAATTTTAATCCAAAAATAGAGTTTTTTTCAATAAAATAGTAAAATTTTCAACGGAAGAGATGAATTTTCGACTATAATGGTGAATTTTCAACCAAAGAGTTGAAATTTTATCTATAAAGATAAATTTTCAAGCCAAACAGTAGAAAATTAATGTATAAACAATAAAGTGAGTTTTCAACAAATCAGTTAAATTTTCATCCAAACTTCAAAGAAATGCATTTTCAACTAAAATGATGAATCTTCAACCAAAAAAATGAATTTTTAATAGAAGAGTTCAACTTTCAACCAAGTAGTTAAATTTTTAAATATAAAGGTGAATTTTCTACCAAGAAGATTAATTTTCTATAAAAAAGATGAATCTTCAACAAAATACATGAATTTTCAACTAAAAAAGAGACATTTTGAACAAATACTTGAATCTTTGGCTAAACAATATAAATTTTGATCCGAAAATGAAATAGTTAAATTTTCAATAAAAAAAAAGAAAATTTAACAAAATAGTTAAATTTTACGAAAGAGATAAATTTGTAACTAAAATGATGAGTCTTCAAACCAAAAAATGAATTTTTAACAAAGTAGTTCGACTTTCAAACAAAAAAGATTTTTTAAAAATCAAAAACAATAGATTTCAACCAAAAAGACGAATTTTCAACAAAACAGTTGAATTTTAATCCGAAGAGATGAAATTTCAGCCGACAGGATTAATTTTTTACCAAAAAAAAATTGTTAAATTTTCAATTGAAAAAATTAGTTTCTAACGAAAAAAGATAAATTCTCAACAAAAAATGTAATAATTGATATTTCAACCCAAAAAAAAAGATTTTGCTTTTAAATCAAAAATAGTTGAATTCAACAAAAAAAAAAAAAATTTTCAACAAAAGAGTTACATTTCCAGTCAAGAGAGACAAAAATCAAACAGTGAAAATTTTCAGGCGAAAAGGCGAAATTTCTTCAAAATATTCGAATTTTCAACCCACAAATATGAATTTTCAACAAAAAAGTTAATTTTCAACTAAATAATTGAATTTTCTACCAAATTTCTTAGATTTTCAAACCAAAAAGAAGAATTTCCAAACGAATAGAATGATTTTCTATCAAAATCATTGAATTTTGAACAAAATAATTAAATTTTCAAACAAATAATAAAATTTTCAACTAAAGAAGATGAATTCTCAACCAAAAATAGTTGGATTTTCAACAAAAGAGATGAATTTTCAACTTAACTGTTGAAACGTCAGCTGGAATAGTTAAATTTTTACTTGAAAAAATTAATGTTCAAGCAACAAGAAAATGAATTTTCATCTCTGAAATAACTTTTTTTCAAGTGTTTCTATAGATTTTCGAACATTTTGAATTCCATGGTGGGAGAAGAATTGCAATTTTCCTATGTTGGACTGTAGATCTCTATGGCTATCTACCGCTGCAATTCAAATAGTGAAAATGAAAAAATGGTTGCAGAAGCAATAAAATTGATTGATTGTCGTAAAGAAGACATGTGAACTACATTTCGAAAGTAACTAAAAAAGTGACAATTCTTATAGTTACTATTACTAAAAAAAATGTAACTAGTTACCAATTCGTTATTTATTTAAAAAAATAACTTTGTTATCACTTTACCAAAAAAAGTAACTAGTTACTTCCCATCACTGTTTGAAAGTTCATGAGCACCGGAAATCGCAGTTATGTTACCCCTGGCGCCATGCGATTGTGCGTTAATCGTGCATGCCCTGGTTCTAATTGCTTGTAATTGCGCGTTACTTAACGTCAATTACCTTGCGTCCGATAGTGAAGAGATGCGACTCTCTCTAAGTGGATTATCTTCGCCTTTATATCTTGGAAGTGAGTCCAAGTACGCTGGTCATTTGTCATGATATTATTATCACTAATTGACTGCGGATACATGAAAACAATAATTATTCGGGCCTAATTGCTGTACTCTTTTGACTGCATGTAATTTTCCAATCAGCAGTTCTTCATCCACAGTTAACCAGCGTGAAAAAATGACCGCTAGCCATCTAACCCATGCAGCACTTAGAAGACGATTTCAACACATTTCTTACCAACATTTGATAATTTTTAGAGGCAAAAGAACCATATTTTCGAGTTCTGCCTTGATCAAAAGCAATTAAATGGGTCCAGACAATCATTGGAGGTCTTTCACGTAACTTCTTTGGATAAGTTTACTTCCTGAGGATTATTCCGAACACCAGGTCGACTTCAGATTTGGTCCCGATGTCCGGGTATCTGTGACAAAACTTCTATGAAGATGTTTACTTTCTGAGAATTATTCTGAAAAATAGGTCGGCCTCAGATGTTGTCCCGATTTTCGGGTGTCTATCGTTCAACTTCTTAGGACAAGTTTACTTCCTAGGAACGATTCCGAACACCAGATAGACTTCAGGTGTCGTCCCGATGTCGTCAAGTTGTCTTTCTCTCAAATTCTTAAGAGAAGTTTACTTCCTAGGATTGATTCCTAACACCAGATCGACTTCAGGTGTGGTCCCGATGTCCGGGTATCCATAACGAAACTTCTCCGAAGATGTTTACTTCCTAAGAATTATTTCGAAAAAACAGGTCGGCTTCAGGTGTCTTTCCGATTTTCAGGTGTCTTTCGCTCAACTTCTTAGGACAAGTTTACCAGCTGGGAATGATTCCGAACAACAGACCGACTTCAGGTGTCGTCCCGATGTCCGGGTGTCTGTGACGTAACTTCTTCGAAGAAGCTTACCACAGGAGGATTATTCCGAACACCAGGTCGATTTGAGATGGCGTCCCGATGTCCAGGTGTCTTTCGCTAAACGTCTTCGGAGAAGTTTACTTTCTGAGGATTATTCCGAACACCAGATCGACTGGTGTTGTCTCGATGTTCGAGTGTCTTTCGCGCAACTTTTCCGAAGAAGTTTATTTCCTGAGAACAATCCCGAGCACCAAATCGCCTTGTCGTCAAGATTTTTGGGTGTCTTTCCCTCAACTTCCTTGGATAAGTTTACTTCCTGAGGATTATTCCGAACACCAGGTCGACTTCAGATTTGGTCCCGATGTCCGGGTATCTG
>JAUMHM010000049.1:19408166-19427619 GCA_032362435.1 Melikaiella ostensackeni
CCGGGAACGCCGACTTTACATGAGTGGAGCGTTAACCAATTACGCCACCGAGGCCGCAGTAGATCGTTTCTCATTCCGGGCCGAGGTAGATTTTTTCTCATTGCTCCAAAAAATCAATTTGACCAGTAATCGATATAAGAACATCAAAATATTAATTAATTTGTTATAATTTTTAATTTTGCTGCATCTTACTCTGGGGAGGGATTTCATGTTTAAATTAAGGTTAACTACAGTGTATGCATTGCATAATAAAGGATTTTGATTTTGAAATATAGGGACTGCTTGTACGTCAAAGATTCTTGAATCACATGCATTTGCATTTGAATGAAAAAGTCTCTTTTTTAAATAAGTTTGTCCTCGAATTGCGCAGCGGGAGCCAATCAAGGCGACTACAACCGTGACTGTAATTTTAGTTTCAGGCATTAACCCACTTTAAAAAAATTCTCTTAACGAATTCTTCTTAAAATTGCTATTTGTTATAATCTTTCGATTTCAAATAAAATTGTTTAGGAATGAAACAACCTGTCGAGTCATGTTTGTACTTTCACATTTATTATATACTGTAGGTTGATTTAAAACCAATCTATTCAGGTTATTGCATTTTTCAAAACAGAAAAAGATAATAATCCGAAACAATAACATATTTCTATTAATTGATAAGTTTCACAAATTTGTATACTATATTTAAATAAAAATCAATGTCTTTTGGTAAATTGAGTTCATCATTAATACCACAATATTAAAAGAAATCTCAATAGTATTCATAGGCAACCCTGTAGACTGGAACAAATATTTGTTTAATTTCTTTCTTTAAAAATTTCTTAAGAATGAAATGAAATCTACTTTCTTATGAAAATATATTGTGTACTCAAAAAGAAACACTCAAAAAGTTCACATATCAACCTCTCACTCTTTCCTTTCTCTGTATTTTTTATACTACTGGGGACCAACATGTTTCGAAGCCAATTTAGACTGCATCATCAGGGGTAGTTTATGGGAATACCACAGTTATAAGTAATGAACATATATTATTAATTAAATTTAAAAATTACCTGAAAATAAAAATAATATTTTTTATGAAGTGTCGTTTGGTCAATCTTTCCATTTTCTTATTAAAATCAAACATCTTTATGATCAAATGAAACTCACTTTCTTATGAATATTTTATTGTTCTAAAATGAACAACACCAGAAAGCTCTGTGTATCTGTGCATGGCAACCTTTTTAACCGAATTAACAATAAATTTAAGATTCAAGAAATCGATCTTCAACTTTCTGGTGTTGTACATTTTAGAACAATAAAATTTTCATAAGAGGGTAAATTTCATTTGATCTTAAAGATTTTTGATTTTAATACGAAAATGGTAATATTGACCAAACAACATTCGATAAAAAATTGTTTATTTTTACTTTCAGGTAATTTTCCAATTGAATTAATATATGTTTCATTATTTATAACTGCAGTATTCCTATAAATTACCCTTGATTTGTAAGTCTAACTTGGCTTCGAAAAATAATTGTCCCCAGTAGTATAAAAAAAACGAAGAAAGAAAAAAGTGAGTGGTTGGTATAGTAATATAGTTGACCCTTTCTTTTGTCTCCCTCTTTTTTCTTTTGTAGTACATTTATAGTACTTTTGTCTCTAATGAGCCATAAAAGTGGATAGTTTCGAAGTATTTTTTTGATTTGTGAATTTTTTGGGTGTTTCTTTTCTAGTGCACTAAAAATGTTCATAAGAAAGTTTATTTCATTTCTCAAGAAATATTACATACTCGTACGAGTTCATAAAACGCCCACCTCTTCACTTTCCAACTTCTACGCCTTTCTCTGCATTTCCTCAATTCCCTGTGCAACACGATGGTCATAAACAATTGTCGAGCACATGTTGTTTTAATTACTAGAAAAATGTAGCTACACCAACGACAAAAAAGCTTGTGCACACGCTACAAACCAAGTTAAGGCGATTTAATTACATCATAAAGGAGCCTAATGCTTTTCGCTCTTTGAACAATCAGAAGTAAGACCAACAAAGATAAATGAGTGAAACCGCAGAACAACTTATGTCAAGATTCCGTTTTCATAAACGTATATCATCTTCTGTTAGGAAACAATAAATATCAGTCAGTTCACTTTACATCAAACTTGGTGACATATTTGAAATAAAAAAAATCAATTTCATTATTTTATAACTTTCATAAGACAATTATTTTGAAATATTTTAGAATAATTAATAATTCATAAATATTTACTTTTGATTTACTGCCGTTTACTTGTCAGGGTGTCTACTTACCTAGGAAATCTGGAATTGTCAGGGAATTTTTATATACCTGGAAAAACGCGGAAATGACAGGGAATTTTTTCGAGTGTGCTCAAATTTTTTGAAAATTGTAATATAAAATGAAATCTCAATGATTTTTTATTGGTAAAAGTAACTTTTATAGTACTGGATTTATACTGAATTAAATCAAACTTCTTTTTATCATTTTCACTAATGTTGGGAAAATATCTTTTATTCAAAATATTAATATGTTAAATATACACTGAATTTTAAGTATGAAGATAAAATAAACATTTGTTTCAATTATTATTATTCAAACTCATATATTCTTGGAACAAATTTAAGAAACGATTAATTATGTTTTTAGTATTATTAATTCATTTAGTCATTCGATGATGATAATTAATATATTTAAGAATATTCTGTAATCATTTGTCAAAGCTTTTATAATTAAACGCAAGATTAATTTTGTACCGAGAAAGACGAATTTTCAACCCGAAAATATAAATTTTCAACAAACTAGTTAAATTTTAAACCAGAAAGATGAATTTTCAACTTAAATGATTAATCATCAACTAAAAAATGAATTATTAACAAAGTATCTCCACTTTCAACCAAGTAGTTGAATTTTCAACCAAAAAAGATGAATTCTTAGCGATAAATATAATACTTGATATTTCAACCAAAACAGACGAATTTTCAATAAAATAGATCAATCCTCAACTAAAACAGATTAATTATCAATGAAAAAATTTCCTTTTTAACCAAAAAGATTAATTTCTACAAAAAGATGAATTTCCAACAAAATATATAAATTTTCATTCAAATTGTTAGATTTCCCAATAAAAAAGACAAATTGTCAACCAAAAGAGATGAATTTTCAACAGAATAGTTCATTTTCATCCAAAAAGCTGAATTATCTACAAGAATGTGGAATTTTTAATCCGAAAATATGAATTTTCGACAAAAAAGTTAATTTTCAATCAATAGTTAAATTTTCAATGAAATACTTGAATGCTCAACCGAAACAATTTAATTTTCTATCAAAAAGTTTCATTTTTAACTAAGAAAGATGAAATTTCTACCAAAAAGAATAAATTGTTATACCAAAAAGACAAATTTTCAACCAAGAAAGATTTTTCGGTCGATAAAGAAAAAAAGCAACCAAATTGTTGAATTTTCAAGACAAAAAGATGAATTTTTAACCCAAAAATATTAATTTTCAATCAAATAGTTGAATTTTCAAAAAACTAGTTGAATGCTCAACCAAAGCAATTTAATTTTCTGTCAAAAATTTGCATTTTTAACCAAGAAAAATGAAATTTCTCCCAAAAAAAGATAAATTGTTAAACTAAAAAGACAAATTTTCAACCAAGAAAGATTTTTCGGTCGATTAAGAAAAAAAGCAACCAAATTGTTGAATTCTCAAGCCAAAAAGATGAATTTTTAACCCAAAAATATTAATTTTCACTCAAATAGTTGAATTTTCAAAAAAATAGTTGTATGCTCAACCAAAGCAATTTAATTTTCTATCAAAAAGTTGCATTTTTAACCAAGAAAAATGAAATTTCTACCAAAAAAAGATAAATTGTAAAACCAAAAAGACAAATTTTCAACCAAGAAAGATTTTTCGGTCGATAAAGAAAAAAAGCAACCAAATTGTTGAATTTGTAAGCCAAAAAGATGAATTTTTAACTCGAAAATATGAACTTTGAACAAAAAAGTTAATTTTCAACCAAATAGTTGAATTTTCTACAAAAAAATTTGAGTCCTCAACCAAAGCAGGTTAATTTTCTACCAAAAAGTTGCAAGAGATGGATTTTTAAACCAAAAGGCGAATTTCAAATAAGGGTTGAATTTTTAACAAAGAAAGATTTTTCAGTTAAGAGAGAAAAAATATTTCAGCCATATAGTTGAATTTTCAACTAAAAAAGACGAATTTTCAATCAAATAGTTCATTTCCATCCAGATAGTTGACTTTTCAACAAAATAGTTGAATCCTCAGCCAAAGCAGAATTAATTTTCTTCCAAGCAGTTGCATTTTGAACCAAAAAAGATTAAGTTTTTACCAAAAGAGATGAATTTTTGAATCAAAAACACGAATTTTCAACAAAAGAGTTAATTATTCTACCCGTCTAGATATTTACAAGGATTGAAAAAACATTATTTATAAAAAAATTGCAAAATTGTTTACATATTCCGTTTCTCTTCTTAGAAAAATTATACCTGGAAAAACCTGGAATCGTGAGGGATTTTTTTTCAGGATTTGAGTAGACACCCTGCTTATAAACAATAAACTTTATATTAACAGATAGTAAAGTTGTAAACGAGAAAACAGTATATCGCATGTATTTTTGTAATTTGAAAATTATCTTATCTATTATGTGTTCGGTATCCTGATTGTCCGTATTTTCTCAAATACAGTTAAAATTCTAGTTTTGCATGCAGAATAACAATCCCATAAAAAATAAAGGATCCATATTGCGTGGATTCGACCTGCTTACAGTTTTGTCGTTGAGAGGATAATATTCAAGATAATATAGAGCGAGGCTATAGGTATCAAATAGATCCCAGATACACGTGTATGGCGACCGTAATTGCAAGTACACTTACACACATTCCCGTGGGCGATACTCTCATTATAACCTTCAGGGGAGTGTAAGCAAAAATTTTCACATCAATCCTTTACCTTTTATGTTTCCAAGAAAATTTAATAATAATTGATTAGTTTTTTACTCCATGTATACGCTTTTTGAGTTTTTACGTATCTAAAATCCTCCCTTTCACAGGAGATCGTCATACATTAAACCTTTTAGCTCAAATCCCTTCCCAAAACCCCCAATTACAACAACTGTTTCTAATAGAAGCGCTCGCATTGGTTTGAACATTTGGTCAGGGGAATGGAAAACTGCAGAAAAGTGAAACTTCCGAGCACGACCGGTTACTGACAGACGAATTTGGATGCAGACATTCGATAGCATTGAGTGCCCACATCCATGGCGTCAAACCTCTTCGTCGAGTCGAGAATCATCACTCAGACACTGTCATCGGTGAAAATTTAATAATAATTTGTTGTCATATTTTTTGCCAGTGGAAAATTGTAAATTCATTGGTAACTTTTACGTTGGAAGGTCGTAAAATAATTGTTGTGAAGCAGTTAGAAAAAAATCATAAATAATATTTTCGAACATTCTTTCTGCGGTCTACCTTTGGGTAGGCTACCACTCATCTTACCTAAATATACTTGCTTTGTTGAACGTCCTTCATACATTCTCTTAATGTGACAAAACCACCTCAGTAAATTTCTTTTACTCTTATCAACAAATGTTTCTTCTATACCACATTCTTTGAGAACCCACTCATTACTGACTTTGTCGATTAGAGTTTTACAGAACACATTTCGTAGGACTTGCATGCCAATCGCGTTCACTTTACTCCTATCCTTTTCTTGATATATCCATGTGTTCTCCTTAATATTAAACCCTTGTCCATTTACTCTCACACTCGATTTACTACCATTAAAATTGTGTTATTGCTTTTAAAAGCCAGCCATTCACTCCATAGTCTTTCAGGACTTCCCAAAGTTTAGTTCTATCCACCTTATCAAAAGATTTTTCCAGATCATCAAATGTACAGAAAACTTTTTCGCTTACTTTCAAACTTTTTGCTTCTAGTAATGCTCGTACACTGCCGTTAATCTTTCTACTCTCGATTATACGTCTTGATATTTCTGCATTTATCTTTGCGTTAGCGGTAAATAAACTTTCAGGGTACACGAAATCATTGAATTGTTCTATCCTCTCTCCGTTTAAAGCAATGTTGCATACTGTCTTTTCACCTCTTCTTTCAAGTAAAATAATTTTTTTTTATTCACGTTAATCTCAAGAGACCCATACTCTTCATGCTGGAATCGAGTCTGCTCATCATTGTATGCAAATCATCGACTGATTCTGCCGTAACAATCTTATAATGTGCAAATACCAATCCACGCATTTTCACCGTTCCGAGATCTACACCTTCTTTATTTAAGAGAGTCAATTTGAGACATTCGTCCATGTATATGTTACACTCCATAAGCGAATTCGGGCATTGTCCGAAAATTTTGCTCAGAATTAGTTTCGCGCATCTGAAAATTCCCCAACCCGAAATGTGCTTTTCCGCCCCCATGAGACGTTGGAAAGGGGAAGGTATGTGACCTACATTATTTCAGGTACATTTCGGGTTTGGGCACTTTCTTGTGCTTAAAACTACTATTATATATTGCTTTTAGAAGCCAACCACTCACTCCATACTCTTTCAGGACTTCCCGAAGTTTAAATCTATTCACTTTATCAAACGATTTTTCCAGATCAACAAATGCACAGAAAATTTTGTTGTTTACCCTCAAACTTTTTTCTGTGATCTGCCTCAAAATGTAAATATAACCAAAATTTAATTTTCAAATTTTTCGAAACTTTTTTTTTCGAATTTCGATCAAAAGTGATAAATTGAAGAAGAGTGTTGGTTAGAACAATAGTAGATATATGAGAAATGGACCCTACGCCCTTTGCATAGTGAGTGCACGCGAAGAAATACGATATCTTCACTTCGCATCCGCGCGCGAGGTACCGATATGTCTGTAACATTCCTGAAGTCGTTTATCATGCATGTACTTACACCGGCGGACCCCCTGGTCCACTTAACGAGATGGATTATCTCCGTCATTATTACATCGAGCTTTATTTTCCTAGCGAATTTACCGCGCTGACGGGCCTCGCTCTCATGTGAAGCGTGTCCTCGTAACTTCAAACGCGTCTATGCACTCATCGTTCAGCCTGACATGTGAAATCGATAACGTGCATCGAGTTCGTGGCATGTGGCATTTCATGGCACGATTATTTATTTATTTCGATCGTTTATTTAACCGCGAACTCTTTGGATGATCAACAGTGCCCGCCTAATAGAGAGTTATTCTTATGTAACTCCCTAGAGGTTTTCAATTTCAATCTTAATCACCGATCTATGTAAACGATTTCATTTAGTCCGAGTCGTCGAAAAAGTCTTATGAGGGAAATCAGGGAAGAGTAGCGTTTCAAAGAATAAAAGTCTCTATGTTAATTTCTACTAAGAGAAACTGATTTCTTAAAGATCGAAATGAAATCTACTTTCTTATGAAAAGTTTTATGTACTAAAGTAGACCACAATAAGGTTGACAAAAGGTTTTACATACAATTTCATTTTTATAACTGATTAAAATGTTAACCTGGTTCTTATCAAAAAATAAGGCTGACAAAAGGTTTTACGTACATTCAGGTGAAAGAAATGATACCCTCGTTGCCTACAAAAAATGGTATTATGAGGAAGATGCCCTGAGGACAAATATGTATATTCTGTTATTATGTACCATTGAGTGCTTTATTTACATTTTTCTCTAATCTTATGATTTTTACAGATGTTTTTGATTTCAAATATTTAATATATCTTGCAGTCTACTATACATTTATTTTTTCTAAATATACTGCTAATATAATTAAAATGTCATCCTGGTACTTATTATAAATATAATGTTGCCAGAAGGATGTACATAATTTGAGGTATAATAATTGAATACAATTAAAATTAAATTTCATAAATGAATGTAAAAATATTTAACTATCTTATTATTGTATCTTTGTATTTAATTCTGAATCTTGATATTTGGGGCTAAGACTCTCAAAAAAACGTCAAAATGATCGTTTTTCTGAGGGTCTTTGTAGGCGGTTGGTCGTCGACCATCTTTCGATTGCTACACTTCGTTATTCTGAATTTTCGTGCAGGTGAAAAATTTTTCTCATAATTTAAGAAAATTTATATCAAAACAGTGAATTGATGTTTCTATCTTTAAAAAGAAAAAGAAAATCAACAAAATTTAAAATCATTGAAAAATAATTGAAATGTTTGTTCAGTTGGTGTTGTGGTGAAGTGTTTGCAAAACATTGGATCACAATTTTTTGGATTTTATACGCAGGAAGTTATATATAAAATTATTTTATCTATTCTTTTTTTAAAGACCGAAATCAAATCTATTTACTTATGAAAATTTTTTGTACACTGAAGAAGAACACCCAAAAAGTTCAAAATTTAAAAATGGACTTTGAGACTACCTGTTTTTTCGGCTCATTAGAGACAGATGTACAATAAACGTACACAACAGGAAGAAAAAAGAGGGAGAAAAAAGAGTCAACCAAAACCATCCTCACATATAAAGAGGGAAGGTGAAAAAGCTATTAATTTAAAAAGAGATCTTGCTAGATACAACAGAATTTGGGATAGAATCATTAATTGGATATAATGACTTAAGTTTTGTGTCATAACTGCGAATTTGCGGGATATAATTTCCAATCAGAAAATAAAAGGATCTGAATTTGGGATTTATGCCGAATTTTTTCGCCTATGTCCATTTTATACCTGTGGTTGTTTTTCCTATAATTTTGTATATGGCATCTTTTTTTGGGTACAATTTTTTTATAGATAATGAGGGTATCATTTCTTTTACCTCACGGCATGTAATTGCGAAAAATGTCACGTTTTTCTTAAATACATACAATACCTGTGAGAATTTTCAGTTTCCAGGCTTTTAGTATGCAATTTTCAAAATTTCAAAACACTTTGAACTGATCACATGACCAATTCTTTCAAACGAACTTGCTCATTAACTAATAATTCATATATTTTTTATTTATTTTCTATTAAATCTTCTCAAATTATGTTATCAAATATGTTTGGTAATTACCTGTATAATTTCCTACTCGATATTACCTGTTTATTTTATAAGTACACATTACACTATAAATTAAAATCAGTGAGATTTCATTGATTTTCAGTGAAAATCCTTACTGATTTAAATCAGTGACTACAAAGAAAAATTCGGACTCACGCCACTATTGACATTTTTTGACATTTTTTTAAAGGGTCATTCTACTATCTCGGCAAAAAAAAGGTGATTTTCAAGAATTTTTTTCTCAGCAACTACTCTATATAATTAAATAAAATTTTCAGCGTTTATTTATGCAGTCTCAAAGTTTACAAAAAATTTTTTTTACATAAAAATATTATTTAGTTTACGTATTACTTAACAATAAACAAAGTGTCTAAAAAAATGCAAGTCCACTGCGCGCACGATTTCTCAAAAAGTTTTGAACCGATTACTTTCAAATTTTCTACGTTCATTCTAAACATTAATATATACAAAGTGACGAGGCGGATTTTTTTTATTTTGCAAAATAACAAAATGGCGGCAGTTTAAACACAAAATTTCCAAAAATCGTGTTTTTGCTCTTTTTTTGTTAATTTAACTATGATCAAATGAAAAAATTTTTAAACCGCTTCGTCACTTTGTAGATATTTATGTTTAGAATAAACGTAGAAAATTTAAAAATAATCGATTGAAAACTTTTTGAGAATTGTACGCGCAGTGGACATGCTTTTTTTTAGACACTTTGTTTATTGTTGAATAATACCTAAACTATGTAATAATTTTATGTGAAATTTTTTTTTTGTAAACTCTGAGACTGCATAAATAAACGCTGAAAATTTTATTTAATTGTATAAAGTAGTTGTTGAGAAAAAAATTCTTGAAAATCACCTTTTTTTCCGAGATAGTAGAATTGATCATTTAACGATGCAACTATTTTTTCACTTTGCCTTTAAACATATTTTTACATTTCAAAGCTAGATTGGCTAAAATAACACATCCGCTATTACAAAAATTTAAATTTTTAAAGATTTTGAAGATTTCAAAAGTTTTTAAAAATTTTCAGAACATTTCAAGGTTTTTTTCTAAAAATTTCGTGAAATTTAAACAGATTTTAGCAGATTCCAAGGGGTTTTAAAGAATTTTCAACAATTCCAAGGGAATTAAGAGAATTTCAAAGGATTTCAAGAGATTTATGAGGTTTCAGATGATTTCAAAATTTTACAAATTTTTGAAGAAATTTTAAGAGATGTTACAAATTTCAAGATAATTTACGGGATTTCAAAGTATTTCAAGGGATTTTTCCACACATTCGCGATTTTATAGGATCTCCAAGGATCTTAAAGGTTTAGAAAAATTCAATGGGTTTCAAAGGATTTGAAGGGTTTTGGGGTATTTTACAAGATTCCAAGAAATTTTGAGAGATGTCAAAAAATTTCTAGCGATTTTAAATGGAATATAAAGGAAATATAAAGATTTAAAGATACAGGATTACAAAAAATTTCCAGGGATTTCACTAGATTTAAGGGATTTTTAAAATTTCAAAGGTTTTGGAAGATTTAAGGGTATTTTAAAAGATTCCGAGGTATTGCATAGGATTTTAGAACATTTCAAGAGATTTAAAAACTTCTAAGAAATTTTAAAAGATTTCCTATGATTTGAGAAGATTACAAGATTTCGAAGATGTCAAGGAATTTTCACGGTTTTTATAAAATTTCGAAGAATTTTAAGGAATTTTTACAGGATTTGAGGGTTTCATAGGATATCAAAAGAAATTAAAAGGTTCCATAAAATTATAAGATATTTTCATTGATTTCAAAGGGTTAAAAAAATTATTGTTTTCCAGCGATTTTACAGGATTTCAACAGAATCAACGGAATTTTGAAAGTTATTACAGATTTAAAGGTATTTTAGGGGATAGTAAAAAGATTTCAATGCATTCCAACGGATTTCTGGAGAACTTTGTGGAATAAAATGGAATGAAAGAGACTTTTAGGAATTACTAATAACTTCGACGGTTTTCAGGAATTTCACCATGTTCAAGACATTCATAGGATTTCAAAAGAAATTATAAGATTTCAAGGGATTTTAAAGATTCCAAGAGATTTAAAAAGATTCAGGATTTTTTCAGGAATTTCTAGAGGATCATAGATTTCAAAGATTCTTAATGGATTTCAACGGATTTCAAAGTTTTTAGGGGATTTTAAAAGATTCGAAGGGATTTCACGCGATTTTATGAAAGATATATATTGTAAAAACCCGATTTCAAAAATAGTTAACCCCCCGATTTAATAACTAAAAAGTTGCAAGACACTATTTTGCTCTATTTTCCAAAATTTATGCTACTATTGACACTATTCTGAATTTCTCAAATGAGTCTGAGGTCTACAATGATAATTTGTTTATTTAATTTGATTAAAAATTAACAAGTAATATCTAATGACACATTTTGATTTTTGATTCCACTAAATATCAATGGCAACATCATTTAAAAAGAATTAAGAAAAAAAATATTTCCATTTGCCTTTAAATGTCAACATTAGTAATTTGTTTACATAGTTTTGTTAAAATGATCATATAATGTCTGATGACAAATTTTTATTACTAAATATTTTTCGCAATATAACTTGGGGAGAATTAATAGACAGAACTATTTCTACCTGCCTTTAAACATCCACGCTAGGTATCTGTTTATACTATATAATTTGTTTATAAAATTAAAATAAAATATCGAATGACAGATTTTTATCAAGACACAACTGGCAACATAAATTGAGGAGAATTGAGGAAAAAAAATTCTGCGCATAAATATCTATAGTATGAATTTTAAAAATTAAATTTTTTAAATAAAATTAACCAGAAATATTGGATGACAAATCTTCATTGTCAAGTATCACCTGGTCGATAAAACAAGTAATTTTAATGCAAAAATATATTTTGAAAACGAACATCCATAATTTCATTTTAAAAATCCTTAATTTTGACTATTTGTTAATTTAATTTGTGTATAATAATTAACTTCACAACTGACAAACTTGCTTTGTTTCAGTTACTCCCGCACATTAAATCCAAGCGATACTGAGCTTAGCTAGCATAGGAAAAATTATTACAAGAAGATAGTTTAAATATACAAAAATTAAAGACTTTGCACAGTTGGATTTTTCTATTAGAAAAACTCTTCATTCAATTATAAAGAGATCTTTGTGGGCAAAGTTTTGAAGTTTTGTATATATAAACTTTTACTTTATTAAAAATACCGAGAAAATGGCAATTTTTTCATTTCTTTTATCTTCTTGTAACAATTTTCCCTATGCTCACTCAGCTGAGTATTGCTTGGATTTAATGCGCAGGGGTATTTGAAACAAAACAAAGTGAGTTGTGAAGTAAATTATTATACACAAATTCAATTAACAAATTATGAAAGTTAAGAATTTTTGAATTGAAATTATTATATTAATAATTAATTATTTATTAAGTATAAATTATTTCCAGTGACATTTAGTGATAAAAATTGGGGGTTTAATATTATTTTTAATTTTATTAACAAATGCCCAGTGTTGAAATTTGAAAGCAGGCAGAAATAGTTCTTTCTAATAATTCTCCTCAAGGTATATTGCCAGAGATGTTTAGTAATAAAATGTCATCAGATATTAATTGATGATTAAAAAAAAATATTTGAACGAATTACCAACGTGGACGTTTAAAGGCAAATGGAAATAATTTTTTCGCTTAATTATTTGTAAATTACGTTTCCAATGATATTTAGTATAAACAAAAATCAAATTGTGCTATTAGATATTATTTGTTGATTTTTTAATCAAATTATATAAACAAATGATCATTGGCTGGCCTCGGACTCATTTGAGAAATTCCAAATAATGTAATAGTAGCATAAATTTTGAAAAATAGTAGAATGGAATCTTTATAGAAACCCTTGAAATCTTATAATTTGGTTGAAATTTAACTATTGTGTTGAAAATTCGTTTTATTTTTTGTTGAAAATTAATTTCTTAATAAAAAGTTATCTTTTCGGTTGAAAATTCAACTATTTAGTTGAATGTTGAACTTTTTTCTTGAAAATTAAATTTGTTTTTGTTGAAGATTCATCATTTTAGTTGAAACTTCATATCTTTGGTTGAGGATTAAACTATTGTGTTAATTTTTTTTTTCTTCTTGAGAATAAATTTTATCAACTGAAAATGTATCTATTTCATTTTTGTAGAAGATTTATATTTTTAATTGAAAATTGATCTTTTCTAGTTGAAAACTCATCTGCTAGGTTGAAAGTTCATGTATTTTGTTGAGAAATCTTCTTTTTTGGTAGAAAATTAATCTTCGTAAGTTAAAAATTCAGCTATTTGGTTAAAAATTCAACTATTTTGTTAAAGTCATCTATTTTAATCGAAAATTTAACTGTTTTATTAAAAATGCGTCCTTTTGGATTAAAAATTCATCTTCTATGATAAAAGAGTTATCTTTTTTGGTTGAAAATAAACTTTTAAAATAAACAGCTACATTACAAATTCATGGGGGGGAGGGGTAAATTACGATTGTCAATGAGGGAGGACGGTGGGACCCGTGTCCCATTGCCTTTAAAGTTCGTGCACGTTATATTTTGCACGTGACCCGTATTTTTCTGAAATTTTATCTGGGGGCACGTTTTTTACGTGGCATTAGCTACTTCGTAAAAAAATTGGTCACTTGACAGTTTGATACATGCCTTTAAAATTCACAGTTCTTCAATTTAGGAAATGATTTAAAATTACCAGTTTATAACAGTCCAATTTTCGGAGTCACTAAGAGTCACTGTTTATGATTTTTGAAAGCCTAAAATTTAATTTAATTTATGATTTGTTAAAAGCGTAAAAAAATTGGTCACATGACAGTTTGGTACATGCCCTTAAAATTCACTGTTCTTTAATTCAGGAAATGATTTAAAATTACTGGTTTATAACAGTCCAATTTTCGAAATCAGTATTTATGATTTGTTGAAAGCGTAAAATTTAATTTAATTTATGATTTGTTAAAAGCGTAAAAAATTGATCACGTGACAGTTTGGTATATGCTCTCAAAATTCACAGTCCTTCAATTCGGGAAATGATTTAAAATTACCGGTTTATAATAGTCCAATTTTCGGAGTCACTATTTATGATTTGTTGAAAGTGTAAAATTTAAACAATTTTGTTGGTGTTTTACCTCGAGTTCGAATCAGGACATTTGGAATTGGGCTTCTCATTTTAAAGCACGGTTGTTCACTCCACGGAAACTAAAATGAGACTGAAGAAAAGCCCCTTTTCTCGAAATACTAGCCCAAGAAGGTGGAGTCGGAAGAATAACCAGAGGTAGTTGGTACACTCCCTGCGTAAAGTTCAGGTACAAGGGTACATTGATATTTCTCCGAAATTTCCTATCGATCTCGTATCATCAATGAGAATTTAGTTAATAATTAATAAAGTAGAAAACCTAAGAATATTGAAAAACTTTTACTGTCTTTATAAGTGCCAATAAGATTGAATAAATCAACAAAAGTGCTGAATTTTCCCTTTACAGTGAACCCGAGAAACTTGAAGAATATTGATCAATTTCGAAGATATTAATTTTTAAAAAATGTTGAAAAACTTTGTTTTCATGGTCCTTTAACGTCAATCTTTATACGTTTTAAGACAGTATAATTAAAAATAAAATCAATTGAATATGTGACTAAGAAACCGAACCAATTTTCTTTCTTATTTCAGTTTATGTAATTTATTGTATAGGAAGGTTTAGTTAGAAATTATATCTTATAATCTTGTTTGAAGATAGAAATTAATTGTACCAAATTGTGTTATGAAATTGTAAACGTAAATGTGAAAAAAATGAAAAAAAAATGTGAATATTAAATTATTTAATTGCATTAAAGATATGACAGCCATAGGAAGTTTTTGAAAGTATTTACCTAAACTTTGTACGAGGAGTGTAGGTACCTCTTTATGAGAAATTTACAGAAAGGTAATAAATAGGAAATTTAAAATTCTCATTTATTGCTTGCCTTTACCTGTGTGATTTGAAACAACGGTCACAGACAACCTTTTCGGTCCTGAAGGGATCTAATTTGGCTTAAAACCGTACGGTTTGGGGCGGGGATTGGACTAACACCTGTTTATGGTTCAACTGAAAAGGGGTCTCTACATAATTTCATAATCTTTACCGACTTGAACAGTTTTGGTGAAAGACTCCTAAGTTATTCAAGGACTCATTTGTGTAAAGTGTACGGTGCAGCTGAAGGATAGTAAAAATAAATCCGTAATTGTAATATGGAATTCTATTATGTTCTATTCTAGAGTCTAGAGGATTCCTTTTGAATTTTCTAAATAAACTTAGGTACACTCATCTCTCGTTACCGTGCTGGCCTCGAGGCTGGACGGCACAGTAACAGGCGCTATATAAATCTAGTTTCAACCGGATTTAAGGCGACGAGTGAGCACTTTTACGTCAACACTCAGGACCGCATGTATAGTCTCTGAACCCGGCACACGTACAAAAGTATATGTCTAGAGAGTCGTGATGTAAAAAAACTTCTGATACGGCACTGACTGTCCTTGCAAAGAGCTTCAGAATAGGGCATTAATGAACGCTCATGGGGGAGGGAGACAGAAGCAGTTAAGCGTGAACAACTTTGAAGCCGGCACAAGTTGATTTTTCAACCAAAAAATATTATTTCTCAACCAAAAGAAAGGAATTTACAAACCAAAAAGACGAATTTTCAACCAAGAAAGATTTTTTAATCAATAAAGAAAAGATTTTCATTCGAAGTGTTGAATTTTCAGATCAAAAAGACACATTTACTACAAAACAATTAAATTTTTAACCAAAAAAGATGGATTTAAAAATTAAATGATGAATCTTCAAGCAAGAAACAAATTTTTATCAAAGTAGTTCCACTTTCAACCAAAAGAGATAAATTTTCAACCAAATATTTGAATTTTCAAATAAAGAAAAAAACTTTCTACTGAAAATGGAATAGTTAAATTTTTAGTTGTAAAATTAATTTTTAACCAAAAAAGCTAACTTTCTACAAATATTTAAATTTCCAACAGAAAAGATGAATTTATAACACCAAGAAGATGAGTTTTTTACTAAAAAAGACGAATTTACAACAAAATATATGAATTTTAAACGATATGGTTGAATTTTCATTTAAAAACATTAGTTTTCTACCAAAAAGATGAATATTCAACAAAATACATACAAGAATTTTAATCAAACAGTTGAATTTTAAATTGAAAGAGATACATTTCCAACAAAAAAAAAACGAATTTTCAACCAAAGAAATTAATTTTCTATTAGAATGTTGAATCTTCAACCAAAAATATGAATTTTTGACCAAGTATGTAGTTCTACTTTCAACCAAGTACTTGAATTTTCAACCAAAACACATTAATTCTTAACAAAAAATGTAATAATTGATATATCAACAAATAAATATTTTAATTTTAAAACATAAATAGTTGAATTCACTCAAAAGAGAAGATTTCAACAAAACAGTTGCCTTTTTGACCAAAAAGATTAATTTTCTACCAAAAATTCGAATTTTTAAACAAAATACATAAATTGTCAAAGAAGTAGTTGAATTTTCAACCAAGAAGATTAATTCTCTACCAAAAAGACGAATCTTTAACAAAATAGTTGAAGCATCAACTAAAACCAAATAATTTTAATCAAACAGTTACATTCATGACCAAAAAGATTACTTTTCTCCTAAAAGGACGAATTTTCAACAAGTTACATACATTTTCAACCAAGCAGTCGAACTTTCAACTAAAAAGAGTAATTTTCAACCAAAAGTGGAATAGATAGTTAAATTTTCAGTTAAAAAGTTTAATTTTAAATTAAAAAAAAAAACGAATTTAAAAAAAAATATAAGACAATTTTCAACCGGGAAAATTAATTTTCAACTTAAATGATGAATCTTCAACCAAAAAAATTAATTTTTCAAAAAGTATTTCCACTTTCATTCAAGCACTTGAATTTTCAACCAAAAATATAAATTCCTATAAAAAAATGTAATAGTTGATATTTCAACCAAAAAATATTTTAACTTTGGAACAAAAACAATTGAATTCATCCAGAAAAGACGAATTGTTAACGAAATAGTCGAATCCATAAATGAAATACATCATTTCCAACGTAACAGTTGCATTTTTAACTGAAAAGATTAATTTTCTGTAAGATGTTGAAATTTTCAACCAAAAAGATTAATTTTCAACTTAAATTATGAATTTTCAACCAAAAAACTGCTCTTTTCACAGCAAAAATACAGGGTAAAAAGTGATTCAGGTAAAGATGCTGGGGGTGATCTCGGCATGCAAAAAATGAAGATTATCCCCAAAGATTAGCCCCATCATTTTTACCTGAATCATTTTTTAACCTTTGTTTTTTCTGTTTTTTTTTTAAGGGGCATCCTAAAAATTTTGGCAGGGTGACCTCCACGTTTCTAGTTACGCGACTGTATCGACACCATGATAAAGGGAAATTTTTAAATTCTAATTTCATATGAAACTCGAAAAATAAGTTTCAAAAATTTCACTGCTAGCCGGATTTGAACCGATACCTCCTCTGTTCACGAGAGGTGCTTTTTACCAATTAAGCTATCGCAGCTCGCTAGTGAAAATTTTGGAACTTGGATTTTGGTCAACCAGGTGGAAGGTTAACCTACCTTCGATGTTTTTGAAGGTGTTTTTAGCCAGTAAATGCAGAAATGCATGTTATATTAATTCTTAAAATTATTTAGGAATTATTTCTGCTTCCCTCAGTGTAATTATTATCAAAAAACAAAATATGAGTGAGTTTCAACTTTTCCGTTCACTTACGAATTATTTTCAGAGCTGATCTATTTTAAGTATAAAAACTTTGCAATTTACGAATTTAAATTTTTTAGCATCGAAGTTGAATTGTTTGAAATTGGAGCCTAACTCCACTTTTTAGCGAAATTAGGTTTCACGTAGAAAACAAATTTTTCATGCTTACCTACACGTATTTAATTAAAAAATTAAAGGCCCAACCATTTTAACGTATAATTTAATTGATTAAAAGTTGTAAAATATTTGGAAAATTTGAATATTTAAATTTAGAAAAGTAGGGATGGAAAGTATTCAATTGTTTTTCCAAATCTAATCTCATTGTAGCTTTTCAAAAATTGTAGGTCGAGTATTCCCTTCCGGCAAAACATGCCGGATTTTTGTTCTCTCTTCAGGCATATTTTTCCGAATTTTAATTTTCTCTTCGGCATATTTTATCGTGAACGTAATTAAATTCTAAAAAATTCCAAAGAATTTAAGGTTAATTCCTAACAGTTTGAAAACTAATCTGCGGCAAAATACGCCGAAAGAATTCATTAAGATCCGGAAAAATATTCCGGAAGAGAAAGTTAAGATCCGGCAAAATATTCCGGAAGAGAAAATTAAGATTCGGCAAAATATGCCGGAAGAGATAATTAAGATCCGGCAAAATGTGACTGAAGAGAAAATTAAAATCTGGCAGAACATGCATCTCGAATATGCAGAATATGTATCTTTGATAGTGAATACTGAATATTTAGAGTAAAGTTTAAATATTATGTATATCTATGAAAATGTTCAGCTTTTTTTGCCAATTAATCGTTTTTTAAGTGTGAAAAATGTAAGCATATTTCTTTCACATCATTTCTTTAGTGATCTGTTGTATTTTTCTCATTATAGTGTTATGGAATTCTAAACCGTCCTAACTCCATTGAACTTTCCATTAAATTATAAAATGCGTCCGCAGGTTTATCTATTTTTTAACATAATTGTCCTTAAATGGACCCTCCAAGCCACACAAAAAAATAATTATCTCAATCTGTTGCAAGTTATTTCTCTAATTTGGTTTTTTGTCTCTCCTGTAAAATTAGCTTGAATGGAATTAAGCGGTTTCAGTTTTCCATAGTTTTCCATAGTCTTCCATTTTCCAGTAGAGGTAAGTTTTTCTTAATTTAGGATTTTGTACCTTGAAATCTTAAAAGTAAAAAATTTCAGTCTGGAGGCATTCAAAATTAAATAGTATTGAATTTTTAGTATTCCGAACTAAACAATTGACAATTTTAAATCGCAAATTGTAGAGGAACCTCGAATGGAACAAAATTTTACAATTTCAAAGTTTTTAAATCGGACAATACATCTAAATATTTACAAATTTAACAATTTTAATTTTAGTTCTCCAGAAGAAAACAACTTGAATTTGAAGAATTTCTAATTATCCAATTAGAAATTTTGCGCACTTCAGAAAAGAAAATTTTAGTAAAACCTTCAGATTAAAACATTACAAACTTGAGACATATCAATTCGAACAGTGTCGGAATTTAAAAGCATTTTAGACTAAAAAATTTTATGTGGAGGTGGGATTATATTGACCCTCAATCATAAAATTATTTTGGAATTTTTGGTGATCGAATTGGCTTTAGGGTCCAAT
>JAUMHM010000049.1:19427719-19447626 GCA_032362435.1 Melikaiella ostensackeni
TGTCCTACCAAAGTCAACCTAAGAACTAAATTTACCAAAGTAATAATTTTGTAGACATATTTAATATTAGAAACACCACTACTTGTACTTTTTTCAGAAATAAAATTCACAGCAATTTAAATTGTATTCAATTATTGGACCCTAAAGCCAATTCGATCACCAAAAATTCCAAAATAAAAAATTTTAGTTCGCCGTTGGAAAATGGAAGGGAGCAAAATTAAGGTATTACATAATTAGACGTTTAAATTTTGCATTCAGTGTTTATGACTGAAAATTTTAAAGTTACGACTCTGTAAATTAGAAGATTTTTCTAATTAAAAAATTTAAGAACTCAAAACTGACCAATGTATGATTCAAAAGTTATAAAATTTGACATTTTCAATTTGTAGCGTTCAAAATTTTGCAATTTTAAGTACGTTCTCTTAAATATCAAACAAATTCCTTCACAAAATTATACGGTTTTTAGAATCATAAACATTTTTAAATGAAGTGTTCGAAAAGCACGATTTAAGCTTTGAAGCACTTAAAATTTTAAAAATTTGCTATTTAAAATGTGTGTGTTTTTTTTAAATATGGTGCATACAAAATTGATTAATAAACAGTTTAACATCAAAGGTTTCAAAGATAACAATGTTAAACTGAAAGTCTTAAATTATAATAAAATTCAAATAGAGGAGTTTAGAATTAACCAAAATCCAATGTTTAAAATTTTTGAACTTCTTACACAGGAGATCTGATCAACAGATATCTGTTGTATCGACACTTATGATAAAGAAAAATTTTCAAAACAAATTTCGTATAAAACAAAAAAATAAGTTCTAAAAATGTCACTGCGAGCCGGATTTGAACCGACGCTTCCTCTATTCATGAGCGGAGGAATAGAGGAGGTGTCAGTTCAAATCCGGCTCGTAGTGAAATTTTTGTAACTTATTTTTCGTTTCACACGAAATTTTGTTTTGAAAATTTTTCTTCATCATGAGTGTCGATAAAACAGATATCTGTTAATCAAATCTCCTCTGTTTGAAGTTAAAAAATTAGTCATCATATGCCTGAGGCCAAAAACCTCAGAAATGCATGTTACACGTTTTTAAATTTCCCCTCCTTCTATTCCCTTATTATTTTTTATACAGCGAGCCAATTATTATTTTCATGCATTCATTCTACTAAGGATTTGCTTTATAAAAATGTAACTTACATCCATATTAAAACACAATGCCAGTTTCCCAAAATATTTTTGAAACACTTTTCCCTATTATACTCTTCGTATGATGAGAACTCATATGTTTTATAGACGTCAGTTTTTTTTACATCGATAACAAGCGTCATTAGCAAAGCCCATTGTCTTTCATGCTAAAATGCTTTCTATTCCGGCCACATGGACTTATACATATCATCGGTTTTCCTCACTTCACTCTCTTTCTATTTTACCTAAATGGGACTTACCTTAATTAAGGTAAGACATATAAAAACATGAAGTCAGCAAACAAGACTTTTATTTGTAAAAAATTGCATAATGTATGTTCATTCTATTGCTACACAATACTGGCTGACTATCAACGCAGGCTTCTCGTTGGAAGAAAATCTTGTGAATGGGCAGCTTCGCCATTCACTTTTAACTGAAGCCGCCGCACGGTTCTCGCGCCATAAACTCATAAAGCATCCACCCTCTTTCATTTTACTCCGCTTTAATTCATTATCTTTCAGGTAATTCAATTCGAACTATTTACGTTTAAAATATATGTGTCATCACGTATTTTCTCTATAGAAAACCCTATAACAGTCCCATTGAAAAAGAGGGCGAATTTGACTAATCGATTTTTAAAATTGGACCAATAATGATTATTTTTTCAATATTTGAATAGTGAAATACGCTTTCAGATCGCGAGAATGAAGACTGTTTAAATGTTATTTGTATGAGTCATGAGTCGTTAAATAAGAAAGTAAAGTTTAGGTTCTTTACCTAATGGAATATGCTATTCACTTTTTATGTTGCTTTTTAATTATGAAGGGAAATACCTGCATATTTTATACAATTAGGGCAAAGACATTTACGATAATAATCAATTCTTACATGTTTATTTTAAAAATTAATTTTTCGTTATTGAAGATCCATTTGTGTAGGAAAAAGCAGTACGAGTTGCACCAGTACGAGCTGAGTAATGGTAAAAAGTGATTGTGTTTTGAAGCAAAATTTCTGCAGTATTTTTTGCTGAGTGGTGATATTAAAATCGAGTTTTATAATCAGCCCTTTTACCACTTTCTTAATATTTTTTTAATTATAAAATCGAATAATGTGTTTTTGACATGGTGGTGAAAACTATATTCGCTGACAGATTATTATTTTTTAAGGAATGGCTGATATAATTCGTGTGATGGAATTTCTCTCTTTGAAATGAATGTTCCAACTTCGATATGGCATGTAATAATTTCCTCATCTGTTCATCATTTATCAATATTATGACTTCAAAAGTTTTTCTATCCACCTAGTTGTGGTTTCTCCTAAGGCAAATGAATTTTATCAGAAAGAATATATGCTTTATCTTCGATTAACCATTTCCGATAATGCAGTTTTATTTAATTACTATTGTGTATATAACAGTCACAAATATAAAAATAGTGAAAGATATTATTCTCAGAAACATTTGCAAATTGTTTCACTTTTCCATATTTTACCGTTTGTATTATTGAATTACTGAACTCGAGTGAACAACTAGTTGCTTTAACATCGGTTTACTCGATGAATCATAAAGTATGTATAGGTTACGATAATTCTCCTTTTATCGTCGAGATATGGCTACAGAGGCTAATGTAAGACTACACGTAGAAAAAAACTTGTCTTTTACTGAAAACGAGGTTAAATCTACTGAACTTCCAAGTACATATATGAACAGCAAGCCAGTTCAGTAGATTTTACAAGGAGAGATGACTAAATCTGATGAACATTAGTGGTTATCAATACTAATTCTCAAGCGATATTAACTGAATACTGTCTTCTCACCCCTTCTTTCAAACACGTTAATTTTTCTTTTATTCATGTTAATCTTAACACCCAGAATCTTCATGCTGGTATCCAGACTGATCATCATTCTGTGCAAATCGTCGACTGATTCTGCCGTAACAATCTTATCATCTGAAAAGACCAGTCCACGCACTTTCACTATTCCGAGATCAACACCTCTTCGTCTAAAAGAGCCATTCTTAGACATTTGGCCATGTATATATTGAATATCTAGGAGGACGTAATAAAGCAGCCTTGACCAACTCCCTGCTTGATATCAAATCAATCGCCCAGTTGTCCATTTACTCTTACACTCGCTTTACTACCATCATATATTACTTTTATTGTTTTTAGAAGCCAACCATTCACTCCATACTCTTTCAGGACTTCCTGAAGTTTAGATCTATTCACCTTATCAAAAGATTTTTCCAAATCAACAAATGCACAGAAAACTCTTTTCTTTACTCTGAAACTCTTTTCTATAATCTGTCTCAAGCTAAATATCTGATCCGCACACAATCTCCTAGCATAAATTCTCATTCAACTTCCCAGATCCTTTCCTTAGTTTTTCGCATGACCTTCTCAATCAGTATTGTAGTAAATACTTTGCCCACGGTACTTAGTACGCTAATCGCGATATAATTATTACAGTCACCTATATCAACCTTTCCCTTTTATATTGAGACGATAATCGACTTTCTCAAATCATTTGGAACTTCACCATGCACAGCACACATATTCATAAATTCTGTCAGCCACACAAATATCCGCCACCGCTCTGAAGCATTTCAGTGGTTTTAGCATCCACACCAGCAGCCTTGCCGTTCTTTAGTTTCTTAATCGCTGATATAATGTTGTCAATATCGATTCTTCTTCCGCTATTTTTTTTCAAAAAGTATTTTTCATTAGAAAAAATATCACTTGAAATAAATGATTAAAAACTGTTTCAATGGTTTTAAACGTTGCATATAATAAAAAAAATTAGAAAACATATGGAAAGATGCGAATGTAGAGTGAATGTCCCAATTACTGCGGTATTAATCATTCATCTTTTTTTTATTACTATGTATTATTAATATAGGAAACGTTGAAAAGGGGAAATGTTTGTGATTTTCCATTTTCAACTTCGAATATCCCGAAAACTGTTACTCATAGGCTAAACATTAATATAACATAAAATATGCATTTTGATGAGAGCTATGACTTTTGTCTGAAATATTTTTGGAAATTTCCATTATTTATGGAAATTAATGGGGAAAACCATGATTTTGTACGTTTTTTAATGGGTTTTCCTGTAAAAATCAAATTTTCGCGAATTTTCATTGTCATATTCGTAATTAGCGCGTTAAAATATATAAGTATACGTAGTTTAAAAAAAATCAGAGGTCCGATGCTTGCGGAACTACACCCTTAATATATAATGAAATAACAAAATATTTTTTTTTGCGCTCTAAAGTAGGACTATTTCGCATATAAACACATTAATTAGTACCAAAACATAAAACAATATACAAAAATGTTCAACATTTAATTAAAAACGACGTTTGTATGCATTACTGGCATTATTGCGGATTTTAGTTTTGTGTATGCGAACCTATAAGAAGTAAAAGATTGTTCCGTCAGATGAAAAGTATGCATTTGCATCGAGATTTGCATGTATTATTTAACACACTCTTTCCCATCAATTATTATTTTCAAAAAGTATTGTCCGTTAGGAACACTACCCTTAAAAATTAATGATTAAAAAATTTTTAATGTTTTAAAGTTGCATATAATAAAAAGAATTAGGAAAAAATATAGAAAGGTGTAAATGCATATAGTAAATGATCCAGTTACTGCGGTATCAATAATTAGTCTTACTTTATTTGACTATTATTATTGATGTAATGAAATTACAATATATTTTAGTTTCACTCAACAGGGGGAATATTTCGCAGATGAAAACTTTAATTAATGCCCAAACATAATGCAATATACAAAAATATTTAACATATAGATGAAAAGTATATATTTGCACGTATTATTTAAGACACTTTTTCTCATCTACTATTCTTTCCAAAAAGTACTTTCCGTTCGGAAAAATATCCTTCAAAATAAATGATTGAAAATTATTTCAAAGTTTTTAAACGTTGCATATAATAGAAACAATTGGAAAGCATATTTCACCTTAATTTCATTATGACATTTACGAAACGGTAAGTGATTTTGCTATTTTTACCATCACATTAACAGCAGTTTTTACTGTTACTGTTACATAAAACACTTTACATTTCTTGATAAGTAAATATTACATTTCTTTTTTCTGCATGTACTCGTTCTAACTCTACACGCTTCGTGTTTACACGCAAGTCGATGTAACTCACTTTTATCCAGTAGTTCCAGAATAATGTTTCAGCTCAATTTTCTGCCTCGATTATTTTCAATTTGATTTCTGTTACAATTCTAGTCAAAACATATAAATGTCAATCAGAGAGTCTAGAAAAATATGAGAACTTCAGACTTACTACTCAGATCAGCTATAGTCGAAAGTAATATTTTTTTTACGAAATTTATTAAAGACATTTGAGTTTCCAACGTTCATAAATTAATTACATAATTAAAATTGTAACCTTTTACAAAAAACGCAGCATCCTAATGAGTTTTGTACTTATTGCTTTAGATATTTGTTTATGATTTTTAGAAGTGATGAATCATTAATTTAAAAGAGGGTATAAAAAAACAGTATCAGCATCTCAATCATAAAGATAAAAACTGATTAGATTAGCATTGCAAACTTTTTTGAACCATTTTATGATTTAGCATCATCATCTATGAATCTTATGAAATTTTAATTTAAAAACGACAGAATGTATTGTTTGACCTCCTTTAAACTGATAAGGCGGTTTCGCAATAATTTGTCTTGCTTTTTAATAATGAATAGCACGTGCTAGGCGAATAATAGCTACTTTGAACTTCAGTCAATCTGAAGTAAGTGGATTAACTGCCGTTAGTTGAAATTACAAAAGGTATTACGAATCGTAATTGCATGTTGCAGATACATACGTCTGATGTTGAGGATGCTGCGAGTGCATAACGAAACGAGTAGTGTCATGAAGAGTGATCGACAGCTCACTTACCTGTTAATCGTATCCCGCAGGATTAGCAATTGTCTTTTTCTCCTTTTTCTTCAACACTCGCGATTAAATCCCGTCCACTTTAGCGACGAATCAGATTGTCATAATTATTCTTTGCACGAACAACCTTCGTTTGTGTGTGTGTGTGCGTATCACGTTGCGCGCACTGATCATTGAGCTTTTCTAATTTTTTATCAACTATTTTTCAATTGAACTCTAATTTTTAATTCATCATATATTTGAAAACGTAGTTTTATGATAAAAATATAAGCTCGTTAGTTTAGTAAATTGGGTCCCTTTAATAGGCTCATTGCGTACAGATATTACAGACTAATTACTCGTTTCGTTCGTTCGATTTGGGTGAAAAATAAGAATTGGGTAAATTCTAGGAGGGGGAGATTTTGGGGATTTTAAGTCATGGACGCGGTGTTGCCGGTTTTCCGTTTTGGATTTTCCCGCCGGCCGATTTTTCAGCGACTATTATAATACGGAGTGATAATGCGGTTAGAGTAATTTAAAATTGTATGCTCCTCGCGGGTTATTTTCGAACCCCATGCTCACGTCTTCACGTCCCAAACAGAGACTGAAGCGCCTACGGGCAGTCTACCCGTATAAATGCTGCGTACAGTGTCTGGATGTCGATATACCTCGCTGGAAAGGGCAGCAGTTTTTGAATTTAGCGCCAGAGCTCGCTAGCGGACGGTCAAGTATGTCGGTAAGAAAGAAATTGATACATCTTGTAAAATATTGTTATCCGTTGAGTAATCTCTTATCCGTCTCTAACCGTATCTCTTATCTGTTGAGGTTTTATCAAAAAAGGGAAAACATTTTTTACCAACGGTTAAGATATTCTCTAGTAGTTGAGAAATCACTCGGAAAAAATGTCCAGATAGTTTTTAAATGAATGCGATCTACAAGTTTCAATTATTTAAGATTAATTTATTCGTCTTAAGGGCACGTGAGAGCTTGTCACGTGACCAATTATTACATGTTATTATATTCGGCGGCTTTATAATCAAAAAATGAATATATTGTGCTCGGGCCCTAAAGTCCTGTTCTTAGTTACATTCCAAATTAAAATTTAATAAAATTGCCAAAAACCATATAATTTGTCATATGCTCTTAAATTTAAAAAAAATCGAGATTCTTCTTATAATGAATGTTTTATAATTTTTAAATAGTTATCTAGAAATAGTAATTTTTTAAATTTGATAAGAGCCTTATTTGAAAAAGGTTATGAATTAAAAAATTTTAATTGATATATTTAGACTTTCTTTCCAGATTCTGATAAAGTTTATAGTCCTCTATTGAAATCCGTTGGAAATTTTGTAAAGGTTTGAAATGAACAAAATGGCGTCAATTTTTTTGAAAACAAAAATTCAATTTTTCGAAAAAAAATTCTCGTGCCCGCAAAAATCATTTGGCCTACATAAAATTCACAGAATGTCTTCTTTATATAAGCTCGAGTTAAAAAAAATTGGATAACATAAAGAAAGTAGGGTTTTCTATTAAATTCGACTTTATCTTCCCGGCTGAATTTTAAAAACATGGAAAGTAGATTTGATGGAAAACCCAGATTTTCATTTTATCCAATTTTTTTTTAAATTCGTGCTTATATATAATGAAAACATTCTGTAAGTTTTATGCAGGCCAAAATATTTTTGTGGCCATGAGAATTTTTTTTTCGAAAAATTAAATTTTTGAATTTTTTTACGAACGATGCAAGAATTGCAAATATCATAAAAGTGTAAAAAGTATTTTTTGTAGAAATTTTTAAAATGAGCAAAGTTTTTTATTAGCAATTTGGTGAGTCTGACGTTGTTTGCAAGAAAAATGCGAAAATTAGATTTTTCGAAAAAAAATTCTCGTGTCCACAAAAATCCTTTGGCCTACATGAAATTTACAGAATGTCTTCTTCATATAAGCACGGAAGGAAAAATTAGATAAAATAAAGAAAGTGGGATTTTCTTATAAATTCGACATTATCTTTCCGGCTGAATTTTAAAAACATGCAAAGTTGATTTTATGGAAAGTCTAGTTTTTTATTTCATGTAATATTTTTTCTTTAATTTCATGCTTATACATAAAGAAGAGACTCTGTAAGTTTTGTGGAGGTCAGATCATTTTTGTTTCCGCGAGATTTTTTTTTCGAAAAATTAAATTTTTGAATGTTTTTCGCGAACGATGCTAGAATTGTAAAATTTCATAAAAGAGTAAAAGGCATTTTTTGAAGAAATTTTACACATGACTAAAGTTTTTTATAATCATTTTGTTGAATCTGACGTTCTTTGTAAGAAAAATGCGAAAATTCCATTTTTCGAAAAAAAACTCTCGTGGTCACGAATCAGGAAAAACAATTTAAATTTCTCAATTACGTCGAAAGATATAGAAATTTCAAAAAAAAACTAGGTGTTTTTTTCATTATAAAACAAAATTCAAATTCAAATACTCATAACTTCACAGAAATTTGATTTCTAAAATTTGAAAAATAAGTGTCGCCTAATTTCTTCTAAAAAACTACATACTTTGTCATCCTGTTAAATGATTGATTCCCTTTTGTGTAACAATATTATTCAAAGGATACTAAAGTAATGAGAGTCTTACTTAATACTCTGATGAAAATCCGTACAAAAAAAATTTCGTGAATGAAATAGAATTTGAATAATAATAATCATTCATTCAAACAACACACTCGTCCCACAACACCGCTCCGACACAAGTGTTGATCAGTCTCTCTAGCAATCACCCCAGTTGAAGAGCTTCATAAAGCCATTCCATTAATCCACTAAGCAAATCTCTTCACGCGGGCCCATTGGTGTCCAAAATATTTTGCTTCAAGCATCACTTTTCTTCTTATAAACAATTGTGCTCCATACATCCCTCTCTTTGCATACACATTTTGCTTCCTTTACATCCATACATCGTTTTATGCAAGCTCTTGTGTTTCTACGACTCCTTATATCCCTTCCTTTAGAATCTTATTCACGCATTCCAACCATTCTTTCTTCGGTTTACCTCTGGGTACGCTACCACTCACATTACCTAAATACACTTGCTTCGCTGAACGTCTTTCATCTATTTTCTTAACACACCCAAACCATCTCAGCAAATTTATTTTACACTTTTCAATCAATTTTTCTTCTCCACCACAAACTGCCGATAATCTTTCTGCCCTCGTTTATACGTCTGGATATCTCTGCATCTATTTAACCATCAGCGGTAAATAAGCTTCTATTCTTTCAAAGGGACTGATTCACTGATTCTTTTACTGCGCTTTCTGCATTTTCATTTAATTTAAAATCCGCAAAATCCCAATATTTCAGAACTGAACACGTTTCCAAAATTTGCATATTTTTATCGAACCCTATTCGTATTCCTCTATCTTTTTTTTTATTTCCCTTTTACCTAGTCGCTTCCTGTAGGGCTCTCCCTACCCATCCTCCCCTTTTTCTCCAATAGAATCACGTGAAATTATTCCTTTCGGTCCTCGGTCGCCGGGCGCCGCAAAGTTTTCAGTTCCACGTGACGAGCGCTTATGCTAATGACGGGAATTCTAATCGGGAATTATAATTGTTAATTCGTTAAATGATCCGAAGTCCTTGCCTCGCATTCGTTGAATCCTTTCTCTTTTCTTTGCTGCCGTCTCCAACTCCTAGATGGTCTTTATGGACCCCATTCGTCCTCCATAAAGTTCAGAGAGACAAACTTTTGCTGTTATTGTTCGAGGGAAGATGCTCGTAATTCTACATTTGTTTTGATATCTTCTTTTAGCAAGAAATATTGAGGCTTGTTGCCAAATACGGCTTACAGATGTTCTTGACTTTTTTCCTTTATTTTTTCTGTTAAGCAATATATTTTTTCATGGACTATTTTAGCTCTGTTAATGTAACTCGAACATTTTTAAATGCTCGGTTTGGGAGCTTAAATGAAATTGGGCTTCAAGCTCGATAAACTTTAACTGACTTGAAAAAGTTATTTTAATTTTTCACAGTAAAAGGGGAGCTAACGTTTTCCTTAGTGCATTATTAACGGAGTACGGAGTACGTTCAATTTGCAGTTACATCTCAACGAAACTTTTTACTCATCTAAATGAAATATAAGAAAACAGCTAGCTTAGCTAGTGCCTTTTCCGGTTTGGTATGAAAGCAGAAAGTGAAGTTGAGTTTTATTTGAAATGACGTTACACGGTTTACGGACAAACAGTAACGTCGCATTGAGTTTCTGGAAGTTGCACTGGCGAAACTCGGATTCGTGATGGATGAGAGGTCGCAGTCTTCGCTGACAGCGCAATACTGGACCAAGATATAGACGCAACACGTGCAATTCGAAATGTACAACCACTTCGAGTTCGTGACATTTTCTCTCCAGATTCTGTAATTGACTCTTCAATTTCCTGCACTCACAAGACACAAACAAATTTTATCGCAGGTGAATAATTTGTTAATTTGAATAATTCACTCAGGATATGGAAAATTAAGCAATTATATGTATAGCAAACCTTGAATACGTCCACATGTCACGCCTCTTACAGTTAGTAATGCCCATTGATCACGCCCTCTATGAATTTGTAATAGACACATCTACTGATCATGTATTTATCAACAAACCCAATGAAATCATCTTCTAAGCACTCCATTCCACCACGCCTACTAACGAAATCCACAAGCCACGCCCTCAAACAACACTTATTGCATATACGCCTACTCGTAACTCCATTTCTGCATGCCTGCTAAGAAAACACCTTAGAAATAAACCTACTAATGATCTTGTATTTATCAACAAACCCAATGAAATCACCTTCTAGTCACTTCTTTCCACCAAAAAAAAACCTTTCCGAAAAAACGAAATCCACAAGCCACGCCCTTAAACAACACTTATTGCATATACGCCTACTCGTGACTCCCTTTCGGCGTGCCTAATAATAAAACCCCTTAGCAACACACCTACTAATCATCTTGTATTTATTAACAAACCCAATGAAATCACCTTCTAGGGACTCCTTTCCACCACGCGTACTAACCAAATCCACAAGCCATGCTCTTAGACAACGTTTATTGCATATACGCCTTTTTGTTATTCCCTTTCGGCATGCCTACTAAAAAAACTCCTTAGTAACACACCTACTGATCATTTCACGATTTTCGAGAGATTTCGTTAGCAGGCGTGGTGGAAAGGAGTGCCTAGATGATGATTTCATTGGGTTATCAACAAAACCCCATGAAATCGTCGTCTGGGCACTCCTTTCCACCCCGTCTACTAACGAAATCCTTAAGCCCCGCCCTTAAACAACACTTACTGCATATAGGCCTACTCGTACCTCCCTTTCGGCATGCCTGCTAAGAAATCTCTTCAGCAACACACCCACTAAACATCTTGTATTTATCAACAATCCTAATGAAATCACCTTCTAGGCACTCCTTTCCACCACGCCTACTAACGAAATTCACAAGCCACGCCCTCAAACAACACTTATTGCATATACACCTACTCGTATCTCCCTTTCGACATGTCTACCAGGAAAACTCCTTAGCAACGCACCTACTAATCATCTTGTATTTATCGATAAACCCAATGAAATCACCTTCTAGGCATTCCTTTCATCACCTAGGCACTCCTTTCTACCACGCCTACTGATGAAATCCACAAGCCACGCCCTTAAACAACGTTTATTGCATATACGCCTACTCGTAACTCCCTTTCGTCATGTCTACTTAGAAAACCCCTAAGCAACACCCCTACAGCTACTATCATTAGCAATGTCAGTTGATCACGCCCATTAAAAACGCTTAATTCTCACTAATTATTAATCAATAAAATAATTAATTCCCGCTAACTCCACCCTAATATGCGGATACTGACCATGTTCTTTGATCATATCCGCTTCTTATTCTACTCTTTAACTGTTTAACCCACTGGGAATCACGCCTACATATTCACTGAATAGTGAACACGCCTACTAGGAACGCCCACTAGGAATTCGCTTTTAAAAATGAATACTAACCAAATGGAATAAACAAGTCACTAACAAAGTCTATTAAAAACTCCATTAGGAACGCCCACTTACTTCTAAGTTCCGCTGAACTTACAGCGCCTCTCTCTCGGCTCCTTGGACCCCCTCATCCTCGAATGCAGCCTACTGGAATTCTAGGAAGGCGGTATATCGCGAGCCGTTAAATCGAGTTTCCAGTTTAGTTTGAAAATTTTGAATTATTTAAAGGGTGCTCAATATGTATTATGTTTGATATTTGAAAAAATTGTGCAAATTTACAAGAGGAATATGACTGTGTTGGTAGATTTGTTGAAAAAAATTTATTTGGTGTATTTTTACATTCTCATCAGAGAATGTATCAGATTTGTGTAAATTTTGACCCCCCCCCCGCTTTTGTCAAATGTCCACGTTTTGAGACCCCCTGAACCCGAAAAACATGTTTCTGGTAAAGCTTTAACGCGGTTTGGTGAGCACTAAATTTACTCCGATTTGCCTTAAATTTGTACACTAATATTTTTTCATGCTTTAGAAAAAAATATCAAGGTTCACCATATATTTTTTAAAAGTTGGTGTTTTTTTTGTTTATATAATTTGTTTGTTTGTTTATGCGTTACTAGTGGTTATAATATAGAAAAAACTGTTCTATTGGCTAGAAAACCTTAACAATGACTATACATTACGAATTACTATTCTTATAAACAATTCTAAAAATAAAGATATAATTCTGGATTTTTTTCACAGACATTTTCATTTCATCAAACAAAATTGAAATCATTTTGAAAACTACTCACAACCTGAAAAGTAATAATTATAAACTTGTAAGATTTGCTATTTTTCAGAATAAATATTACAAAAATGGTCAAACAGAACATTAAACCCTGTCTAAAGATAATTAAACTTTGGAGAAATGTATGTCCTTTAATAAAAGAAGTAATCGATTTTTTAATTAATTAATGTTGAAATGAGTGCCATATATAGTCTACATTTAAAAAAAAGAGCTTATATAAAATTCATGTTATTCGACAACACAGTATGAGCAGAATCTCGCTGTGCACACTGAAATTATAACTAACATTAATTTTGAAAAATGAGTACTTGAATTACTTATTAATACAAAATTCAAAACTGTTGTGTAAAAATGACTAAAGCCCGTTCTGAAAAAAAAATTTAGCAAACAGTACTCAGAGAAACCTGACATTCATATTTAAAAACGTCATCGTTTATTAATCTTTTTTTCTCGATCCGAAATAAAATTTGTTTACATTACCAAAAATGTATTTAATTTTAATAAACAACGAAATTTACATTTGTTTTCTTTAACAAATTTTCTTCTGACAATGAATGTGACCCCTTTTTGTTGAAAACTTCTCTAAGCAACATATTTCGTACTCTACTTATACAAATTAAATTTTTCTAACAATTTTCCTTATATGCAACGATTCTCAACTTTTCTTCGAGCGAAATTGCTTATTGGCTAGCCGTCTAGTTTTGAAGCGAAGTGCTTGTTTATTCTCAATTTGAAGCAAGGCGCAGTAAATCCTGGCCCAAGTTTGTCATGTAATTTTCAATTCGCAACACCCCTCCGTCATCCCTGAAGCCAAAGCTGTTTTCGTGTCGCATGTACACGTTCACCAGTAGCTTCGTTCGTCACCCTGCATTATTTACAACCCCGAAGCGTCGAAGAGGCTCCTTTCCGCTCAACTACTCGAGTATTCCGTCTCTAGATTCCACCTCTATTTTGCATATTATATTTGCACTTGTCTAGCTTGTTCTAGTGATAAAAATAAATGGTGACAGTGACCGCCACGAGTTGAAACTATTATTATTATTATACCATTAAGCCAAATCCTTTTCTAGGTAAGCGTAACTTGTATGGCTTTAGTCCCGTTTCACTACTGAAGATCAAGGAATTTGAATGGTGAGGGTAAGTAAGGGATGTGTAGGAGAAGGTATAGGTTGTAGGTCAATCTAGAGGTTGCATGCTGCTCATTCAAACCATTATATATGGCTTTTTTTGCTTTCAGAAGCCAACCATTTACTCCATACTCTTTCAGAACTTCCCAAAGTTTAGTTCTGTCCACCTTATCGAAAGCTTTTTCCAGATCAACAAATGCACAGAAAACTTTTTTGTTTACTCTCAAACTTTCTTCTATTATCTGTCTCAAGCTGAATAATCCCATGACCTTACCAATAAGTATATATTATTATTAATTATCTGTAATAATTATTATAATATTTTAACCAGGGTACTCAGTAGGCTAATCGCTCTATAATTAGTACAGTCTCCTTTATTACCCTTTCCCTTGTAGAATAAAAAGATAATCACCTTTCTCTAATCATTCGGAACTTCACCATTCTTAGCACACATATTCATAAATTCGTTCAGCCACACAAACAGATATCCTCCACCGCTCTTAAGCATTTCAGCCGTAATACCATCCACACCAGCAGCCTTAACATTCTTTATTTTTTTAATTGCCGATATTATTTCGCGGATATCGATTCTTATTTCACCACCTACAATGTGATTGTCTAGCGTATCCTCATCTGTGTCACAGTTATTATACTCTGTAACTTGACCTCCATACAATTTCTTGAAAAAATTACTAACACAGTCTTTCACTTTGTCCGTATATTCCATACCTTTTCACCATTATCATTCATAATTCCGTCCAACTCATTGCTATTATCTCTTTTCTAATCTTCTTAACCTAATTCTAAGGTAATTTCTTATTTTCTTCCAAATTATTTTGCATTTTTTTATCTCCTTCTGTGGCTTTGTCCTCTACACCAAGTATACGCAAAGAAAATTAATTTTTGCGACATTTTTTTGCAACAAATTTTCGCAACATTCATTAACAGCCACGCGGACTACATCATTCCACCAAGCATTTCCAGTCTTTCTTTCTACAACCACAGCACCGCACACTTCGGGTGCACTCTTAAAGATGCTGTATTTTAGTATTATTCATGTACCCTCTACATTTTTATTGCCTAATTCTGTCATTCTCTCTCATAACTTTTGTATCTTTTACTACACCTCACCATCTCTCATCCGCTATAACAAAATCAATCATACTGTGGCTTTCGCCTATGCACCAAGTATACGCAAAGAAAATTAATTTTTGCAACATTTTTTTGCAACAAATTTTCGCAACAACATTACATTCGCCACGCGAACTACATCATTCCACCAAGCATTTGCAGTCCTTCTTTCTACAACCTCAGTACCGCACACTTCAGATGCACTTTTCAAGATGCTATACCTTAGCATTATCCATGCACCCTCTATATTCTTATTGTCTAATTATGCCATTCTCTCTCCTAACTCTTGTATCTTTTACCAGCCCTCTCCGTCTCTCATTCGCTATAACAAAATCAATTATACTGTGGTTTTCGCCTCTGCACCAAGTATACGCAAAGAAAATTATTTGTTTGCAACATTTTTTTTACAACAAATTTTCGCAACATTCATTAACAGCCAAGTGGACTACATTATTCCACCAAGCTTTTCCAGCCTTTCTTTCTACAACCGCAGTACCGCACACTTCAGATGCTCTCTAGAAGATGCTGTATTTTAGTATTATTCATGCACCCTCTACATTTTTATTGTCTAATTTTGTCATTCACTCTCACAACTCTTGTAATTTTTACTACCCCCCTCCGTCTCTCGTCCGCTATAACAAAATCAATCATACTGTGGCTTTCGCCTCTGCACCAAGTATACTCAAAGAAAATCAATTTTTGCAACATTTTTTTGCAACAATTTTTTGCAACATTCATTAACAGCCGCGCGGACTACATGATTCCACCAAGCATTTGCAGACTTTCTTTCTACAACCACAGTACCGCACACTTCAGATGCACTTTTTAAGATGCTATACCTCAGTATTATTCATGCACACTCTACATTTTCATTGTCTAATTCTGCCATTCACTGTCATAACTTTTGTATCTTTTACTACACCTCTCCGTCTCCCATCCGCTATAACAAAATCAATCATACTGTGGCTTTCGCCTCTGCACCAAGTATACGCAAAGAAAATCAATGTTTGCAACATTTTTTTGCTACAAATTTTCGCAACATTCATTAACAGCCACGCGAACTACATCATTCCACCAAGCATTTGCAGTCCTTCTTTCTACAACCACAGTACCGCACACTTCAGATGCACTTTTTGAGATGCTATACCTTAGTATTATTCATGCACCTTCTATATTTTTATTGTCTAATTCTGTCATTTATTCTTATAACTCTTGTATCTTTTACTAGCCCTTTCCATCTCTCATCCTCTGTAACAAAATCAATCATACTGTGGCTTTCGCCTCTGCACCAAGTATACTAAAAGAAAATTAATTTTTGCAACATTTTTTTTCGCAACAAATTTTTGCAACATTCATTAACAGCCACGCGAACTGCATGATTCCACCAAGCATTTGCAGTCTTTCTTCCTACAACCGCAGTACCGCAAACTTCAGATGCACTCTTGAACATGCTGTATTTTAGTATTATTCATGCACCCTCTACATTTTTATTGTCTAATTCTGTCATTCACTCTCACAACCCTTGTAATTTTTACTACCCCTCTCCGTCTCTCATCCGCTATAACAAAATCAATCATACTGTGGTTTTCACTTCTGCAGCAAGTATAAGCAAAGAAAATTAATTTTTGCGACACATGCATGAACATGGCGACATTTCGTATCTCAAAAGCGTGCGCAAAGTGACAGATTCTTCTACTGTGAGATTAGCGTGTAGAAATATGGTATTCCCGCACAGTTTGCCGTGCCGAAATGTTGCCGCACCCAAAATTGTGTGAGAATACCATATTCCCGCACGCTAATCTCACAGAAGAGAAATTTGACACTCGCGCACACTTTACAGACACGGAATATTACCATTTTCCTGCACTTTTTGCAAAAAATATCTTGCGTGTCACGTGCGAGATGTAGACTGTTCCACGAGTGTTAACTTCCCGCACTTGTTACGCAATATACTATTTTGAAGACCCGAAGGAATTAATTGCGTCCTCCAGAGGGTAAAATTACTTCTCTTTTAAGCCTCTGAGAGTTTATGCATTCCTTGCGCTCGAAAAAATTAATGGGCTTCTTGATTGAATTTGTCGGCATTATGAAAATTTAATTTTTTCAATAATTAATGGGAGTGTTTTTAATATGTTTTACGTCTCGTATGTTCGATGCGTAAATGAATTTCATTTTATAATGAATGGAAAATCAAGTAGGACATCGTTTTGGCCCGAACTTGAAATTAACAGAGTAGAATAAAATTTTGTTTTCGTTTCGAGTGAAACAAAATAAAAATAAATTAATAAAAATAAGAAGAGGAGATAAAATAAAAGTAAAATAAAATAGCTGAGAAGAAGTACCAGTAAACGAGAATAACTCTCGTTCTTTTTGAAATGAATTCTCGTCTCACTTCACATCGTTAATGCGATCATCTCGTATCATACAAGATTGATAGAGAATTTTATTTAAAAATAATAATATTCGTTTAACTACGTCGTGAGAAGTTGAATTATGTTGAATCAAAAGTATTTTACTGCCACAATTTTCAATTTAGCTAACTGCGATTAAAATAAATTTTGTCTATGTAGAATGAGCTCCCAATTATTATAATTATTTAGGAATAGTAATTCAGAATTATTGTTAATATTATTAAATTAAAAATTATAACTAAATATCATTGAAAAAATATTTTATAGGTTTGTGAAAAAGAATTGAAGATAGTAAATAACAGAGATGCATTAAAATGATTAAATTGAAACATATTTAAGAAAAATAAATATTTCCATTATACGCTTCTTAATATCTTCGTTTTATTCATTATCAATTTATTATACTTAGTTTAAATATTATAAACAAAAAATTAAAAATAATTTTCAGATGATTCAATAATATTTTTATATGGGCTATAGGTAGATATTATTAATAGAAATTCAGTATAAATTTTGATTGAACTTAAATTTATTTGTGATAGAACGGTTTAATCTATTTCCATCAATTTCTGTGTATCGTAGGCGTTAAAGAGCACGATACCCATGAATTGAAGGCCATCAAACATCTTATCGGAAACCAACCATCTACGGCAAATGATATCTTCGATTTATTATTTTAAAAACCGAATACCTGAGACTATATTAATATTATAAACATTAAGGGTGTGTAAAAAGCTCGAAGCCCGATACTCGACCGGAACGAATCGAGCTTTTATCACTTTGAGTCGAGCCGAACTGGGCTCGATCAGTTTCGAGCTAAGCCGAGTTCGAGCCTGGCCGAATAGTTTCAAAAGCTCGAAAAATTCCGGGTTTGAGTACCCGAAAATTTCGAGTTCTCGAAAAAATTCAACAACCCGAAAATTATGAGATTTCGAACAGGTGTACGTAGTCGTTTAGATGTATGCACCAGAATTTATTCCTGGGAATGAATATTTGGAGGTATTAAAAAATTTGAGTTATTTTGAAACAAGTTTTTGATGGATTTCTCCTGAAAGAAGGCACCCTTAAATTAATACGTGATTTTTTTTCACGTGAGCAATCACACTCCAGAAGATTTTGAATCAATATTTAAGAAATACATAATATTTTTGTGTGCTATAATCATAATAGTTCTTAAATTCTAAAATTTATCAATGTATTCTGTCCTAGCCAACATATCTGATGAATTTTTCGAGTGCAGCACGTGCTAAGAAGCACAATTTTTTTATATGTGAAACTACTCATTATGAAATGAAAAACAAAGGTTAATTTATGTTGCTTTGGTTTTTAATTATCAAAATATTTGTCAACTATAATAAAGTTTTAATTTCTAATTAGTTTCAGGTTTTCGTAAATTTCGAGGACCCGAAATAATTCGAGTGCTCGAAATTATCGAGAACCCGACGTTAGATGTCATCTTGACACCACTACTGTATAGCAACAAAAACTTATAAGTTTATTTTCCGATAACTGAATAATAAATTAGAAACTGCAAATTTTGAGTCGAGTCGGCATATAAAGGCTTGCAATTTTCGAGTACTGGGAACGATTTACCATAATAATTTATTGGCTAAATAACTGCAGAAGCATTATTATTATAGAGAGAGTTTTTCTGTTGCCTCTCAGGTCCATTCTTCTCCACTTTATTATTTGAACAGCGACCGTTCCGACGCGGTAAAGGGGCCCTCCTCAGGCATTGCCAGATCTCTCGCTGAGTGTTTCGGCCATCATAAAATATAGGTGGTTTTCTTAACAACCATGTAAATAATTATATTATAGAGTGTTTTTCTGTGGCCTCACAGGTCCCTCCATCTCCACTTTATTATTTGGACAGCACACCGTTTCGGCCCGATAAATGGGCCCTCAGGCATTGACAGATCTCTCACTGGCGGTATCTTCCATCAAAAGGTATACGTGGTTTCCTTAGTGACGTGTAAGTAAATAGAGAGTGTTTTTTTGTGGCCTTACAGGTCCATCCTTCTCTACTTTATTAATTGAACAACACACCGTTTAGGCCCGATAAATGGGCCCTCCTTAGGCATTGGCAGATCTTTCGCTGTGTGTTTCTGCCATCATAAAATATAGGTGGTTTTCTTAATGACCACGTAAATAATTAGGGAGTTTTGTTCAGTTGCCTCACAGATCCCTCCATCTCCACTTAATTATTTGAACAGCGACCGTTTCGACGCGGTAGTGCCCTCCTCAGACATTGGCAGACCTCTCGCTGGGTGTTTCAGCTATGATAAAAAGGTGGTTTTCTTAGCCACTATGTAAATAATTAGGGAGTGTTCTTCTGTGGCCTTCCAGTCCCT
>JAUMHM010000049.1:19457962-19483553 GCA_032362435.1 Melikaiella ostensackeni
TACAGTGACCACATGCGACGAAGAGCTGTACTATACAACGCCTAAACGCGACGTGGAGCAGTATGGAATGGAGGCGTCAATTTATCAACAAAAGAAGGAAAGTCTCGACTCAAGGTTTTCAGGGAATTTTATGAGGTACCCTAATATACACGATAACTTTGAAAAGAAGCATCTTAATTATTAATTAATATATTTCTTACAGTACCTTCCAGCGCCAATGGAATGACAGAAGCTGAGAAGCATTTACTAAAAATCAGAATCAAAAACTCCAAATGGAAGAAAGGAAAACTTGAATTTTTAAAGAAAAGCAAAAAATAAAAGTGCACATCTTCAGCGATGAACGAAAATTTAAAAAAATATTTGGCTGAACGAGTATAAATTTCACAGTTGAAAGGAAAAGGAATAACCGACCTTATCGCTTTGTAAATGATAAAATTCAAATTTATTTAATTTAATGTGATTGTGTACGGAATTTACAATAAAAATTTCAAATCGTAAAGGCGGTCCTACCGGGATCTTTTTGCGCTTGAGTCTAAAAGTGTTATCTTATTCAAATATTTTGAATAATATTATACAGTATTGTCATTTGAAAAATAAATATATTGAAAAGGAAACTAATTTTTTATTATGAAACGATTGGCGTAACTACTGTACAGCGAAACCCCGCATTGCGGGGGGGGGGGCTCCTCCTGTGAGGGGCCGCTTAGGCTGAACAGCAAAAATCTATTTAAGGTGTCATCTAAAAATTACGTAAGACGATTTAAGGGGGGGGGGTAAATTGTTACTAAAAAAAAATAATAAATCCAAAGATATTACTGCTTAGAGGAAAGTCTAGCGGAAATTTGATCTGTCAGACCAAAAGTGAATTTTCTCTTGAAGAAAATGCGTAATTTATTACATTATAAGTTTTTTAATAATTTTAAAGAATTCAACTTGAAACGCTTTAAATCCCTGAAATTTCAAGTATAAGTATTGCATTTTCAATAAAATAGATGAATTTATATACAAAATGATGAATTTTCAACTAAAAAGATAAATTTTCAACCAAACAGTTATATTTTTAACCAAAAACATGAAATTTCTACCAACTGAGATGAATTTCAAAACAAAAAGGACAAATTTTCAACAAAATAGTTCAATTTTCAGCATAGAAATATTTGTCAGTCAGTAAAGGAAAAAAATTTCCTCCAAAATGGTCAATTTTCAAGCCAAAAAGACAAATTTTCAACAAAATACAAACATTGTTAACCATATAGTTGAATTTTAAACTGAAAAGGACTAATTTTCCACCAAAAATGGAATAGTTAAATTCACAGTTAAAAAAATTAATTCTCAACCCCCCGAAAAAAACGAATTTTCTATAAGATAGTTGAATCTTTAACGTAAAATATAAATTTTCAAATCAAAAGGACAAATTTTCCATCAAGAAAGGTTTCTCAATGAATAAAAAAAAGTATGAAAAATCTTCAATTTTCAGGTGAAAAAGATGAATTTGCTACAAAACAGTTTAATTTTTAACAAAAAGAATTACTTTCTTAAATCATTGTTGAAGTTTCAACAAAATAATTAAATTTTCAACCAAATAGTTGATTTTTCAACTAAACAAGATTCAACCAAAACTGGAACAGTTAAATTTTTTGTTCAAGAAAATTGATAAAAAAAAATTCGATCAAATAGTTAAATTTTCAATCAAAAATATGAATTTCCAAATTAAATGACGAATCTTTAACCAGAGAAATGAATTTTTAACAAAATAGTTCCACTTTCAACTAAAAGAGATGAATTTTCAACAAAATGCAAAAATCTTCAAATTATTAGTTGAATTATCAACGTAAAAAAATAATTTTCAACCAAAAATTTAATAGTTAAATTTTCAGTTAAAAAATTTATTTTGAACTAGAAAAACCAACTTTCTCCAAAATAGTTCAATTTTAAACCAAAAAGATGAATTTTCAACTTTAGTGATAAATCTTCAACCAAAAAAATGAGTTCTTAACAAAGGAGTTTCACTTTCAATCAAGTAGTTGAATTTTCAACCAAAGAAGATGAATTTTCAACAAAAAATGTAATGATTGATATTTCAACCAAAAAATATTTTAATTTCAAGTCCAGAATAATTGAATTCAATCAAGAAAGAAGAAGTTTTCACAAAATAGTAAAATCTTCAACTGAAACAGATTAGCAAACAAAGAGAATTTATTTTTGTCTGTTTTTATCTAAACAGATAAAAATATTTACAAACGTGTACGTCCTTGGAGTTCTGCTTTCTGTGTAAATTAATACATCCACTACTTTCTCGATACAAAAAAATTCTCACGCGCGCAAGGCAATCACGAAGTGATCAAAATTTTACGAGGAAGATCATCAAGTTTTTCTCCGAGTATGACCAACGTGATCGTCCTAACTAGCGCTAGACTTTTCGCTTTGCTCAGAACGCAGTGTTTTCGTGAAAGGCTGAGAAGGGAGATATGCCGAGAAATTTTCTCAGCTTCTCCCGTTTTCTTAAGTTTTTTCGAGAAATTTCCTCAGCTTCATGAAATTTCTCGTCTTCGAGAAATTTTTCTGCTAGAAATTCTATTTCTCCAAAAAATTCGACATCTTGAGCACGTCACAAGCATACAGATAATTGTCACGCTTGAACCATTCCCACTACAATAATTTTCTGCACATAAAAAAGAAAATATCCGAATTTTTATTTTTTTAAATAAAAAACATATTTCGAATCCAGAATATAGTTATTTATATACTAGTACACCAGAGAGTCGATTACGTAACTTTTCTCACTTCTCATTTCTTATTTCTCACTTCTCATTTCTCACTTCGCACACGTGACCAAAACTCAAACGTCACCGATGACATTTCAGTCGTACGATGAAGCAGTTAGGCCTAGTGTTGGGCCTTTCGCTCAGCTCAGAACGCAGTGTCTTCGAGAAATGCTGAGAAAGAAGAAACACCGAGAAATTTTATAAGTTTCGAGAAATTTCTCGTCTTCGAGAAAATTTTCTACTAGATTTTCTATTGTTCCGAGAAATTCCACATCTTGAGCATGTCACAAGCATACAGATAATTGTCACGTTTGAACCATTCCCACTGCAATAATCGTCTATACATAAAAAAAATATTCGAATTGTTCTTTTTTCAAATAAAAAACTTACTAAGAAGGAAACTCCCAATTCGTCAGCTAGTTTACAGATTCCTAATAAAAATTCAATTCATAACTTTGACTCTTCATTGTATTGTTTTTCAAAAGTTCAATTATATAATTAGCACGAACAAAAATTAAATATTAATATTAACTAATAACTAATTTGAAAATCTAAGTGCGAGTAGCTATCATGCGAAGTACAAAAATATTTCACAGTAATATAATTTTAAGAATAGGTTCATTAAAATATTGCACTCTTACCCTTTAAATTACAATTTTTTACAGCAACAACGTCTTTCAATTTCAGTAAAACAACATACAACAAAACGAATTTACAGTTTCTAATTTCTATGCCACCGTTTCGAGCTTTCAACTTTATGCAATTAACTCTCGTTTTTTGTACTGTAACGTTAGTGAGGTAATATTATTCATGGACAATTGGCTTCCTTTGGCTGGAACAATGTGAAATTTCAGAAATATTATTTGGTTAATTTGGAATTAACGAATTTTCCTACTTTGATTCATTTTCACTGCCAGAATATTTATATTCCGTTCATAAATATTGTCGGTAGTTTTATTTATCTTCGGTGAAATGAAACTTCGGAAGATTTAATTTTTTGGCAATTTTCTTTTTCGGTAATTTAATTTTCAGTTCTTTTCAAAATTTGCATTTATGGTTTTTCATCGACATTGCTGACAGTTAAATGTTTTTTAATTTATCTATAATTTGATTTTATATTCACGTGATAGCTGTTAGCATTAAGATTGTAAAATTAGTAATTGAATAATGTAAAAATTTAATTTTTTCACCTTCTGTGACTATTAAAATAATTCAATTAAAATGAAAAATTTGTTATACATTTCATCGGAAGGAGTTGAAAGCTTTTTGCTTTCCTTTAATTAATTCTTCAATGTAGAATCATACAGGATCGGCTTGGGAGAAGTAAAAAAGATTTCAATATTTCCTAAAATATGAATCCAGTGATTCATTTTATCAATAAAATAATGTAAACATTAAACTCAATCGAGGTACTCTTTCTAATATTGTAAGATTTTTTAAATTCCACACAGGATAATTTTAGTATTGTATTTGGTAAAAGTCACGCAAAGATATCTCTGTTTCTATACTTTTTTTGTCAGAGTGCTCCAATTCTACGGAATTCGATCTGAGCCTCAATCGCTCTTTTCATTTCTCTTTCAGATTCTCAAAAACTATTTGAGTTTTTCGCAGCTCAATTTTTAAAAAAGGATCATTTTATTTCTCTCAAAATACAGCAATTCTCAAAGTTTTTATCAATTCGATTACTTTTAGAATACGAATTTCTTGATGGGTTACGTACTAGGTTTCGAGAGTAGACTCTCTAGCCCGTTCGCCTCCACTATCAAGAATCTAGTAAGATAAATCTGAGTCAGAGTGACAAGATGCAAAATCTCGGACTTGGGATTTTCTTTCACCGTAACGTAAATAAAATTTCTCGAAGATGGTGCGGAAGGTCGCGCCTTTAAAATTTCATAACTCTAAGGGAAGACTTTTACGCTTACCGCACTCGTACTCGGTGTCGAGAGTAGACTCTCTAGCCTGTTCACCTGTACGATAAGCTATGTTAGATCGAAACGCGGTTGCAGGAGTTTGTGATGTGTGCGAAGTGAGAAATGAGAAATAAGAAATAAGAAGTGAGAAAAGTTACGTAATCAACCCTCTGGTGACTTTGTATATAAATATTTTCTGGATTTGAAATATATTTTTTATTTAAAAAAAAAACTGAATATTTTGTTTTTAATGTGCAGACGATTATTGTAGTGGGAATGGTTCAAGCGTGACAATTATCTGTATGCTTGTGACGTGCTCGATTATTTTCGCAAACCGATTTGGCAGGATCGAGGTAGAAATGGTTGTCGCTGACATTTCGTCAACGATCCAACAACCCCTGTGGCTTTTTCGCTTCGTGGTGACTAAATTGCCGTTTCGGTGTATCTCGGCGGCGATTGAATGTTTATTCGATGTTCGCTGATCGTTATTATACACATGCTTCTCTGACCGCTTGTAAACGAGAATAACTATCGACATAGGTGTATTTTTATTATCCAACCAGAATACGAGCGGATCGACTACAGTCGAATTTCCCACTGGGAAAAAAACCAATACATAGTCAGAGCTCTTCGTCACGTTCACCCTTTCAACCTTTTGTGGTCCAGCCTTTAATTTTTCATCCACGTCATCATTTATTTTTATTTGCTCATTACGTATTATTAAATTTTATCGATCCTCTTTCACTGAACAAATATTTTTTCGAGCAAAATGTTTGGTTAGTTAAATTTTTCATTCCATGGGTATACTTGTTCTCGTTTAACAAAACCCGTGATGTGAATATTTTAAAGCAGAAAGTTCCGAAGGCGGAATTCAAACGTTCCTACAAATTTAACTTCATTAATCGTCAACGCGTTTGTATTTAGTCCTTAAGTATTACATTTACGCACTAATTCTCTTTTTTAATTGCATAGAGAATTTAAAGTTTACTTTTTCCAGTAAAGGTATGTATAAATGGAGAAAAGTCCAGAATCGTTTCTTCGAGCACGAATCTACCCTCTCGTACCAACATCCGTCTCACCCCGTGTAGAATATTAATAACTGCTTTGAGCGAACACATGCGTAATTGCCGCGAGTTACTCGTTGAATGTACGAACCTTTGCATTTTTCCTTACTCTTAATCGCACCTGTTATATGACAACGCCTCAGGAAATGTTACTTTATACAATAATTATTCAAGAGTGCTATATCAGGGTGTTTACCAACCGGGAAATAGCCGGGAATCAACTGGGAATACAAATCTAAACCGTGAATCACATTTAAAACTTTTAAAAATGCTTCTGGAAGTCTGGCTTTAAGAAATCAGTTCTCGAACTCGTTATCTACAGATCAGCGCAGAATAAAAGGTAATGCAGTAAGTTAATATTTGTATTAATACGACTTGTTTTCCTGGTATTGTTCTCCCTGTATCTTTTGAAGTCTTTGTTCTTAGCTTCTTATGCCTCTTCTGATGATTGACCGATTGGGGCAGCATGGGAGTTGATTTTCTTGGGACCATAAATTATAACTTTATGCATTGATGCAGGCATGAAGTACCAACTGTATTTTTGTACATACAATTCTGGTGTTTCTGGACAATGTTTGCGCAACTTGTTTGTATCGATAGGTTTACCAGATGCTAAAAGTTGCAACACTATATCAAAGTTTTTTGAAAGTCGAAGTCAGTGATTTTGGAAATTGTCTCATAGTTCTTGAAAAACTTTCTGGATGTGTTTCCATCATTAGAGGAATTAGCACTTTGCTTTGGGGTGTCCACAATATTAAACCAAGTTGTTGACGAACTTCTCTTTTTATGAGTTCTTTCCTGGTATCGCGAACTTTTCTATCCTCGTCTTTTTTACATGCCCAGGTTTTAATTGACAACCGATAGCTAATGTTTAGCATGCAATCCATTAGTCTAATCCATAAATACAATCACTTGGTTTTGTGTGACAAACAGAGCAATGGCTGCAGATGTTGATTCACTGAGATGTTAACATACTTTGCCATTAATCATTGTGCCGATCAGTTCATGCTCTACATAACAAACGAAACCATCAATTTTGACTTTGCTTGTTATCAGTCTTTTTATTTACTTCTCAATATTGCCAAATTCAAGTAAAATTTTTTATTTTGTCTCTTTAGTATACTCAAACATTATTGGCAAACAATTTTTTTGGCGAATAAGGTCGAGGATTTTGCCAAATTAGTGACGATGATGGATCTTTTAAGCATTCAAGACGAAGAGGAACCAAGGACATCAAAAAGAAACTTTCATCAGAATTTTCAGAATCGTCGAAAAGTTGCTTGTAAGGATGGAATTCAGTCGTGTCATCACCACCATATTTTGAGATCATTTTGAATGCTTTACATTTCCAGTTTTTACATTGTTAACTTTCAACAGTCTTGTAGCAGTATGAGCCCATAGGTCTTGTAGTCTAATAGTGGCTCCTGTTTGAGTAATATATATTGCAGTACTTGGTTGATAACAATTGGTATTTGCATATGCACGCTGTTTGTAAGTAGGAAGAATATCTGCATTTCTATCTCTTAAGAGTTTCTATAAAAGTTCGTAATTATTGTTTGACAGTTTTAAATCAACCATAAATATTAGAGCCTCGTCATTAGTGAAAAGGATTGCGTTGTTAGTTTGAATAGCTGATTTAACATTTATCGTGTCATTTACAATACCCTTTTTAATAATGTTAATCGCAGTCTTGTTGTCCGAAGTCTGTAAATCAGTAAACAAATCAATTTCATCTTCTGAAATTGAGTGCTTCAAAGCCTCAAACCTTCTTTTCTTGGTTTTCTCAGAGCATTCCTCGAAGCTTCTCGTTTTCGAATATTTGACGAGGAGGCCTCGGATCATGTTGAAAATTTTAAGTCTCACCAAGTTTTATTTTGCTCAAATAACTTTTCTTCTCGTTTTCCTTTATCTGAAAAGACAATTGTTTTAATTTCTTGAAAAATGCACAATGAGCACACTGCTCAATTCCGTATTACAAACTTCGAGAGTCTCCATGTTTGAAAAAATTACAGGAACTTGAGAATTGTGCTCAATGATATAACCAGTAAAAAATCACGATTGAAGAAAAAAAAACATAACCTATGAAGACATGGTTCGTAAGAACGAACGTGCTGTCAACAATGAAAGGAAACTAAAACACTAAAAAATATGTATAAGAATTTAGGAAGTCCCTAAGATTACGTACACAAGTATCCGTAACAATACGAGGAATACAGAAAGTGAAATTCTGAAATCACGTCAAGAGATACTAAATCAAAGTGATCGCAAACGAGAATGTATATGAGTAAAAACAAAAAAGCGATAATGTAGAACAAGTGAGTACCGATGTGAGGTTAGTGCCTGCGTTCCGATATTCATTTTTTTCGGGATGTAAATATATTACATGCAGTAACGACGATATCGGTGAAACTGATAGTGTTTTATCAGAATTAGTTTGATTCTTGTAGTAGGAAAAATACAGAGATTTAAATCCTGAAATCACATTAACCCATTTATGCCCAGTGGGTCGTTAGCGACCCAGCTTTGTTTATGGTGTATACGATCATTTGGTGGTTAATTTAACATTATTGAGATTAATTATTCAAAAATATATTTATATTTTGTTTCAAAATTATTGTTGAATTTATCAATTCAAATTGAAATTGAGATTTTAATAGAAACATCAAAAAGTCCAAAAAAATTTGTGCATAAATGAGTTAAGAGATACTAAGTCGAAATGATCGCAAACGAGAATGTATAGCAAGTAAGTACCGATGTGAAGTTGGTGCCTGCGGTGCCAATATTCATTTTTTTAGGGATGTAAATATATCACATGCAGTATCGACGACATTGGTAAAATTGAAAGTGTTTTATTAGAATTAGTTTCATTTTTATAGTACGAAAAATACAAAAATTGAAAGCCTGAAATCACATTGAGAGATACTAATTCGAAGTGATCGCAAACGAGAATGCAGAACAAGTGAGTACTGATGTGGAGTTAGTATCTGTGGTGCGCATATTCAATTTTTTCGGGATTTAAATATATTACATGCAGTATTGACGATATAGGTAAAATTGAAAGTATTTTATTAGAATCAGCTTGATTTTTATAGTATGAAAAATACAGAAACTGAAACCCTGACATCACAATAGGAGATATTAATTCGAATTGATCGCAAACGAAAATGCAGAACAAGTGAGTACCGATGTAAAATTAGTGCCTGCGATGCCGATATTATTTTTGCTCGGGATGTAAATATGTCACGTGCAGTATCGACGATATCGGTAAAATTAAAAGTGTTTCATTAAAATTAGTTTAATTTTTATAGTACGAGAAATATAGAAACCGAAATCCCGAAATCACATAAGGGATCATTCACAAATTACGTGACGAGTTTTTCTGTTGTTTAAATAAAGATGAGGATATAACTTTCGTGAAAAGAAAAAAATACAACGATATAAACAAAAGAAAAACGCGTCACGTAATTTATGCATGATCCATTAGGAGATACTAATTCGAAGTGACCGCGAACGAGAATGCAGAACAAGTGAGTACTAATGTGAGGTTAGTATCTGTGGTGCCGATATTCATTTTTTTCGGGATGTAAATATATCACACGCAGTGTCGTCGATATCGGTAAAATTGAAAGTGTTTTATTGGAATTAGTTTAATTTTTATAGTACGAGTAATATAGAAACTGAATTGGGAGAAGGTAATTTTTTATTTTTAGGATTTTTTTTTTAGTTGAAATGGAGGAAACTTTGGTTTTCAATTTTTTCTGAATTGGAAGAGGGATTTTTTTTAAAAAGATTTTCATCGAGTTGGAAGGAAGGGACTATTGGTTGTAATTTTTTCTGAATTGGAAGAGGGCCATTCTCTGTTCTTAAGATTTTTATCGAGCTAGAAGGAAGGAAATTTTGGTTTCAATCATTTCTGAATTGGAAGAGACGTATTTTTTCCTTTAAAGATTTTTATCAAGTTGGAAGGCAGGAAATATTGGTTTTCAGGTTTTCCTTAACTGCGGAAGAGTTCTTTTGTTCTTAGCATTTTTATTGAGTTGGAAGGAAGGAAATTTTTTTCTAATTGGAAGAGGAAATTTTTTCTTTTAAATATTTTTATTGAGTGGTCAGGAGGCGAATTTGTTATTTTTGACATTTAGATGGAAGGAGGGAAGTTTTTATTTTCAATTTTGTACTGAAATAGCAGTGGGACATGTTTCATTTTTAACATTTTTATTAACGTAAGCTGAAAGGGAGCATTAGTTTTAATTTAGAGCATTGGAAATGATAGCGTGGATTTATATTCATCAACCAGAAATCGTTGAACTGTTCAGTTTACAAAAGTTAAAAATTTTGTAGTTTAATGGGTTTTGATTTGAAATTGTTAAATTGGAAAGATTCAAAGCTTTCGTTTAATACGTGTAAATTATTGAGCGTTTGAATTAAAAATGATTCAATCTTCAATTTTAAAAGTTTGAAATGCAAAAAAGATCCACTTTGAGTGCTTCAATGTGCAGTTTAATTTGTATCATTTCAAACAAACAAATTGTGAGTTTTAAGAGCTCGAATTTTTTAATTTCAATTACCGTGAACAATTTTTGCAAACAGGGAAAAAACCAGAAAATGATGATGATGATGATGAGTTTGGAGCCGAAAAATAATACAATTATGAAAAAATTGATATTTTTTATTTGTCTTTCGTTGATCGAATTTCATGGAGCATTTGCGTGACAGAACAAACGAAAATGGCGACAATAAATAAATTAGTCGTCAAATTACAGAAAAGCTTCGGTACCCGTATTGCCGGAGAGTCACAGAAAACAGAGAGAAGGAGGGAGGATAAAAGGAGGATGGAAAAAAGCAACAGTGAAAGCAACGCAGCCGAGGTATTTTCACGCGAGATTCGCTTTGAATCTTTGATCTCGGTGTCTCGAGTGCCCCACCTTCATTCTTCTCGAGTCCCCTTTTCCACATTTTTTTTCTTCCCTTTTTTTTCACAGCTGGTTGTACCTTTGCGGTGCGTTATAATCGCCTCCTGCGCGTCTGTAATAACGAACTTGTTTGCGAGAAATGCCGCTGCATATAATGATTATTCAAATCGTCGAAAGGGGATCTTCGTTATTCTCAGGGCGCAAAGTGCTAACTCCCTCTCTTAAACTAACTGCGGTATGTGATCCAGACCATTAGGTGAAGCATCCGTTTTCCATACCCCTCGGCCAGGATCGTGAGACACCTTCCGTTTTTCCAAATACCCCAGTCCACAGACTAAAAGACACTGAAAACGTGCAAAAATTCAAAATTTTGTCGGATTTGTATGAAACTTGGTATAACAGGATTTTTGAGGTTGCTGATTTCAATTTTAACGCAAAAGTCATCAATTAAAAACTGCGGATCCAATATGGCATCTTAAATTTTCAATTTTTTACAGATTTTGTTACAACTTGATACAAGGAAGTCTATAAGATTGCAAACTTCGAGTTTGACGTCAAAAGTTACAAATTCAAATTGGCAGATCCAATATGGTGGCCAAAATTTAAAATTTTTCACAGATTAGCCTAAGACTTGGTATGAAGGGGTTCATAAGGTCGCTTATTTTGATTTTGACGTCAAAAGTTACAAATGAAAAACTGCGGATCCAATATGGCGGCCAAAATTAAATTTTTTTTACATATCAGCCTCAAACTAGGCACAAAAACGTTCATAAGGTTGTTAATTTCGATTTTGATGTTTAAAGTAACAAACTAGAAATGGCAGATCCAATATAGTGACGAAAATTTGAAATTTATTACAGATTTGCCTAAAAATTGATACAAAGGGGTTCATAAGGTCGCTAATTTCGATTTTGACGTCAAAAGTTACAAATGAAAAATTGCGGATCCAATATGGCAGCCAAAACTTAAAATTTTTCACATATTTTCTTACAACTTGATACAAGGGGGTTTATAACGTCGACAATTTCGCTTTTGACGTCAAAAGTTACAAGTTCAAAATAGCAGATCCAATATGGTGGCCAAAATTTGAAATTTTTTATATTTTTTCTTGAAATTTGGTACAAGTGGATATTTAGGGTCGCAAGATGGATGGTTCATAAGGATGCTAACTTCGATTTTGAAGTCAAAAGTTACAAATTCAAAATGGCAGACTTAATATAGTGGCTAAAATTCCATATTTTGTACAGATTTTCTAAAAACATGGTACAAGGGGATTTATAAGGCCTCTAATTTCGATTTTGACGTCAAACGTTACAAATTGAAAACTACGGATCCAATATGGCGGCAAAAACTTCAATTTTTAAACATATTTTCTTAAAACTTGATACAAAGAGGTTTATAAGGTCGATAATTTCAATTTTGACGTCAAAAATTACAAATTAAAAACTGCGGATCCAATATGGCGGCAAACATTAAATTTTTTTACAGATTAACCTAAAACTCGGTACAAAGGAGTTCATAGGGTCGTTAATTTCGATTTTGATGTCAAAAGTTACAGATTCAAAATGGCGGATCCAATATGGTGGCCAAAATTAGAATTTTTTTTTACATATTATTTAAAACTTGGTACAAGGGAATTAATAGGGTCACAAGATAGGGGGTTTATAAGGTTGCTAACTCCGATTTTAAAGTCATAAGTTACAAATTTGAAATAGCAGATTCAATATGGTGGCTGAAATTCGAAATTTTGTATAGATTTTCTTAAAACTTGGTACAAGGGGATTTATAAGACCGCTAATTTCGATTTTGACCTCAAAAGTTACGAATTAAAATCTGCGGGTCAAATATGGCGGCCAAAATATAAAAATTTACACAAATTTGGCTAAAACTTGGTACAAAGGGGCTCATAAGGTCAGTCATTTCGATTTTGATGTCGAAAGTAACAAATTAAAAATGGCAGATCCAATATGGTGGCCAAAATTTGAAATTTTTTACAGATTTTCCTAAAACTTGGTAAAAGGGGATTTATAAGGCAGGTAATCTCGATTTTAACGTCAAACGTTACAAATTGAAAACTAAGGATCCAATATGGCGGCCTAAACTTTAAATTTTTTACACATCTTCTTACAACTTTATACAAAGGGGTTTATAAGGCTGATAATTTCGATTTTGCCGCCAAAAATTACAAATTAAAAACTGCCGATGCAATATAGCGGCCAAAATTTTAAATTTTTACAGATTTGCATAAAACTTGGTACGAAGGGGTTCATAAGGTCGCTAATTTCGATTTTGATGTCAAAAGTAACAAATTAAAAATGACAGATTCAATATAGTGGCCAAAATTTGAAATTTATTACAGATTTGCATAAAACTTGGTACATAGGGGTTCATAAGGTCGCTAATTTCGAATTGACGTCAAAGGTTACAAATGAAAAACTGCGGATCCAATATGGCGGCCAAAGGTTTAAACTTTTTACATGTTTTCTTACAACTTAATACAAGGGGGCTTATAAAGTCGATAATTTCGATTTTGACGTCAAAAGTTACAAATTCAAAATATAGGATCCAATATGGTGGCGAAATTCGAAATTTTGTACAAATTTTCATTAAAATTTGGTACAAAGGGATTTATAAGGCCGGTAATTTCGATTTTGACGCCAAAAGTTACTCAATAACCCCCTTTCAACCAGTTTTAGGAAAATCTGTAAAAACTTAAAAATTTTGAGCGCCATATTGGATTCCCAGTTTTTAATTTAGAACTTCAGACCTAAAAATCGGAATGAGTGACCTAAGAAATCCCCTTGTACCAAATTTTAGGCAAATATGTAAAAATTAAAAAATTTTGGCCGCCATATTGGATCCGCAGTTTTTAATTTGTAACTCTTGACTTCGAAATCCAAATTAACGACCTTCAGAACCACCTTGTACCAAGTTTTAGTCGAATCTGTAGAAACTTTTAAATTTTGGCCGCCATACTGTATCCGTAGTTTTAAATTTATAACTTTTGACCTCAAAGTCGAAATTAGCGACCTAAAAAACCCCCTTGTATCAAGTTTTAGGCTAATTTGTAACAATTTTAACATTTTTGCTGCCATATTGGATCCGTCATTTCGAATATGTCACTTTTGGCGCCAAAATTGAGATCAGCAGCCTCAAGAATCCTTCTATACCAAGTTTCATATAAATCCGACGAAATTTTGAAACGAGAAAGTCAATTATTTGATTTTATTTATGATCTTTGATCTCTTTTAAACTTTATTTTATTTTTATTAGATTGAATAAAATAATTTTTCTATTCTGGACCATGTTTATAATATTGATTTTTTTTTAACATTCTGGTTCTTGACACGTCCCTGATTTTCGTTTAGGCCGAGAACAGTTAGATGGAAAGAACAAATGGAAGGGAAATTCATGGCATTGAGAGAGACGAGAGTAGAGGAGAAAGTGAGAGAGAAAGATAGGGATGGGAGAAGGGATTGGTGTTAGTAGGATGCTTTTTGCAGGAACAAGAAACTCTGGTCTCGCTAAGCCCCTTCCTTCAATCTGCGGCACGTGCCTTCTCAAGATTCAAAGCTCGGTCGTTTCTTCTTTCACTCTGATTTAATTTTATATTCTTTTATTTTGTTTTATTCTTTTCCAGTTCGCATTCTTATGGAAATTTCGTAATTGTATTTGATATTCTCAATGTTACTCTATCGATCTTGATATGTATCTTTTTCTTAAATATCGAAATGAAATCTACTTTCTTATGAAAGTTTTTTTGTGCTAAAATATAACACAAAAAGCTCCACAAATCAAAAAAGGACTTCGAAACTACCCACTTTACGGCACACTAGAGACAAATGTACAATAAATGTTAAACAAAATGAAAAAAGAGGGAGAAAAAGGAAGAGTCAATTAAACCAACCTCTCAATCTTTCTTTTCTCTTTCTTTTTTATACTACTGGGGACCCAACATGTTTCGAAGCCAATTTAGATTTCCTCATTAGGGGTAATTTATAGAAAAACTACAGTTATAAATAATGAAAACTATATTAATTAAATTCAGTTATTACCTGGAAATAAAAATAAAGAAATTAATATCAAATGTTGTTTGGCCAATTTTTCTATTTTCATATTGATATCAAAAATCTTTATTTAGAACAACCCATGAGTCTTACTTCAAGTTTTTTTATTTTTCAACCGGTCCCACAATAACATCCATCCCATTACCCAACTTTATATCAATTTCGCTAAACTCCATGAAACAAATGATGAAAAATCAGAGTAGACAAAAATTAACTTCCTGCGTGGAAAATTCAAAAATGATAATTCATTATTTTCAAAATTCACCACAACATTAATTGAAACATAGATTTCAATTTTGTTAGAACACGAAATAGATAGTCAGGTATTCATACTCAAAGTTAAATTATGAAAGTTTCAATTTCATTTGGATTTAATTTTTAAACAACTTTTGAAAAATAAAACATTGATAAAATAATTCACTTTTTCAATTTTACAATTTGTGAGAAAAAAAATAGAAACACGACTTCACGGTAAAACTTTATTTTTATAGAGAAAATTCTCAGTCAATACGAATTGTAGTATTCAAAGCCACGACGTAAACTGACATTGATAGGAAACAAGGAGACTCTCAGAAATTCCCAGACCCACATAGCTTTCCCACTCTTTGGGCGACGGAGTCGAATTTCACGAATATATCGTCCAACCTATCCATCATAAAAAACATATTTACGGAGAATTTCACTGATTACAGGAATATTGTTCAGGGAATTAAAAAAATATATATCAAAATTTTTAGAATTAGGATAAAAACCAATTATATATAAGACAGACAAACTACTGTAAAATCTGACATCTGAAAGCTGTAAAATTATAAAATTAAAGAAATTCCACATAAAATCTAGTTAAGAAGATGATTAATAATCTACGGAATGGTACATAAAAAGAATGCATATATTTTATACGTCGCATTTTCCGTTGAGTGCTATTTTTTATAGGTAACGAGGGTATCATTTCTTTTACCTCAATGTATGTAAATCCTTCTTGGCAACCTTATGTTTGGATAAATAACAGGATTATACTTTTATTATATTAACAGTATACCTGGAAAAACTGATAATATATTAGACTGAAAAACATATTAAAGAGATTCAAAACCAAGAACATATGTAAAAAACATAAAATTAGAAAAAATTCAACGTAAAAACCTAGTCGAAATTTACTAATGGAGTACTCAATGATACACTATAAAAGCATGCACATATTACGAGGTTTGTTTGATAAGTAAGGTAAATTTCCCGCTAGATGGCGCCAAAGTGAACTTTGTAGTATATGACCAAGAAATAGCATTGTTCGAATTAACCTCCACCAAGCTTCAGGCAAAATCTACGCTTAGTTTGCGTTTGTCATACGTTTTAAATGATCGTGTTAGTAGTTTTTGAAAAAATTGAGAAAGAAGAGTTCCGTGCAATGATAAAACATTTTTATTTAAAAAATTTAACGGCCGCGCAGATCAAAGCCGAATTAGGCAAAGTTGAGGGGGAGTCTGCTCCTTCGTTGAGAACTATTCATTTTTGGATAAACGAATTTAAACGTGGCCGAACCACAACTAAAGATGAAGTGCGCTCCGGACGCCCAATTGAGGGGACCACATCGGATATGGTGGAAAAAATTCATCATATGGTTATGGAAACTCGACAAATAAAGGGGCGTGAGATTTTTAAAGCTGTAGACACCTCCACTAAACAAGTCCATAACATCTTGCACGAGGAACTGGAGGTTAAGAAGGTGCCTACAAGATGGGTGCAGACATTGATGACTCCCGATCAAAAGCGCAACCGAAAAAATGTTTCAACGCAGTGTTTAGCGAAGTTTAATCGGAATTCGCAGAACTTTTTGCGTTGATTCATGACTGTGGACGAAACCTGAATCCACAACTATACATCCCAGACAAAGCAGCAGTCAAAGCAGTGGACAATGCCTGGTGAAAGTGCGCCAAAGAAGACGAAGACTGTTTTGCCAGCTGGGAGAGTGATGGTCACAGTATTTTGGGATTCCTAAGGAATTATCCTTATTGATTACTTGAAGAAGGATAAAGCAATAACAGAAAAGTACTATTCATTATTATTGGACCGTTTGAAAGCCGATCTTCAAAAAAACGTCCACAATTGGCGCACAAAAAGTGCTGTTTCATCACGACAACGCACCGGCTCACACCTCCGCAATCGCAATGGCAAAAATACACGAACTGGGTTTCGAATTGATTTTCTCATCCACCCGACTCTCCAGACTTCGATCCGCGCGAATTCTTTCTATTCCCCAACTTGAAAACCTGGCTCGGCGGGAAGAGATTCTGGTGCAATGAAAAAGTAATTGATGTCGTAAATGCTTATTTTGCAGACCTCGAGAAATCTTAATTTTCTGAAGGGATGAAAAAATTGGAATCTCGCTGGACTAAGTGTGTAGCCCTCGAAGGAAACTATGTTGAGAAACAAAGGCAAACTTCGTAAAAAAAATGTTCACTTGCTTTTTTACCGAATCGTCTTGTCTTGGTTCAAACTTTCCAAAACTTATTTTACAGATTTATTCACATACATACTGTGTTCGTTCAGAAAAACTTGTGTAAACACTTAACGACCAACTTTTCGAGAAAGTATGCCGGATATTTATAATAGGGGGCCTTTCTCAACTTTTCAAGCCAAAGTTGCGCACTAGACCTCTTAGTGCATGCTGAAGTGTTATTGGCGGCTGAATTGATTATAAATATATCAATTTAAAGTTAAAAGTAAATCACTGTTCTAATTTTCAAGGTAAATAAATTAAAATGAATCAAACTACTAATTTGAAAAAATCCACTAATACCATCTTTTGCTGAAAGTAGAGTTCGAGATATTTTTAAGTCACCGTAAATCGCTAGTAAATCATCGAGTAATCGGAGAGTAATCGAGAGTAAATCACCGTGTTAATTTTCAAGGTAAATGAATTAAAATGAATCAAACTACTAATTTGAAAAAATCCACTAATGCCATCTTTTGTTAAAAGTAGAGTTCGAGATATTTTTAATTGTTTTACTTTATGTTTTAGTTTCTTGTTGCTCAATTTTTGAGGTCTGATAATAATATGAAAAATTGTATAAAATGAACGAAAAGGTGGAATTTGAAAATCTTTTAATAGAAGTAAAATTGGAGAACTCTCCGAATTCATAGTGCGTTTTCTTTTCCTCTTTTGGTGAGAGCTAACCACTAGAATTGCCATATCCCGTGGGAGGGACGTTCTGCCATTCGCGAGATCAAATGCTAATTCCTTTAGGCGTCGCATCGCCGAAAATTTGGGCTGGATTAGCGCAGAATTACCCTCTGAAAATTTCCACCATGAATAATAAAAAAGCAGACAATCTGCTACGCTGGGGTTGCTAGTGCATCGAATATTCGGGACAAATTTAATTAGGGATCCCATTTTATCAAGATATGAAGGGAAAAGTAGAGCCGTTATCATATAAATTCGCATCAGGCTGAAATTGGGAAATTGGGCTTGTTTGGTAGATAACTTATTTTTATTTTTGAAAGGATATGTTTTTTTTATTAGCATATGGCAACCTACATTTCTGATTAAACAAACAAAGGTTATAGATATTTGATAAACTTTTAATTAATTCTAGTACTAACATTTTAAGTCCTACAATATTTGATGGTCCCTATTATTTTGTAGTCTTTATTCTAAAATGATGAAGAATTACAATTATATACGACTAGCAATCATGATTTGCGCGCCATGCGCGCGAGAAGTTTCTTCTTACCAAATTATCAATATAAACATAAAGAATTTCAGGGCGGCCTCTGAATGAAAAAAACGAATTTCTGGTCATTTTGCGGCTGGCAAAAATTTTTCCGGGTTATTCAAATTGAAAAATTAAAACTTTCAAATCTGAAAATTTTTTGAATTTAAATATTGAATACTTAACTACTAAATCAAAGCATTCAAAGCATCAGAACTCTTCTGAATTTAAAGTACTTAAAATGAAAATTCCAAACTTTCAATTCATAAATTTATGAAACTGTTAATAATGCAAAATTAAAAATTAGAAGACCTTCAATGTATGGAGCATTATTTCTCAGTTATCATCTATTTTGTTAATTCAAAACTATGTTAATACAAATAAGAAAAATGTTTTTCTACCACAATTTCGTCAGGGATTTTCCAATGTTTCCATTTACAGTAAACATTTAAAAATAAAAAACATAGTGTTATTAATTCGTAAAAATAAAGCTTTGGTATGTTTTATGTGTATACTATCTTTTTGAAAGCATGCATGTTACCATTGTAACTGCAGTAAGAACAAAATTTTCTAAATTGATATTCAGAGTCATAAATCGTTACAAAAGATAGTATTCGGACAAAACCGAATGTTTGATTTTACGAATCATTAATAAAATATTGATTTTTTAACCTGGAGGCATTTGAAGGAGGAGAGTTGAGCTTTCTTTTCATCAAAAAAGAAAGAAAAAAACCCTAAATATAAAAATAAGTTAAATTTATTTTTGACCTTCATATTTTACCCTCCTCCTCGGTAAGTACCATATGTGTCCCGATCGATTTTTATTTTGAGACAGTCGAGAAATATTGCCCTGTATATAAGTTAATTCTTAAAGAGACTTCAAAATTAAACAATCTTCCAAAATAAAATATTTAAAATTGTAAAATTTCAAAGTTTTAGCCCAAAACATTGTGAAATTTGAGATTGGAAATCTCCGAAGCTAAACAAGTTCTAATTTAATACCCGGGAAAATTCAATAATTCTGTAAAGGCAGTAAGAACATTGAATTGAATTATGCATTGCATTTTGAATTATTTTCACCTGGCAAACAACATTAACATAACAAAATTATACATTAAAAAATTCGTAACATTCCTCATTGAATATTCAAATATTAAGAAACTTGAAAACAAATATTTTCGAATTTGAGCTTTTAAAGCTAAACCAATTTAGTTTCAAGGTCTTATAAATTAAAGTATTTTAGAATTGTGCTTTCGAAACTATAATTTTAAATTGAAATTATATCATATCATTTAGTATCAGGTGAGGTTCTAAGTGATTGGATAGATTGTTTTATCAAAAAATGAGATTTCTGAAGAAAAAAATTTCACTGACATTTTCAGCATTCACAATTGAAGAATTTCAAATGTTCTAAACCTTCAAAGTTTAATTACTCAAAAAAACTTGAAAATTATATGATTTCTAATCGGAAAGTTTCCAAATCAATGATTTTCAAATTGTGCATCACGCCTTTTAAAATTCAATCATTTTAATCTAAAGTGCTTCAAGTGGTAAGATAATCTTAGAGCTTTCCACGAGAGCCTTTAGAACCTCCCATGAGGGCCTCTAGAGCCTCCTACGAAGGCTTCTAGAGCTTTCCATGAGAGCTTTCAGAACCTTGTACGAGGGCCTGTAGAGCCGCCTAAGAAAGCTTCCAGAGCCTCCCACGAGGACCTCTAGAGCCTCGAGAGACTTCCACGAGGGCTTCTAGAACTTTCTACAAGAGCCTTTCAGAGCCTCTTACGAGAGCCTCCAGAATCTCCCACGAGGACTTCAAGAGCTCCAGAGCCCCCTACGAGGGCCTCTAGGTCCTCCTATGAGAACCTCCAGAGCCTCCCACGAGGGATTCTAGAGCTTTCCATGGAGCCTTCAGAACCTCCCATGAGGGCCTCTAGAGTCTCCTACGAAAGCTTCCAGAGTCCCCCACGAGGGTTTCCAGAGCTTTCCACGAGAGCCTTCAGATCCTTCTTACGAGAGCCTCCAGAGCCTCTCACGAGGGCTTCCAGAGCCTCCTCCGTGAGCCCCCCTCCCCCTTTCCATTCATTTTACTTTGTTCCAATTCGATCCATTTAAGATACTTCACTATATCTTTTTACAATATTGGATTGAATTGAAATTTAGAAAATGCTTTGATTAAGGTACCTTGTTATATTTTAATAAAAAAGACCTGAAATGGAATTAGAACGGAATCCTCAGATTCCACCTTTTAGAGTGTAATTCCCAGATACTACCTTTTATAGCGGAATTCTCAGGTACCGCTTTTCAGCGTGGAATCCTCAGATAACGCTTTTTAGAGTGCGATCCTCAGATACCATCTCTTAGAGTGGTATTCCCCAGATTACTATCATTTTTGTGAATAGCCGCTGTATCAGGAATTGCTGTATACTTTCCATAGTCCATATCCTCTATCGCCCAAGCCCTCAGGCCCTCAAGGTCTATGGTCTCAGAAAAAGTCTAAGATAAATCAATGAGAATTATTGAGTTGAAAAATAAAAGTAAATGAAAAAGTAAATAAAAATATAATTTAAAAAAATAAAAGTATTTAGCCTTTAATTCTAATTTTCATTGAAATGTGCTACTAATCCCCTGCTTTTTCCAGGCTTTTGTGGAAATTTTGAGGTCATTTTCTTTTAATATCTTCAAAATCCTCATTCTATGATTTATTTAAAAATGGTTTTTAATTTTTACAAAATTATAATTAAAATTGATTAAAAAGGAATAAAAGTGAATAAAAAAGTAAACGATATAAATATTAAAGAAATAAAAGTCTTTCGTTTTCGATTTCCCTTTTCATTGACATCTACAAGTGATCTACTGATCCCTTTCCCCTTTTCAGTCCTTTGTGTAAATTTTGAGAAGTGTTTTCCTTTTATTATCTTTAAAATTCTTATTCTGTGATTTATTTGAAAGTGGTTTTTAAACAACAACAAAAAATTTAAAATGGTAAAAGTAAATAAAATAAAAAATAAATGAAAGTCTTTGGACTTCCAATTTCCCTTTTCATTGACATCTACTTCTGATCCTCTTCCCCTTTCCAGTATTTTCTGGAAATTTTTAAAAGTTTTTTCCTCTTAACTTTAAAATTCTCATTCAATGATTTATTTGAAAGTGTTCGTGCTACATGCGAGCGAGACGAAACGAGAATCGATCGAGAATTCACTTAATCTCGTCTCGTCTCATTTGATCGAGATTCTTAGAAAAACGATCGATCGTAACGGGATTCTCGAATCTCATTATCTTAGTGGTTCTTGATACCAGATATTTTGACAATGAAAACTGTAATTTTCAAATTAAACACAAAAAATTAAGTTTTAGTGTATTTAATATATATTATGACAAACTTTTTATTATTGTCCTTGAAGATAAATAATATTTATCGGATATTGCTTTATGATGCCATAGAAGTATTTTCCATATTAAAGAAATTCCAATGCAACCAATTTTTCAAATATTTAAAATTTGACTTTTTGAAATTTTTTTAATTATGCGAGCATCATTTAATTACAATCTGTGGTGAACTTGTTAACATATTTCATAACAATTTTTTACTTATTTTCTAAACAAAAAGAAGCAGAGTATTTAAAATCCAAAAATTGAAAATAGATAAATAGATTTTTATGGCAAACGCTGCTACGATTTTTTAGGATTCATATAAGAAATATTCGAACATCATCTGAGGAGAAAATTCTGCAACAAAAAATTCAGTAATATTATGCACTGAAGGAATATAGAAACCTTATTATATTTGGCAGTTATAACTTTATAACATTTTTTGTAAGCCCTTTCTTACTCTATTTTGTATGCCTAATAACACGTGTGTAATGAAAATTTGTTATTACACATTTTTTGTTTGATAATTGAAATCTCAAATTCCGAAAATAACTTACGCCTACAGCTTATATTATTTATCCTATTTGTACAAAAATTTCAAAACAATTCTATTGGATAAAATTTTCAAAATATTTTTCAGGAAATATTGATTCATCAATTATTTTTCGATATTTTGTACATTTTGTACATTATTTGCAAAAAATTCTATTTCTTAGCAATTAGCCACCCGTACAGCCTATACTATAGAACCAATTAGTACCATAATTTCAGCAGAAGTTTGTTGGATGAAATTCTTGATACATTTTCTGGGAACTTTTGATTCATCAATTATTTTTTGATATTATGTACATTTTATGCGAAAAATTGATTTCTCAGTAATTAGTCACCGCAACCGCTTATACTTTTAAACCGATTTTACCAAATTATATGCATTATATTGGGTTCAGCATTAAATATTTTCATCAATTTGAAAAAAGTACTTTACTTAATAACAGTTTTAACGAAAAAATAAATGAAATCTCATCAAAAACATTAACGATGCAAAAACTTTCATCAAGCAAAGAGTTATTAATTGATTCAACATATAAATTGATTGAAATTGAAATAATTGAATCAAAGTTTGCCAAGTATTCTAAAAGATATCTGAATTTTTAATTTTATCAAATTGTAAAAATTATAGAAACTTTGAGAGTGCATTAAGAGGGAAAAGCTTAAAACTTGGCGAGAATTTATATTTTTTTAATAATAATTATTTCGCCAAGTTTCAATATTTTTCCCTTTTAATGCACTTTTAAAGTTTCTGTAATTTTTTTCAATTAAATAATTTATTTAACTTTTTATTAGGCGAAATTTTTCGCATCGTACATGTTTTTGGCGAGATTATAAATATTACTTTATTGAAAATTTCTTTCAGTTCGCAGTCAAATTCAATTGAAAAATAAAAAAGTTTGCTTCATTAGAATTTAAAAAAATTCGAAATTAATTAATTTTTACAAAATTCTATAAAGTCACTTCTATTACGACAGTTCCGACATTATCAATCGCAATTGATCGGAATATTGACGAAAACGACCGAGACCGATTGAAATATTTAAATTTCTCGTATCGAAATGCATCACTAGAAAGTGGTTGAGTGAAATTGATTTATTTTATATATATATATACACACATACTTATTTAATGATAACTGTAAATTATTGTACAGAATGTAAATTTTCAACTTATATTGTTGTCTTAATCGTTGATACTATTTATGTTACAGTATTCGACATCATTAAAAAATAGGATTGAAATAAAAAGATCTCCCAAGCGCTGCTTCAAAAATCGAGATCCTCTGTGAAGGTTTGTAATTAATTATTTTTCAATTATTTAAACTATTTAACTATAATTTAATAAAAAAAGGGGGTTGGCGCGCGAAGCGTAGTTATTATTAATTAAAATTGTAATATTTGACAAATTCTCTGGCAGGGTGTCTGCTAATTGGGAAAACCGGGATTAATTAATTAGGATAGCCAGGAATTAAAATAAAATTGAGGAAAACCGGAAATTAATCGGGAATACAAATTCAAACCGGGAATCGCATATAAAGTTTTCGAAAATGTGATATTTTTTATCAATCGTTATAACAAGACAAAAATTAAAGTATTGTAATAAATATGAGGAAGAAAAGTATTCAGAAATTATAACATTCCAAAAATTTCATAACAATTGAGAACAATGTTTAAGCTCTGAACAGACGGTATTTTCTAAGAGATATAATTAGTAATTACAGTGAAACCTCCATTTTGCAACGTTCTCTAGTACTGCACATGCGCAGCGCATTACGTCTGATTGGATGCTTTTCGCGCTCTGTTTAAAACGAAGAAATTTGTTTTTTTCATTATAAATAATGGCTTTTTAATTTACTGATTGATCCATAAGACCAAAATTGATTAGTTCTGAGTAAAATAAAAAATAATTAAATCACTATTCTGTGAATAACAAATATACTTTACTAGAATGATAAATTATAAGCATTATAATATATATTATTATAATTTATTATATGTAGATTTTATAATAATCTATAAATTATAAATATGATAAATAAACAAAGTATATTTTCTTTTTGCAGAATAGTGATTTCATTATTTTCAACTTTTGTCTAATGGATAATTCTATATGTTAGAAAGCCGTTATTTATAATAAACAAAAAAAATATTTTTTAGTGTTTTAAACAGCGCATGGATCTTAATAAACGTTATCTTTGAAAAATGTTTAAAAGCCCTAACATAACCTAAAAAAAACCTATTTTACAAGCTCGAACGTTTAACGTTTCCTCTTGTTTTTCTTCGACATTTTTGTAACGCATAATTCAAACACTGGAAGCAAGCTGCAGCGAATTGACGAAATTATCCGCTTAGAGTGCTGCCCGCTTTGTGGCTACGGAACTGCTAAACTCCGCTGCGCTTACTCGACCTCTCTCTCGGCTCTTAGACCCCCTCATTCACGAATGCGAATCGGCCGAGATTCTACGAACAGGGTGAATGGAGGCCGGTTGAATGGAGGTTCCAGTATATTATGAAATTTTACTCTGTTGCGCAGACCTTTTTAATTTGAATCCTTTCATAACTTTTTGAATTTTTTCAAAACTATCGAAAATCAAATCATTTGCAATCTTTGAAATCTTTTTAAATCTTTGTAAAATGACTTTCAATCTTTTGAAATCTTCTAAATTCTTAGAAATTTTAAGATATCTTTGTGAAATGATTACAATCTTTGGAAATCTTTTGTAATCTTTGTGAAATGATTTAAAATCTTTTAAAATCTTTGTGAAATGTTCGAACTGTTTAAAATTCTTCAAACACTTTGCGAAATTTTGAAAATCTTTCAAATATTTGCGAAATCTGGGAAATCTTCTGAAATATTTTGAAATCTTCTGGATTTTTAAATCTTTTAAACCTTTTGAAATTTTTCAAATCTTTGTGAAATTTTGGAATCTTTCAAACTTTCTGAAATCTTTAAAATCTTTGCGAAATCTTGGAAATCTAAAATCTTCTGAATAATTTCTTTGAAAATGTTAATGTTCGAATCAAATCTTCGAAATCTTTTTGAAATCCTCTGACTTATATTTAAGAATTACACAGGCTGACTAAATTCGAACAAATTTCAGAACCAGAAACCAGAGCATACTTTTCCGAAGGTCTTTGGTGCGCTGAACAAGAATCTGGCCTTATAATTGCTCCATCACGTCAGGTTTTCGAGATATCCTAAGCTAAAAGTGCGAAAATCGTGGTTTTTGCCTATATTTGAG